>JARFJB010000339.1:4180000-4695000 GCA_036346205.1 Vesta saturnalis
CTGTCGTCCTCCCTTAACTCCCTACACTCATTTATCATGCCACATATTATCCATGCCTTCCCGCATAATCTGCATTTCTTTCTTCCTCTCTTCTCCAATACTTGTTTCCTAACCCTTCATTACCGCGTCTGCACTTCGCTATCTTTCTTTTCTTTCCTTTCTTCCTTTCTCCTTTCAGATACTCTGGCATCTGAATGCTTCTTTATTTTTTCCATCTTCTTGCTTTTGTACATCCATGTTTCTTCTAATTATATCCTCTTACCCTCACTTTCTCTCCTTAATCTCTACTTCAGCCCTCGCATACCAATTTCTTTAATAATATTTTTCTCTGCTATCTTGAGCGTATTTTACTCTCCCTTCCTTTATCTCTTTCCACTATGCTTGTAATATTTTACATTCCTTCTTCCTCTCATACCTTATTTCCTCCTTCCGCCTGTACTCTTATTTTTCTTCCAGAACTTTTCTCTTATAATGTACCCCGGTGTCTCCTTATCCAGCCACAATACCCATTTGCTATACTTTTTTGTAACCCTCCACCCTGACACTTCTGCCTCGTATAGCACCACACTTTCTATTAATTTATCAAACAGGAAATTCCTTTTCCTAAGTCCTCAATCAACCTCTCCTCTCCCTCCACACTTGTCCTATTAATTCATTTCCTTTTCCCACTATTTCGTATGTTCCCCAAACTTATTGTACCGTCTCAACGTAAATACCAGGTATGTGAATTCCTTCACTTGTTGCACTTCCTCCTCCATCCATTTCTACTCTTCACTTTTCCTTCTACCCTCCCTTTCTAAATATCAGCATCTTTCTTTTGTTTGTGTTTACTTCCAGTTCCTTTCTTTTATGTATCTTCCAACGTCTTCATCATCTCTTTCATTTCTTTTTCTTCTTTAGCCACCAACACTATATCATCTGCGTCGAATCCACGAATATACCGAGAACAGGTTTGGACTCAATGGACATTCCTGTGTCGGGACCTTCCTGTGACGAATTCTTTACTCACCTACTAATTCACTGTCGACCTACTTCTCGCTTTCTCATATCTCCTCCATCCTTTCAATCAGTGTTTCGTTTTTTGTCTCAGGTATTCCCTAGATTTTCCCTGTACACTGTGTAGAACCTCACTTTTAAGTCCACAAATAACGCCACCACTTTCCCGCTTTTCTTATCTAATTCTTTATTTCCCAAGTGTTTCAAGATATATACGTTATCTATCACTCGTCTTCCTTCTTGAACCCAGTCTGTGCATCCTGTAGCAGTCCTTTCCTTCTATCTGTTTCTGTAGCCTTTTTCCCAGTATTACCGCATATATTTTGTATGCCGTGTTTATTACTCTACCTCCTTATAATTTTCCACTACTTTCCTGTCCTCTTTTGTATACCGCATATTACTCCTTCTCCATCTCCCGGAAGCCTTCCCTTTCCATATTTTGTAAATTAATTACCTTTTGCCCTCTACATGCCCACCTTCTCGTTATATCCCGTCTTCTCCCGTCGCTTTACTTTTTTTACTTTCAATATTACCTCTCTTACGTCCTCTCCTTTCATTCCTTCCCTTTTGGTCTACTTGGTGAAATTCTCTCCTTGTCTTGATAATAAAATTAAAATTGCTTTTCTAAATAACTTAACTGTTTGTAAGTTAAACCCTAATTACTATATTATTTGCTTACACCGACACGGTCAGATTAAATCACTAACACTTGGGTGCGAACGAAAACCTAAGTTCTTTACTTTTTACTTCTTCTATTTCATGCATTTTGTTAAGATCTATTCGGAATTAATTGTAAAGAATTAAAATCGATCCATTGGTAAACATAGTTCAATTGTTTCAGTACAAGAGACATTTCGAAAATTTTAAACTAGGTATGGGAAAATTGCTATGCTTTAGTAGTAGATAACTTAGCTTCTCTACATCACTCGATTTCTTTTAGTAGTGTACCATCCAGAAGTCTGTTGACTAAGATTAAAATGTATTACATTGCTGTATGTATTGAAAAATTGTATTCTCAAGTTCCCAAGCGACCGCTGTATTTGTATAAGATATACTTTCATTTTTTCTAGAAATCACGTATATCACAGATATACGTGATACATAGTTGTTTTGTTAATTGTGCATGCAGTTATATCCTTATGCAGAGAAACCTAAACTCTGTTACCCTTCAGATTGATTAGAACCTGCAATTTACATAAATGCAGAAAATTTTTTAATATTTATGTTATTCGGTTTAAGTATGCGTGTTGTTACGCTGGTTGTAGCTGTGTGAGGTTAATGCATTTCGTTTACCGGTATCTTGCGAGGTCATCATCGAATATATTGTGGGATGCGGAGGGCATATGGAGTATTATCTAGGGTTTCTTCTTTTCTCCTCGGAAGGTCGTCAAGGAGTTGTGATAGGACCGCGGGGGTCAATTTCAGAGTGGTGGAACTGTGTCGCCGAAAATTCTTTTGTGTACATAGTTTCTCTGTAATGTTTGTATTCTTTGTGTGATGTGTGGTATGTTTGCGTGTTGTATTGTGAGGTCGTTAGGGTACCTGAAAGGTATCCTGTGTATGCGTCTGAATATTCGGCGTTCACAGGAAGCGATAGAGGAGAGGTTATTACGGTTTATCTTTGTGTATATGGGTGCATGGAAATCCACAGCAGGGCGTGTGTTATGTATGTTTTGTAGGTGTGTTGTAGTGTTTTTGGGTGGCAATCTCTGGTTTACCCCGGATGGCGCCCAATAGGTTTACTCGGTTTCTTATCCTGTTAAGTGTTATTTGTACATCGAGGAGCCAATTCACGGTTTTAGTGAAAAGGATTCTTAAGTAAGTGACCTCTTGTTGGAGTGGGAGCCTTTCGTGGTTTAAGGTAAGGAACATTGCTGTTCACTAGATTCGGAAGTTTATCTTCGTGGTAGTTAGGATTCCGGAAGAGGATTGCTTGGGTTTGGTGGGATTGGCGAGACTGTCTACCGGTTGGCCCAGTTGGAAAAGTTCCGGAGGGTTTTGGATATAAGACGGAGGCCAGAAGGCAGGGTCATCCGCAAACTGCGCAACACCTCCTCCGGGTTGTGCTACTTCAGGAATGTCGGAAGTCCAAGGTAGTGTGAAAGATCGGGGCTAAAGCAGAACCTGCGGTAGATCTGCTGTGGGTTGAAACGGATTGAAGAAGCTGTTGCCTACTTTGACTCGGACTGACCGATTAGTCAAGTACGAGAGTAGAAGTTTGGAGAAGGGATCGGTGCGGATCTTGTGGAGCAGTCCGGCGCGCTAGACCCTGTCAAATGCTTGATTACTGTCCAAAACACAGCCATACGTCATTGCTTGTCATTTACTGCACTGATGGTCTCCGTAAGCAGCTTCAACAAGGGATAGTGACACGTTCAGTTGGGACGGAATCCGAAATGGCTGTTAGGAAGTAGTTCATTGAATTCAAGGTGGTCTCTAGGTCGCCTGGCTAGAATCTCCTCAGAGCATTTTCCTAGGAAACTCAGGAGAGAAATAGGTCTATATAAAGAGCGCGCGGTGACGTAGGAGTGGTTTTGGTATTTTGACAGTGGAGGCCGATTTCCAGTCCGTCAATAGGATTAGGCATTTATTATAAATTCCTGAGAGTAATCGGACGTCTGGATCGGGCAGGTGTTGGAGAATTATGCGATTCAGACCGTCGTGACCCACGGCTGAATTTCGTCCTTTTAAAATACACTTTGACCTGTTGTAGAGTGATGGGGCAAAAGGTATTCTATATTGACTCTCTTAGGGTTCTTTAAACTGGGTGTCGAATTGAGCCAGTTAAGTGAGATTCAGAGGTTACCTTTCTCCTGGTCGGTCTATCAAACGGTTGCCAGAAGAGTTTTCCATTTCTGTAATGTAACTGGGAGGTGGCTTTGATCCAGGAGTCTTCGGCGTGTTCGTTTGCTTCTCCCGATTAAGGTGTTAAAGCGATTGCGCTTTGAGAGCCGGATCCTAGATCGCAAGAATTGACGATAAATTCGTCTTTTCCTTTGGTCCAGAACACGATGTACCGTGGGAGCGGTTTGCGGTAAATGTTGATGTTTTCAATGGCTCTCTCGAGATCTTGGGTTATTAGAAGATGGGGTGTTGGAAGGTTATTGGATATATGTTCCAAGAACACATTCCAGTCTGTTTTAGAAAAACCTTAATTACTGTGGATTGAGGAAGTATTGGGCGGGGCTTGGACAAATGGAAGTTTTGACCACTAGAGGTAGATGATCTGATGTGATCGTGGTGCCTGGAAAGCACTCACGATCGAAACAATGGGTTCAGAAACAACCATGTAATCCACTAATCGAAATATGTAAACTGTGTTAGCGTGACTCGACAAAGCGACAGCTGTAATAGAGCTGATGATAGCCTAATACCGTTGCTATTGCTTCGAAGTCACAAAATTGGGTTGACGGGCATTGAGATCACCTAAACTGACTGCACTAAGAAAGCTGCAGGTCATCGAATAGTGTATTGTGACCAGGTGGGTTGTAGTAGGAGAATAAAACGATCAGGGTAGATTGACGCACCGTCACAACAAGACATTTGAGATGCTTTAGGTGCTCAGGAAGTTGAAAGGGGTGGACGGGAAGCAATTTTTGATTATAAGGGCAGTTCTATGGATGCTATTGTGTAGGCAGGTGTGAAAAGTGTTAAAATTAGGTGTGCATCTGTTTGTGAGTTTTGTTTAGGTAACTGTTGTGTTCGTGTAGTAAGATTTTAAGTAGGAGCGTTTCCGACGAACGCCCAGCATTAACTGTCCCGGATATGATATCCATTTTGGACGGATTTAAGGAGTGGATTCTCGTATTACGGCAACCTTCGTCCGCGGGCCAAATACACACACAACGGCTCCTCGCTGAAAATAGGATCGAAATAGCGAGTCTAGTACCCGAATGATCCTATTTCGCCGGTCGGAAAACATATGGAAGACAGTGTGAATTAAGACCTGGAGGAAGTGTCTGATGGAGAGAAGTTCGTGTAAACACTTCCTCCAAGCCCTGACACACTCTATTTCATATGTTAAGTACATGTGCGGTCGCCAAGGAAATGAAAAGTCACGTATTTCATGTCCTCCCTAAGAGGAGAGCGGGCAGTTTGAGCTTTAAACCCTTTAGCCACAATCATGGATTCCCAGCACACACACATACACTACGTATATATGCATGGTGGAATTAAGAATGAGTGTGGTCAGGATAGGATCAGAAGAAACGGAGTTAGGGCTCGGGAGAAAATACTACCCCAGCATTCGCCTAAGTAGCCGCACATTGTGTGGGTATACGCCATGTGTATGAGAAAAACCCTGAAAAACCTCATACAAGGTAAACGGTAACGGAACCGAACCCATTACCTTCCGAATACTAAGCGGGTCGTATCAGCACTACCCCACCAACTTGGTAGCGCAGATCGCGCGTTTTATTGAAATCTGCGGAAGGCGGGACGGCTTAAGGTGGTGATATAATTCAGAGATTGGTAGTTAGACCAGAATTGAGGTAGAAAAATTCTTAATATTTTCACACCAACGTCGGAGGAATAAACATTGATTATTTGGGATTTCTGAAATCTAACTAAAATTGTTTAATTGACAAATAATTAAAAATTGGTAAAGGATTCTGGATATTTACAATAGTTTCACCTCTACACCATAAAAGCAGATCGCCACATTATGTATTTGACGTACATTAAGCATTTTCAGTCTGTTAGTGAGAAGAAGTGACGATTTAGTCGTTCAAATTGAACACTAAGCATTTAGCTTTAGTTCATAGAGAACAAAAAGATTTCATATTAGTCTTGTTTTTAATTTGGTAATATTTCAAAAGGGTGATTTTTTAAGGAGATACGTGATAGGTCAGTCAGTATAGTCAAACCTACAATGTAGTACTCTTTTACGTGCTTTGAAGAGGTTTGTTAAAGCTAAATATTTATAAAACTTGTCATATAAATTTCTTTGGCTATAATCAGGATTGTAAATTGTCAGTATCACATTAGTAGTACTAATAGATCTTCCAAGCTCTATTTTCTTCAGTTAATCTTTCAAACTTGTTTTAGTGTATTATTTTCTTATTTTCAAAATTAATTAAGATTTCCTCTTTGTCGTGCTGCTCATACATTAAATATGTAAATTTTGAGGTCATGTATTAAACGATTATTTTGTATATAAATAATAGAAAACCCAACTCAATTATTATGTTTCTTTTTGCTTCATAGATTGAACGTTTTCCATTACTCGGCGGAGCAGGACAGGTGAATTCGCTCAATTTCTTGTGTAACGTTTATTGCTAATTCCGCTAAGGTATGTGGTCTATTACTGTATATCCTGCTCTTCAGAAATCCTGAAAGGAAAATATCACATGCTGAAAGATCAGGGATCTTGCGGGCCACGAAATGTCACAATGTTTGGAAATGAGTCGGCCTGGAAAAGTTCCTTAAAGCAGTCATAGACACGCGAGCTGTATGACTTGTAGCCCTGTCCTGCTGAAAATAATTGATGTCCGGAAACCTAGGTAACTCTTCCGTCACAAGTGTTCTCATTATGTATGTGTAACGGTGTGCCGTAACAGTTGTGGTGTTTCCTCTATGGTCTTGGAAAACTTATGGCCCAATAATACCAGATGATGAAATTGCACACCACACTGTAAGTTTCGGACTATGTAATGGCTTTTGTTGTATCTCTCCTGAGCTTTCGTCATTCCAATAGCGACTATTCTGCTTATTTTTCATATCCGTTTAAAGGAAAATGTGATTCATCTGACATAAGCATGTGTCGAATAGTTTTCATCATCATGTACACGTCGTAATATTTCTTCGCTGAAAATCCTGCGAGCAAGCATATCACCACCTTCCAACCCTTGGAGGACTTGAATTTTGTAAGGGTGGAAAGGTAAGTCTTTATGTAGAATTCGTCGTAACGGTGTGGTGTCGCTAATGTTTAGTGCAGAAGCATGTTTTACTACAGAACACAGTGGACTACGTGTTAATGCTACTCGGACTCTTCCGTTCTTACAGACCTTATTGCCCCTTTATACTTCAAGTTTAATGTGGAGCCAGTTTCTTCAAACTTTCTTACCCACTGTATAGTTGCATGAGCCGACATCAGTAGAACCCCGGCACCTTGGCCGCCATCTTGGATTTTGACGTCACAAGCCCGCCCACGTGGGGACCGGTTTTTCCACCCTTATTTTACCCGCTTACGTGTGAGACCGGATTTTCCACCCTATTTTGCATATCCACGTGTGAGACAGGATTTTCACCCTTATTTTTACTCGCTTACTTGTGAGACCGGGTTTTTCACCCTTTTTTTATATATCCTCGTGTGAGACCGTATTTTCAACCCTAATTTTTACACGCTTACGTGTGAGGCCGGATTTTCCACCCTTATTTTTACTCGCTTACGTGTGAGACCGTATTTTCAACCCTTTTTCAACCCTAATTATTTTCGCTTTTTGATTCGTCCACGTGTAGGACGCGTTTTTCAACCCTTTGCATTCTTAATTAAGGCCTTTTTTTGTATTTATCAGATCCGTGTGGGGGATATATTTTTCAACCCTTGATGAAATTTTTAACTGTTTTGTTTGTATTAAGGGCCTTTTTGACAGCAATTTTTGTGTTCACTAGCGTGAGCGACGTACATTTCAACCCTGACAGTATTTTCAACCTTTTTGTTTGTATTAAGAGCCCTTTTGGCGGGGAGCCCCTAAAGGATAGGCAAATGGATGTGCACGTAGGATCGTATTTTTACCTATTTTTAAGGGTTAATAAACGGTAGAATATTTTTGGTATTAAAAGAAGCTAATCAAGGTAAAGGTAACGTATACGTTTGATTTTAAATACACTATTAAATTCTATAACGATAATAAACAGTTAATGGCATTGCATAATCAGCTAATTACCCTGTTGTTGTCATACAATGTGAATGTACGGTTTAGCGACTATTTAATATGAATTGATTTTATCAAATGAGATTGCATAATTGTTGTTATTATTAAAATCATTATTAGATTTCTTTTAAACCACCTACAGATTGTGATCCTCTACCTGGTTTAAAATTCACTTGAATATATTTTAAAATGAAATTACTTTAAAAATAAAACGTGTAATTAACTAATTGATTAACCTGCTTACAGCAATAGTAATCACTGAAAATTAAGGAATGTCGCTTTTATTTATTTACCTTTTAATACGTATCATTTATATGCAATATATTCTGGTTTTAAATATGAGTCACAATGTATCGCAAAGCTTTCTGCTTTAATTATAGGTCATAATTAAATCTAGTTGTCGCTCAAGGTAATCACTACCAAATTAATCTCATCTACAACAAGAAACTTAATATCAATAATGTTAACAAAGTATTTTTATAATGCCATTTCTCGCATAGTTTAATGTCCATGTATGGTCATATTTTAGTCTTGGGAGATCGGATTTTGTCACAAAATACAAGCACAGGAACAATTACAAGTACAAACACGCAAGCACAGGTACATACAACACACAACACGAAAAACGAAAATTGCAAACACGAAAAACGAAAATTCAAACACGAAAATTCGTAAACACACAAACTCACAAACACAAAAACGAAAACGAAAATTCGCAAACACGAAAATAACAAACACACAAACGCGCAGAGTACGAAAAACGCAAACACGAAAATCGTAAACACAAAATTCTCAAACACGAAAACCGCAAACATACAAACGCACAAACACGAAAAACGAAAACACACAAAACGAAAACACGCAAAGCTGCCGAATGAATTAAGACTGGGATTTGGAGTCTATAAACAAAATGATTCTCTCTGTCTCTGTCTCTGTCCCTGTCTCTGTCTCTGTCTCTCTCTCGCTCTCTGTCTCTGTCTCTGTCTCTGTCTCTGTCTCTGTCTCTGTCTCTGTCTCTGTCTCTGTCTCTGTCTCTGTCTCTGTCTCTGTCTCTGTCTCTGTCTCTGTCTCTGTCTTTGTCTCTGTCTCTGTCTCTGTCTCTGTGTCTGTTCTGTCTCTGTCTCTGTCTCAGTCTCTGTCTCAGTCTCTGTCTCAGTCTCTGTCTCGCCTCTGTCTCTGTCTCTGTCTCTGTCTCTGTCTCTGTCTCTGTCTCTGTCTCTGTCTCTGTTCTCTCTGTCTCTGTCTCTGTCTCTGTCTCTGTCTCTGTCTCTGTCTCTGTCTCAGTCTCGTCTCCGTCTCTGTCTCTGTCTCTGTCTCTTAATCGCATACGGTCGAGGTGCGTGTCTGGGTAGTTGATTAGAAGCACTACAAGTCGAAAACACATTCTTCTTGTGGCTGGGGATCGATTTCAAGCATCTCAACACTTGTGCCGCATACATCTTTCTTCAATTTTATCTGCACTCTGTTTGAGGCTGTAGTACGTTTTCTAATACATAAACAGAATCTTCAATACTGTGACGTGTAGCAGCAAAACATATTAGCCAGTTAGTTTCACCTCTATATTACTTTACATGCAAGCCTGATCTAATCATAAATAAATACATCTGTTAAAAAGCTAATTAAACATAACCCACGGCCTGGGTAGCAAGCAACGCTTCCAATTATAGCTTTTAGACAACACAATAGGGCCTACAACTAAATACAATCGACTAGCACTGCTTTAGTACGAGGATCAAACGAAAACGCGCATGCACGCACGCACGCACGTACACGACGCACGCACGCACGTAACGTACGCACGCACGCACGACACACGTACGCACGCACGCAAGCTAGCACGCTCACGCACGCACGTATGCGCGCGAGCGTTCACGACCGTACGTACGCTCGCACGCACGCACGTATGTGCACACACACACACACACACACACACACACACACACACACACACACCGCGAGAGCGCGAAAACACGCTAAAGCGAAAACTTGTAAACTTGCAAACATGAATCAAGACGGTGGAGCACCGCTAGAAAAAAACAGGTTTATTAACAAAACCGAAGGAAAGCTTAACGTTTTGAAAAATATATTATTATTATTATTATTATTATAAACAACAATACATTATTATTATTTAATAACATGCTTTATCGGTTTTCTTCTTCTTGAACCGTGAGTCGTCCTCATCATCATCATCATGATTTTGAGATTTGCCCTTCTCCCCTACCTCATAGCTCTTCTTTCTCTTCTGTGAACCATCATCTTGGATGTGAGATACACCCAGCTCAACCACCTCATCGCTTTCATCATTATCTTGAACGGTTATGTTGTAATAGTTTATTAACAAGTCAGTAAAATCTCTAATGTCCGCTGATGTTGGCTCATAAACAGGAGAATACATTATAGTAATGCTCACTCGATGACAGTTACACTTTAAAGAGCGAAACACACGAAAGAGAACGCAGCTGCTGTGCATTGCTGATCTCACCTCTATGTTTATAAATGCTCTTGTTTGCGCAAGCGTACCTTTGGTCCTGCAAGCGTTTGTAGAATCGGACATCTTCGGGGATGTCTGAAGTATTGACCTAACCACACTAAGCATGTTTTAAAAGCGAAAATGCCTCGACCATTAAGGCGTTTATTTTAAAACATACCAGGGTCTAGTTGGGGTGTGCTAGGTCAAATCGACGTCCCGAAGATGTCTGATCAGATTGACCCTACGACAACCAAGGACTCGTTCTAGGTCTTGAAAAGCCTCATCATAAAAGAGGCGTTTAGATTTATAAACATGCCCCAGGGCTTGTTGAGTGTGGTTAGGTCAATACTCAGACATCCCCGAAGATGTCCGATTCTACGAACATGGACGAGCACCTTCGCACTAGGACCAAAGGCTAGCTGCGTTCTGGCGTCTTAGGAGAAAATATCTCGACCATAAAAGAGGCTTTTAGATTTTATAAACATGCCCCAGGGGCTATGTTAGAGTGTGGTTAGGTCAATACTTCAGACATCCCCCGAAGATGTCCGATTCTACCCGAACATTGACGAGCACGCTTACGCACAAGACCAAAGGCTAGCTGCGTTCTGGCGTCTTAGGAGAAAACAGCTCTATCATAAAAGAGGCGTTTAGATTTATAAACATGCCCCAGGGCTGTGTTAGAGTGTGGTTAGGTCAATACTTCAGACATCCCGCGAAGATGTCCGATTCTACCCGAACATGGGCGAGCACGCTTGCGCATAGGACCAAAGGCTAGCTGCGTTCTGGCGTCTTAGGAGAAAATATCTCGACCATAAAAGAGGCATTTAGATTTTATAAACATGCCCCCAGGGGCTATGTTAGAGTGTGGTTAGGTCAATACTTCAGACATCCCCGAAGATGTCCGATTCTACCGAACGTTGACGAGTACGCTTGCGCACAAGACCCAAGGCTAGCTGCGTTCTCGTTTCTCGTGTGTTTCGCTCTTTAAAGTGTAACTGTCATCGAGTGAGCATTACTATAATGTATTCTCCTGTTTATGAGCCAACATCAGCGGACATTAGAGATTTTACTGAATTGTTAATAAACTATTACAACATAACCGTTCAAGATAATGATGAAAGCGATGAGGTGGTTGAGCTGGGTGTATCTCACATCCAAGATGATGGTTCACAGAAGAGAAAGAAGAGCTATGAGGTAGGGAGAAGGGCAAATCTCAAAATCATGATGATGATGATGAGGACGACTCACGGTTCAAGAAGAAGAAGAAAACCGATAAAGCATGTTATTAAATAATAATAATGTATTGTTGTTATAATAATAATAATAATAATAATAATATATTTTCAAAACGTTAAGCTTTCCTTCGGTTTTGTTAATAAACCTGTTTTTTCTAGCGGTGCTCCACCGTCTTGATTCATGTTTGCAAGTTTACAAGTTTTCGCTTTAGCGTGTTTTCGCGCTCTCTCGTGTGTGTGTGTGTGTGTGTGTGTGTGTGTGTGCACATACGTGCGTGCGTGCGAGCGTACGTACGTGCGAACGCTCGCGCGCATACGTGCGTGCGTGCGAGCGTGCTAGCTTGCGTGCGTGCGTACGTGTGTACGTGCGTGCGTGTACGTACGTGCGTGCGTGCGTACGTACGTGCGTGCGTGCGTGCATGCGCGTTTTTCGTTTGATCCTCGTACTAAAGCAGTGCTAGTCGATTGTATTTAGTTGTAGGCCCTATTGTGTTGTCTAAAAGCTATAATTGGAAGCGTTGCTTGCTATACCCAGGCCGTGGGTTATGTTTAATTAGCTTTTTAACAGATGTATTTATTTATGATTAGATCAGGCTTGCATGTAAAGTAATACAGAGGTGAAACTAACTAGCTAATGTGTTTTGCTGCTACACGTATCACAGTATTGAAGATTCTGTTTATGTATTAGAAAACGTACTACAGCCTCAAACAGAGTGCAGATAAAATTGAAGAAAGATGTATGCGGCACAAGTGTTGAGATGCTTGAAATCGATCCCCCAGCCACAAGAAGAATGTGTTTTCGACTTGTATGTGCTTCTAATCAACTACCCAGACACGCACCTCGACCATATGCGATTAAGAGACAGAGACAGAGACAGAGACGGAGACGGAGACTGAGACAGAGACAGAGACAGAGACAGAGACAGAGACAGAGACAGAGACAGAAACAGAGACAGAGACAGAGACAGAGACAAAGACAGAGACAGAGGCAGAGACAGAGACTGGGACAGACTGAGACAGAGACTGAAACAGAGACAGAGACAGACACAGACTCAGAGACAGAGACAGAGACAGAGACAGAGACAGAGGCAGAGACAGAGACAGAGACAGAGACAGGCAGAGACAGAGACAGGGACAGGGACTGAGACGGAGACAGAGACAGAGACAGAGACAGAGACAGAGACAGAGACAGAGACAGAGACAGAGACAGAGGCAGAGAGACAGAGACAGAGACAGGGACAGAGACAGAGACAGAGAGAATCATTTTGTTTATAGACTCCAAATCCCAGTCTTAATTCATTCGGCAGCTTTGCGTGTTTTTCGTTTTGTGTGTTTTCGTTTTTTCGTGTTTGTGCGTTTGTATGTTTGCGGTTTTCGTGTTTGAGAATTTTGTGTTTACGATTTTTCGTGTTTGCGTTTTTCGTACTCTGCGCGTTTGTGTGTTTGTTATTTTCGTGTTTGCGAATTTTCGTTTTCGTTTTTTGTGTTTGTGAGTTTGTGTGTTTACGAATTTTCGTGTTTGCGAATTTTCGTTTTTCGTGTTTGCAATTTTTCGTTTTTTCGTGTTTGTGTGTTTGTATGTACCTGTGCTTGCGCTTGTGCTTGTACTTGTAATTGTTCCTGTGCTTGTATTTTGTGACAAAATCCGATCTCCCAAGACTAAAATATGACCATACATGGACATTAAACTATGCGAGAAATGGCATTATAAAAATACTTTGTTAACATTATTGATATTAAGTTTCTTGTTGTAGATGAGATTAATTTGGTAGTGATTACCTTGAGCGACAACTAGATTTAATTATGACCTATAATTAAAGCAGAAAGCATTGCGATACATTGTGACTCATATTTAAAACCAGAATATATTGCATATAAATGATACGTATTAAAAGGTAAATAAATAAAAGCGACATTCCTTAATTTTCAGTGATTACTATTGCTGTAAGCAGGTTAATCAATTAGTTAATTACACGTTTTATTTTTAAAGTAATTTCATTTTAAAATATATTCAAGTGAATTTTAAACCAGGTAGAGGATCACAATCTGTAGGTGGGGTTTAAAAGAAATCTAATAATGATTTTAATAATAACAACAATTATGCAATCTCATTTGATAAAATCAATTCATATTAAATAGTCGCTAAACCGTACATTCACATTGTATGACAACAACAGGGTAATTAGCTGATTATGCAATGCCATTAACTGTTTTATTATCGTTATAGAATTTAATAGTGTATTTAAAATCAAACGTATACGTTACCTTTACCTTGATTAGCTTCTTTTAATACCAAAAATATTCTACCGTTTATTAACCCTTAAAAATAGGTAAAAATACGATCCTACGTGCACATCCATTTGCCTATCCTTTAGGGGCTCCGCCAAAAGGGCTCTTAATACAAACAAAAGGTTGAAAATACTGTCAGGGTTGAAATGTACGTCGCTCACGCTAGTGAACACAAAAATTGCTGTCAAAAGGCCCTTAATACAAACAAAACAGTTAAAAATTTCATCAAGGGTTGAAAATATATCCCCACACGGATCTGATAAATACAGAAAAGGCCTTAATTAAGAATGCAAAGGGTTGAAAACGCGTCCTACACGTGGACGAATCAAAAGCGAAAATAATTAGGGTTGAAAAAGGGTTGAAAATACGGTCTCACACGTAAGCGAGTAAAAATAAGGGTGGAAAATCCGGCCTCACACGTAAGCGTGTAAAAATTAGGGTTGAAAATACGGTCTCACACGAGGATATATAAAAATAGGGTGAAAACCCTGTCTCACAAGTAAGCGAGTAAAATAAGGGTGAAAATCCTGTCTCACACGTGGATATGCAAAATAGGGGTGGAAAATCCGGTCTCACACGTAAGCGGGTAAAAATAAGGGTGGAAAAACCGGTCCCCCACGTGGGCGGGCTTGTGACGTCAAAATCCAAGATGGCGGCCAAGGTGCCGGGGTTCTACTGACATCACACTTCCATGTCGTGGAACATTGAAATTATTACGAAAGAATCGTTGTACCGAAGTCACAAGCTCAACATTTTTATAAAACTTTTTACGCAAAACGCACGCTGAACGCCTAACCACTCCTCCATGTTTCTGTTTCAATGTCAGTAACCGTCAAACAATAATCAAGTCATGGAAACATTGACCTTTGGCAAAAAATTCGCCGCAAAATCTCTTGATCTTTAGGCATGCGATTTTTTGTAGATTTCTGAGCGCTATTCAACCTGTCCTGCTCCGTCGAATAACCGAAAATTTTCAATCTAAGTTAGAATAGAAGATATGGTTCCCATTTGAGCGGAATTATTTTTAGGACATAAAATGTCATACTTTCTTCTACTCAAACCTGTAAAAGAACTTTTGAAAATAAACATTTTCTGAAAAATAAAACCATAAATTATAATTCTGGCTCCGTTATTTCTTTCTACATATCAAAAATCATCAAAATCCGTCAAGCGGTTGTCTCGCAATCTGCGTGCACTAAATAACCCGATCATTTTAATATATAGGTTAGGATTTTTACAAAACAATAACTTAAAACGAACATATTTATTAAAGGAAAAGTACAAACATATATGAGGTAAAATAAAGGTAGGCAAAACAACATTTTCGAATCTATACAGAGAATAAGGACTTGAGCGTAAGAGGCGAACTCAATGAACGCTCACCGACAATCAAGTATTTGGGACCAATTATATGTTTTCTGGAGACATGCAGATGAACGTTGCGCGAGATAAAACATTAAACGATAATGTGATACTGTCTCATGTGGTGAAAACGAAGAAAAGGAAAATGAAATTAGAATTTTAGCAGCATAGCACAGAGCATTGTCATCAGCGGTACAGAAAAATGGCCGATCAGAAAACAACTACAGATAAGTACGAACATTTAATAAGTTCAAATTGGACAGTGAAGTGGTATAGAATAGCGGACGCGATCGGCCTATTTCTACAGTTTTTGCTTTTGGAGCGCCACGTTTCGGAAGCGTATTCTGCTTGCGTCATCAGGCTTAGTCCTGAGAAGGACTGTTTTCGCACTTGAGTCGAATTCATATGTATATATATAATTTTTCCCCATAAGAACAACGTCCGCAAGGGCGAAACAGAAAGATCAAGAATTGCCGAATATGTCTGGAACAAAGACCACCGTGTTCAATGGGATAACATACAGATAGTGGCAACAGACGAGAACACAACTCGTCGTAAACTCAAAGAAGCCACATACATCGCACTAGTAAAAATCTAATAAGCCAAGCTAGTGTAGAAATGAAACCCGTATGGATTCCAATAATGCGCGAAGAGCTTAAGCACAATACACCTGCGCAAGAAGTTACGGCACAACACGTACAATAAACTTTTGGCAACCACGAAAAGTTTAATATATGCATAAGTTCTAAAAAATATATATTGGATTACTCAGCTCAGCGGTAAATGTGTCAGACTAGTAAGTTCGAATCTGAGAGTAGTAAAGTGCTTGGGAAGAAATTATATATAACATATGAATTCGACTCAAGTGTGAAAATAGTCCTTCCCAGGACTAAGTTTGATAACGGAAGCAGAGTCTGCTTCCGAAACTTTAATCAAGCGGATTATTTTGTTTTAACATATTTCCTACATAAATAGAGCACACCGATAATACAAAAGGCAAGATTTGGGATACTTTTACACAAAATTTAGCCCTCATTACTTCTCTTCTTATCAGTTTAATACGAATTGATGTTTTCGAGTTGTGACAGTCTTGCACTGGTTTGTCATCTTTAAGGCAGTTTAACAATATTTAATTTTAATGACCTCTATTCTTTACTAAAATTTGAAATTTAATTTTTAAAGTTGGCTTTTACGTTTCTCAAACTGTTGTATTAATAGCAGGCTGATGTTTATGTTTTAATTTTTCAACTTTGACAAAATTGCTACAACATCTTCAACAATTCTTACAAATATTACTACTGACGAAGATAACTGTAAGTGTTATCGAAACGTTTAGATTGTATAATTTAAATACACCATTAAAAATCACAAAAAGATAAGTATTCTATTATTAGTGTTATGATTATCACCGATTTAACTCGAGTTAAAACCTATGAAAATTGAACGAGTGCGAAACACAAGTTCAATTTTCTACAGGTTTTAACGAGTGATATCATCGAGTATTAATCATAACATGTGTTATATTTGTGAAGAGAATATAATGAACATTAATAGATAATATATTTTTTTAAAGCCTACAATTTTAAACTATCTGTCTCTTTGACAGTAAATACTACAGTTGCAAGATAATCAATACAAATATTTATTTCTTTGAAACTTTCTGTCACTTTGTCAGTAAACTATTTTATTCATTAAAATATTGTGACAATCAACATGTGGTGATACGCTTATCACCGATTTGATAGCCTATTCTGCGATTTTGTTTTTGTATTTTAACCAATGAAAGTAATCAAAAATGTACCATGTGACATGTGAATAGGAGAAGCACAGCAGTAGAAGCATGAAAAATTATTTATTACCACAAAGAATTTACAAAGGGACGTCCCGCAAGAAGACTCACCGAGAAGATACCGTTGGAAAGGTTAGTAGATCGTTTTAATGGTACGAGTTCAGTAGTTTATGAAAAAAAGGAAAGGACAAATCTGTACTTAACGAGGCAAATGAATTTAACGTGATGCTTGAAGTTACGCATAATCCACATGTTAGTACACGTGAAATCTCGCGTCAGCATAATATTAGTCACAGGTCCGTCCGTGCGTAAAAATAGGATGCATCCATACCATATCCAGTTGCATCAAGAGCTACTTGAAGATGACTATCCCAGAAGGGTTGCTTTTTGTGAAGGGGCTCAACAACAGATCCACCATAAGGCGGATTTCTTCGATTTTTTCTTCTTTGAAGACGAAATGTGAATAGACACAATTTCCATTATTATTCAACAAGTCAAAGTCAAGATAGGTGGTCTTTGATTGTTTGGGGTGGTATAGTTGAAGATAACGTAATTGGACCATATGTTTTCGATGGAACAGTGACTGATCAGGTTTATTTGGACTTTTTAGAAAATCATTTACCATTAATGTTGGCAAACGTTCCTCTTAACGTTCGCCAAAGGATGTGGTTGCTACACGAAGGAGCTCCGGTACAGCACTATAGGTTAATTCATGATCATCTTAATACCCATTTTCCTGGAAGATGGGTGGGAAGAGGAAGACCCACTGCATGGCCAGCTGGTTCACCAGAGTTAAGTAAAATTGACCTCTTCAAGCCGGGTTATGTGAAAAACTTCAAGTGCCTCCAACCACTCAAGATAATATGAAATATAGAATACGACATTTTGAACATTTATTATGAAATTAATTAATTTTATAAGAATTTTATCTTAATAGACGATGTTTTTTGAATTTTTTATAATAATTTATCACGGCTAACTCGTTATAATAGAAATTTTTTAAAAAAACTCTTTTTGTTATTAAATTCAATATATTTCAGAAATTAACGATTTTAGCTATAGGAGTGCTTAATAAAAATGAAAGAACATAAAGTGTATTTTCACTTTTTAAAATAAAATACAGGGTGATTCATTTGAAAAAATTGACAAAATCATGTTCGAGTTTTGGCTCCATATTCAATTGGAGCCATAATAAAGAAATTCCACCTTGTCGTAACACTGTACCAATGCCAAAAAGTTATGCCTGGAAAAAATTAACGTTAGGTTGTTCTATCTAGAGTATACAGCACGTTGAAATGAGAATGAATTTCGTGTACAATTGACCACAACTTTTAAAATACCCTGTATAACGTAATAAAACCCTATATTGGAAGTATAGGCTAGATGAGCTTAATCAAAATTTGTAATAATATATAGTGGTCCAGATAGATTCTACACACAATTTTAGACACATTTTATATACTTTATAATGTCGTATACCTAAGTCTAACCGCTTTAGACAAATTTCAATTTTTTGTCAAAAATGACGTTTGCAGGCCTAAACACAGGTGGAAATCTTTTCTAAACGAAGCCTTTATCAATTAGTTATGGTTGGTTTCCTTGGAAATAGGGACCTACTCTAATGGGATGTATTGATATTTTGTAATACATTTATACAGGGTGATCAAAAATTTTCAATAAAAGTAGATTCAAAAAACCTGTAAAGTCATTTTATTTAATGGAAACCCCTATTTTTTAATTCTATCTTATTTAGCATTAAAAGTAAGGGTACTTTGTATAAGAGTGTATATTCCAAAAAATTGTAGTTTTTAAAATAATGACAATTTAACATTTTTTTATTGTAAAAAGGCTATACGGCTTTCAAGTTTTGTTGTTAGTTGGCCGTGACGGCGGGGCGCGGCGAAACAAAAACATCGAGCACTTCAGATCGAAATATTATAATTTATTGAACCCCATATAAATAATTATTATTAAACGAACTTATAGTAAGGACAATATTTTTGATTCAACAAATTATGTCCTAATCCTAATCATAAACTTAACACCTCTAATGTAACTAAACCTGTAACTAATTATACAGATAAAAGACACGTCAAATACTACCTAATAAGTTGTTCGAAATGTCCGCCTCTTGAATACACAATGCAATACGTCTCTCAAATTCGCTGCTTAAATTTCTACACATTTCAACACTAATGCTTTGAAAACAGTTTCTAATCCTAATCTTCATGTCTTCCTTTATTGTAGGCGGTAATTTATAAACCTGCCTTTGACGTACCCCATATGCTAAAGTCCATTTTAGTAAGATCTGGGGATCTAGCAGGTCAAGCAACAGGTCCTCCCTCCCAATCCAACATTCTGGATATCCAGCATTTAAAAAGTTATTATCGGACCTGTATGATGTACTGGGGCCCCATCATGAAGAAACCACATTTCTTGTTGCGTATCCTGTGGCACTTGACGCAACAAATTAGGTAGATGGTTTTGCATAAAGTCTAAGTATACTTCCCTGTTACTCGTTGATCAAAAATATGGTCCCATTACATGATTACGAAAACACCTTCCCAAACATTTAAAGACCATCTAGTTTGAAGTATGTCTTACAAAATGTGGATTTTCGGTAGTAATGAAAATTGTGTCTGTTTACACTTCCATTTCTGTGAAATGTGGCCTCATTGTAAATAAAATCAAATGAACAAAATTTCTTTGTTAGTTTATTTTGTTTTGAGCCTATTGACAAAATTCCAGTCGTTTTGATGATCTTCAGGAACCAACTCTTGAAGTAGTTGAATGTGATAGGGTGCATTTTTGAGACTTCAGTATCCGCTGTATCGTACGTCATTCAACACCAACCTACTGAGCACGCCACGGAACCGCACACGCCCACACGCCACCACGCACACGCACACGCACACGCACGCCACGCACAGCACAAATCCCTGCAATGCACAGCAAGCAATGCCCAACGCCCACTCACCCATACCCACTCACGCAATCACGATATATATATATATATATATATATATATATATATATATATATATTTATATTAAAAAAAAAACGCCATTTGAAATGTAAAGCGTTTAATGTAATTAATGTATTAAAAGATGATTTAGAAATTGAGAAAATTTTAAAGAAATGGCGATTGAAGAAAATGATATTGAGATTTTGATGACTAAATATATTGCAACATTAGAAAAAATTGTATTAAATCATTTGTTTTAAAAACGACCGTAAAAAAAAATAAAGGAAGAACAGTTCGGGGACAAACAAGTTATCAATAATGAGAAAAAAGTTAATTCATAAGATTATACCAAAGAACTAAAATAATAAGAATTACGGACAGAAAGAAGGTTAAGATATTAACTGAAAATTTAAATACAAATCAAATTAAAAAGAAAAAACGA
Organism: Vesta saturnalis; assembly: GCA_036346205.1. Lineage (NCBI taxonomy): Eukaryota > Metazoa > Arthropoda > Insecta > Coleoptera > Lampyridae > Vesta > Vesta saturnalis. The sequence continues at coordinate 4,200,427 of JARFJB010000339.1, forward strand.
TTTCATGGAAAAATAAAATACCTAATGGTTCTAATTTTATGATTTACAAATTAGCGTCGGAAAAAAATTAAAAATAACTTTACTCTTTCGACTATTAAAAGAGATAATGGAGAATATACAGTAGACGTTAAAAGTATTTAGAGTGTATGGGATGAATTCATACCAGATGACGATCCTGCAAAGATAACTTAGACCATAAAAATTAGAGATATTATCAAAATCCTGTCAATACTAATAATGATAATGACTTCACAAAGAAGAAATAAAATACATTTTAGAAAAAATGAAAAAAAACGCTGCTGGTAAAGATGGTATTACAAGTGAAATATTATTAAATTGTTTTTTAAAATTACCTTAACTACTCAAATTTACAATGAATGTTTACACAAAAGTATTTTCCGAAGGATTGGAAAATTTAATGATTATACCAGTTATTAAACCAGGGAAAGAAAATATAGATAAAGCAGGAAAATTTAGACCAATTAGTTTGATAAATTTAGGAGGTAAGGTTTTAGAGAAATTAATGATAGCTAGAATTATGAATCACCTTAAAGTTAAAATGTATTAAATCCAAATCAATTTTTTTAAACTGGAAAAAATACAATTGATGCTTTAATGGAAATGAAAATTTTATAGATAATGCTTTTATGAGGAGAAGAATATTGTTATGATTTAGATGTTAAAGGGATTCAATGTGTGGTTTATCTATTCTTTGCGCATTAAAACAGTTTAAATGAGAAATTTATTTGAATTAACAGTGAATTATTTTTGACAAATAGCGTATTTAGAGTTCAATAATGAGTTGATTAGAAAATCTTTATCTAAAGGATGTCCGCAAGGATCATTGGGCCAGGTTTTAACACACAATATAATTCATTACTTAGTTTAAATTATAATATAAATTCAAAAGTTATTGCATTTGGACGATTTGTTAATATTTACAAGGAAAACTCTATTAGAATTAGAAAATTTTAATATTGAACTACAAAAAATTTCATTCTGGGGTTAAAACAAAATTCAATTTAATGAGGATAAATCCAAATTAATTAATATTTTATCAAAATCAGCTAAAATCCATTTTAAAACAAGAAGCACAAATACTATATAAAATAATTTTCCATTATTGCATATGGGCTAAAGGTAAAACTTAAATAAAAAAAATCAAAGAAAAATGAACAGGATCCATAGACTAATAAATATAAAATGACTAAGTTGTAAGAACAATTTCATGAAGCCCTGTTATCTGGATCTTGAAATAATAATTAAAATAAGAGAATTTAACTTTTAAAAAATAAAGAAAACTTAAATCAAAAACCAAAAAAGAATTAAAAGCTGAAACAGAAAATGCTAGTATACCCAAATGGTAAAATGAATGAACAAATGGCAATAATGGAGAATTAAAATATTTTCCAGAAATTATAAAAGGTTACAAATGAACATAAAATTTAATTCAAAGTTATCAATGATTTTAAGTGGACATGGCAAAATTAAAAGTTATTTTTATCGTTTTAAAATAAGTGAAAATAGTTCTTGTATATGTGTATGAAGATCAAACAGTACAACATTTAATTTTAATTGCTCAGAACTGATAGAATAAGAGAAGTGTTTAAAGATAAAATAATACGAAAAGGTGGCCAATGGCCAATTAATGAAACACAGATTATTGAAAGTTATTTTAACGAATTTTTAGATTTTGTAAATGAAAGTGATTTAGATTATTTAGTTATAGAACAATCTCATTGTATTATAAATTTAGAATAAGTTAATATAGTATTAGTTTTAAAATTGTCATTAGAATTAATATCCTAAATTAGATTAGTAAGCTTTGAAATGCAATTTATAAGTTACTTAGAGAATGATTATGATAATACACTTGCTATTTAATGTTTAAACAAAGCATGTAATGTTATTGTAACGGGGCATGCTGTAATAAATAAATGTATCAAAAAAAAAAATATATATATATATATATATATATATATATATATATATATATATATATGCAGGGTGGTGCATTAGTGTGACAAAGTCCCATATCTCCTTTATTTAAAGAGATACACAAAAAAATTAAATACAAAAGTTGTAAGATATGTTCTGGTGCATAGTACACAAATAATTTAAAAATTTTTTTTTAATGGAAAACCCTATATATTATTACATATTTATATTATACATACAATTTTAGACACATTTTATGTATAATGTCCTATACCTAAGTCTAACCGTTTTAGACAAATTTCAAATTTTTTGTCAGAAATGACGTTTGCAGGCCAAAACATAGGTGGAAATCTTTTCTAAACGAAGCCTTTATCAATTTGTTATGGTTGGTTTCCTTGGAAATAGGGACCTACTCTAATGGGATGTATTGATATGTTTGTAATACATTTATACAGGGTGATCAAAAATTTTCAATAAGGAGTAGATTCAAAAAAACCTATAGTCATTTTTTTTAAGGGAGACCCCCTATTTTTTTTAATTCTATCTTATTTAGCATTAAAAGTAAGGGTACTTTGTATAAGAGTGTATATTCCAAAAAATTGTAGTTTTTAAAATAATGACAATTTAACATTTTTTTATTGTAAAAAGGCTATACGGCTTTCAAGTTTTGTTGTTAGTTGGCCGTGACGGCGGGGCGCGGCGAAACAAAAACATCGAGCACTTCAGATCGAAATATTATAATTTATTGAACCCCATATAAATAATTATTATTAAACGAACTTATAGTTAGGACAATATTTTTTTGATTCAACAAATTATGTCCTAATCCTAATCATAAACTTAACACCTCTAATGTAACTAAACCTGTAACTAATTATACAGATAAAAGTACTAGAAACACGTCAAATACATACTACCTAATAAGTTGTTCGAAATGTCCGCCTCTTTCTTGAATACACAATGCAATACGTCTCCCAAATTCGCTGCTTAAATTTCTACACATTTCAACACTAATGTTTTTAAAACAGTTTCTAATCCTTCATGTCTTCATGTCTTCCTTTGTTGTAGGCGGTAATTTATAAACCTGCTGTTTGACGTACCCCCATATGCTAAAGGCCATTTTAGTAAAATCTGGGGATCCAGCAGGCCAAGCAAAAGGACCTCCCCTCCCAATCCAACATTCTGGATATCCAGCATTTAAAAAAGTTATTATCGGACCTGTATGATGTACTGGGGCCCCATCATGAAGAAACCACATTTTTTGTTGCGTATCCTGTGGAACTTGACGCAACAAATTAGGTAGATGGTTTTGCAGAAAGTCTAAGTATACTTCCCCTGTTACTCGTTGATCAAAAAAATATGGTCCAATTACACGATTGCCGAAAACACCTCCCCAAACATTTAAAGACCATCTAGTTTGAGAAGTATATCTTACAAACTGTGGATTTTCGGTAGTAATGAAAATTGTGTCTGTTTACACTTCCATTTCTGTGAAATGTGGCCTTATCTGTAAATAAAATCAAATGAACAAAATTTCTTTGTTGGTTTATTTTGTTTTGAGCCTATTGACAAGATTTCAGTCGTCTTTGGTAATCTTCAGGAACCAACTCTTGAAGTAGTTGAATGTGATAGGGGTGCATTTTTTGAGACTTCAGTATCCACTGTATCGTACGTCGTTCAACACCAACCTGCTGAGAAATGAGTCGTTGTCCAATACATGGATTTTCGGTAACTGTTAATAGTACATGTAATTGATTTTCCTCAGTCTGTGCACATTTTCCCTAGTCTTTTTTTCATATAACACATTGCCAGTTCTTTCAAAACGCTTCAAAAGCTTTTCAAATGCCCTTCTTTCAGGTTGCCGTCTCTCGCGAAACCGTTGTTGATACAGTCTTCTTGCTAAGAGGGTATTCTTATCACTAGCTCTCAAAACAAAAATCATATCAACCATCTCGGCTTGTGAAAAATTCATTATTTACAATTTTAGTTCAAGTTTTAAATTAATTTGCTATAAAATACACTAATGCGTCACACAAATTATCAACTGACAATAAATAATGACGTTTCTGATGATCTCTATTATTTATATATGCCACGCCTCGCCGTCACGGCCAACTAACAACAAAACTTGAAAGCCGTATAGCCTTTTTACAATAAAAAAATGTTAAATTGTCATTATTTCAAAAACTACAATTTTTTGGAATATACACTCTTCTACAGAGTCACCCTTATTTTTAATGCTAAATAAGATAGAATTAAAAAAATAGGGGGTTTGAATTAAAAAAAAATGACTTTATAGGTTTTTTTAATCTACTTCTTATTGTCCATTTTTGAGCAGCCTGTATGAATGTATTACAAAAATATCAATACAGCCTATTAGAGTATGTCCCCATTTCCAAGGAAACCAACCATAACTAATTGATAAAGGCTTCGTTTAGAAAAGATTTCCACCTATGTTTTAGCCTGCAAACGTCATTTTTGACGAAGAATTTGAAATTAATCAAAAACGGTTAGACTTAGGTATAGGAGATTATACATAAAATGTGTCTAAAATTGTATGTAGAATCGAAATATGTAATAATATATAGGATGTTATATTTAAAAAAAAGATTAAAATTACTTCTAAGCTTTTATCTGTATAATTAAAAATACTTTTGGAATATGCACCAGAATATATCTTACAACTTTTGTATTTAATTTTTTTTTGTATCTCTTTAAATAAAGGAGATATGGGACTTTGTCACACTAATGCGCCATCCTGTATATATATATATATATATATATATATATATATATATATATATATATATATATATATATATATATATATATATACACAGGGTGGGCCACCACCAACGCGTCGGTCTCTAGCACCCAAACGACTGAATTTTTTCAAAATCTGTTTGGGCGAGAATATGTAAGCCTTCTAGGACCACAATCTAAAATTAGTTTGATTTATACAGGGTGATCTACAAACTTGTTACTTATCAAAGTTATATTATTTTAAATGGAATAGCCTCCTTTTTAATTTTTTTTTTTTTGAAATGAGGTGTAAAAATAAGGTAGACTTTCATTAGAGTTCCCTATACCTATACCTTACAGTTTCTGAAATATTTAACATTTTTTGAAAATGTTGGGTTGTCAAAAAATTCAAGTATTTTTCCATTCAGAAAAGATGAGACAATCTAATCTAGGTCACCGTAATAAGGATATTTGGAAGTACGTATTCTGTTGTTTATTGTTTCAAATCATAATTTATAAAATACAAAGAATATCGCGTAAAGCTAACAAACTTAAAAGTTAAATATCTTTGTTATTTTAATTACAACGTCCAAGAAATTTTTATCGGAATGGAATAGTCTTTTGACAATAGTTCGAACTGTATTAGGGTTCCCTATACCTAACTTCAATACTTTTCGAGAAATTAGTGTATTTGTTACATTTTTAGAAATGACGCCATTAACTCATGTCGATCAGTTAGAATTCTGTGATTTACAAAGGTTACAAATGTGTTAAACGGTTTTTGGTTTATTAAAGTTATCAAGGTTATACGGTTGCTGGTCTTGAAAAAGACCGTTTTACATTATGCACCGAGAGCCTACTGCTGGATTTGTCACTACAGTAAATGTTCAAACTGATGACCGTCTTCTTGAATGCATAGTCTAATTCTTTCTTCCAAATTTTGTCTGACTTTTCTTAACATATCTGGAGTAATTGTGTCCACCGCTATTCTAATTCTCTCTTTCATATTGTCTGCAGTAGTAGTAGGAATATTGCAAACAATATTTTTAATACAGCCCCATAAAAAGTAATCCATTGGAGTAAGACAAGGCGATCTTAGTGGCCAATGACATGCTCCGTTCCTTCCAATCCGTTTATTAACAAATTTCCTAGTTAAATAATTTCTAACTCGACGATCAAAGTGTGCCGGTGCCCCATCTAATTGTAGCCACATATTCCCTCTAATGTTCAACGGAACGTTTTCGAGAAGTGTCCAAAAGTCTCGCTTTATAAATCTAAAAAATTTTCTACCATTTAAATGACCATTGAAAAAGTATGGTCCAATTACCTGATCTCCAATAATTCATGCCCATACGTTTATGCTCCAACGACTTTGGCGGTCAACAGTATTAAAAGCTTGCCTATACTCGGTATCATAATAGTGAAAATTATGTCTATTTACCAAACCGTTGTTGTGAAATGTTGATTCATCAATAAACAAAACGAAATTTAAAAAATCTTGTTGATCCCCTATTTTTTCAATTGCCCACAAACAGACATCTATTCGTTGTTGAAAGTCATTGCCATACAAATTTTGATAAATTTCTATGTGATAAGCATGCAATTTGTGTTTTTTGAGAACTCTTCTCACACTTCCTCTACTTAAATCTGTTTGTCTAGCAATTATTCTAGTACTAGTGTGGGAATTTTCAGCGATAGATCCTAATACTAAAAACTCACTATCTTCATTGCCAGTTACCGGTTTACTTTTATTAGGTTTTGGATAGGCAGTGTTACTTGTGGCTCGAAATGTTTATAAATCAAAGAATTCCAACTGATCGACATGAGTTAATGGCGTAATTTCTAAAAATGTAACAAATACACTAATTTCTCGAAAAGTATTGAAGTTAGGTATAGGGAATCCTAATACAGTTCGAACTATTGTCAAAAGACTATTCCTTCCCGATAAAAATTTCTTGGGCGTTGTATTTAAAATAACAAAGATATTTAACTTTGAAGTTTGTTAACTTTACGCGTTATTCTTTGTATTTTATAAATTATGATTTGAACAGAATACGTACTTCCAAATATCCTTATTACGATGACCTAGATTAGATTGTCTCATCTTTTCTGAATCGAAAAATACATTATAAATTACTACTATTAGGACAATTCTAAATTTTTTAGTGTAAAAACTCACTATGTAACTAAACAAATAAAACCGTGTAAATAATAGGATAAAAATTGGAAATTGCAATGATTTTACCCCCTATGGTGTACTCTATATCAATTATCACACCGAATAGGTTTAAAGCAATTAGTTTCTACACGAGGAGAGAGTAGAAAGATCAACTTTTCATTATTACCACTGCATTCAGTAGACAGCACAACAAATGCAGCACTAAATGAAGCTTGAAACCACCTAAATTTGCAATTACCATCACAAATGATTAAATACTTTGGTAATTTAAATTGCAGTAGCGTTCTTTCAACGAAATTGAACATAATCAATCTTTTAAATGAAATTCATCTGCAACTAAGAAGATTGCGAGTTTCTAAATCTCAATTATACCATTTTTTTTTATTACTGAAGAATAAAAGCCATCGTTTCACTGTAAATTATTTAAGGTGGTTTACAAGATGTTCATATCAATTCATGACTTACAGTATTTATTAATTACATAAACTTTCATGCTGATAATTTTAAACATCTTTCGCGTACATCCTGCGTTACTCAAAATTTATGTTTTTAAAAATTATGGGAAGTTTAAACATATTTGAATTTCAAACATAAATTTATTAACCCGCCTTCTTTTAAAGTTTTGTTAGTTTAAAATGTGCTTAACCTTATTCAAACAAAACAAAACTTTAACACCATTATTGTTCAAGTGCTATCTCATCTGCTTTCTATGACGATAAATCTAAACTTTAATGGGACTTTTAATGACTTTTATTTTATCAGCTTAAAGATTTATAGAAAACTTTTAGGTCTGCAAAACTTATTTTGAGAATTCGCTAATCGAATACATATATACGCCATGTAATTTAAAATGAATAATGATTGTTGGGGTGATGTCTGAAAACAATCCTAATTATTTCTTATATTCGTTTTTTTTCCTTTATTATAAATGCTCTAGCATAATAGACAATCGTTGTCAGCTTCAATGAGAATGTTTAAATTACTTGTTTAATTTAAAATATGATGTCTTGGACAAAAGACCTTAAATCATACAAAATTCATTAGTTTAAGATAAAGAAAAAATTATTAATTATTTAAACTTGGACTTTAAAAAGTTTAAAACATGTATTCCGTCAAATACTGTTTCATAATTTTGTACAAGTATAAACTGAAACGAATTTTTTAAAACTCTACTTATAGTACAGAATCCTTGCCAGTATAAGAAAATGAATTCGAACATTAAACCGATGAAAAAGTAGAATCGCTAACACTTTCTCTTCTTCATTGCGGTGAACAACGTAAAAATCACCATGTTACAGACGAACAGCTCACCAGTCGGCGACCAGTATCCTGACGATCAACCTTAAATACAGAAAGGCTTATTTACCCAAGGACCTTTTCCTGAAATTGAATTGTACTCTACGCATAGAACAAAAAGCACACTACAGAGTGCCCTCTAAAAGGGAAAAAAAAAATCGCGTAAAATTATAACAAATAAAAAATTTGCTGTGTTTGATTGCGATACTTAAAGATGTAAATTGCACTACGTCTAGCTCAGCAAGGTACGATACTTAGGAAACTTACGGTAGGTTGAGAATTAATTTATTTTCAAGTGTGAGGGAGGCAGAGATGTGTCCAGAGACATAATCAGTAATGCATTTGTTTGTTTGTTTGTTTTTTGTTGGACGCCACTCAATTTTATTGGTTTAATAATGAAAATACAAAAATTGAGAAAGTTGCACATTAATATCATAAGTAATCTGAATAACGCTAAACAACTGTATTTATATGTAGAGCGTTAGGTGAACATGCGGAAAAAATTCAAGGAATTCTTGGACTATTCTAAGAATGTTTTGTCCTATGATGATTTTTGAAAAACCCTTTTGTTTCGAAGATACTGGGTGAACAACATTCTCGACAACCGTATTCGATATTTGTTCGATGTTTGCTCATTTAACAAATTTTGGCCAAGTTTTATCAAGATCAGCCTTTATGTTTGGGTGTGTGTGTGTGTGTGTGTTTGTGTGTGTGTGTGTATGTGCATGTGTGTGTATGTGTACATGTGTGTGTGTGCGTGTGTGTTAGTATCCACGATACCTCCAGAACTAAAATACCTAGGTACTTAAAATTTTGCATTTAAGATTGTTCTCATTTGGCTTAGAGCTCATTAGATTTTGGGAGAAACGCAGTGTTGTTTATTAAGGGCAGTTTTGGTTTTTATCAAATATTTCTAAAACAACTGCGTATTTCAAAGATATAAAAATATCTATAAATAGACCTTAAACATATCGATTAATTATATTCCATCCAATTTTTTCATACGACGCGTAATTTAGCGATAAAAAATTCCTAATGTAGAATTTGGACGACTTGCGAAATCGGATAATGGCTGGGTGTAACTCAATTAGAAACGACCCTAATGTGTTTGAAAGAGTTCGGCAGTCAAGGACGAGAAGATTAAATGCTTGTATCCAGGGTGGAGCAAGTCATTTCGAACATTTATTGTAGGTCGAACAACTTTACATGTACATTTTAATAATAAAATGTTGTTACCGTCGCAAATTTTTTTCACCCTGTATCTTCAAAACAAAGGGTTTTTTCAAACATCATCATGGGATAAAATATTCTTATAATAGGCCAAGAAATGGTCCCTTGAATTTTGTTTACCTAACACCCTGTACATTTACGAAACCAAAATGGCTGATTAATTTCAGCATGAAATAACTAAAACGCTATTTCTCGTAGAGCTTTACGATTTTAAATAATTTCTAATTTAGCACAAACTACATACGCATACACAATCCAGCTTTACTTATAATTCAAAATGGAATATGATCAACACTGTATTTAACAACAAAACGTATACTTGACCTATGTCAACAAATATTACAGTTCTATAGATTATAAACTCAAATGTTTCTAGCTTAGAAACGGAAGTCAGAGATTCTATTCTGTATAATCTTATCAAAACAACACTATACTGATTTATTTCCTTAAAATGTATTTTGCATTAAAAGGATACGTACTTATATTTCTCAGCATAAACATAATGTATTAACTTTATTTTCACACGAACTGCAAGTTTAAGAACTTAATTTTCTTTCTATAGGATAAACATACGGTACAGTAGGCTAAGACAATCTCAATTGTCGTCATTATCGTACAAACAATGTAAACGACATGTTGACCAGACTACAAAAACAGGCAAACCAACATCAAACGGTAATGATACAAAGGTATCCCCATTTTTAATTGTTCAAGACAAAAATTGCTCTATCATGCACGCCATTTTATGCATATTCACTTCGTGACGTGTCAGGGTATTTTAAACACCCTGTATACGTAGTGGGTAATATTGTTTGTAATTCTACGCACTTAGTTAGATTCCGTATATACATATTTTTTTGTTGTTGTTAAGTTGAGTTTTATAGATAAATTTGTGTTACGTGTGTTGCGACCTTTAGGGATGGTGTGTGTGTGGCGGGCTTTAGTTTTTTTTGTTTGTGAATTATTATACCGTAATTTAGATTGTTTTCCTTATTATTCCCCGTTTATTGAATGTTGAGTAGCGTATTATTTGTAAATAGTTGTATATAAGTGTAAATAAGGTTTATTTCGTTTGATTGCCTTAAGATTTAATGGAAAGTTTTGTAAAAATTACGTAATTTAAAGAAAGAGTGTAGATTTATATGCATATGATGTCATGTTGGCGACATAAAGACGATTAATTATAGTGGTTCAGATTAATAGTGAGTATGTTGGTTTTAAGTCATAGAGGAAGAATGTGAGGCTAATTGCTTGTACTAGAATGAAAATATAGAGATGTTTTTCACGATGAGTATGCTAACGTTTGAGATTTTGAAATTACCGAGTCCTTACGGACGAAAACGAAGTTTGTGCTGGGGGTACCTTATCTTCTCCTTCCGTTTTTTTAATTGGTAGAATTAAATTTGATAAGATGTTTTGTGAGTAGTGGGATTTTTGGTAATAATTTGAGGGATTCTGAAACTGATCGAGCTCTCGAGTAGTAGTACGGTGACGCTTGTTGTTACGCTTTAAGGGGTGGTTTAGAACGTTAATGTATTGGACCTTTCGGTGTTTAACGAACGAACTTTTTGTGTAGTAAGGGTAGTTTAGCTACTTCTGAAGAAAACCTGTGCAAGGGATTTTAATTAAAACTGTTCAATCACCAAAGGATTATACTTAGTGCTGATTTAGATTTAACGTCATCAAGTCACCTAGAGATCATCGTCGTGTTATATTAGTGCTTCGGTGAACTCATTGGTTTATATCGCTTTTGCGGATTTTAAAATTAACGTTCTTGTAGTACCACTTATTTGCCGTACAAAGCGTGTTGAAATATAAAGAAACTTTCGCTGTATATTAAAATTATCGTTATTTAAATAAAGTTATTAACCTTTTGGATTGTTAATGTGAATAAAACTATTTGAAAGATAAAAGTTAACAAGCAAGTTGAGCGCATAAATTATTATTTTAAAAGAAGTTTTTAATCAATGCAGTAACATTTTACCGAAATTCAATTAAGGAATTGTTTGTGTATAAAAGAACATTAGTCAACATTTTCATTCATCATTTGTCAGAGCAGAAAGATTCCATATCCGTCATAGCAGTCATTGGTCATCATTTTCAAATGTTGTAACACAGGAGTGGTGTAAATCTAGCCATTAAGGTAATATAATATTATTTTTTATTGAATGTTTCGAATTATTTTGTTGTTAACGAAGGTTTGAAAGCGGTGTCGAATTTTTTTTAATTTAAGTTGTTGTTTAAATTTAGTTATTGAAATTAATCGTAATTCTAACGCTCCGCCTTCACACTTTTTTTATTTTAGTAGTAAAGGGCAATTGACCCTATCGTAGTGTGGGTAAATAATCCACGATACATATATCTATAGATTAAGCAATTTAGAACGGCGTTACGCAGAACCCTGGCCAGACATTCTGTCGCCTTTCAAGCCTTTGTGTTTTTTTTGTTTATACGCATTATCGTATGGTTATATTTATCTTATTTTTTTTATTTTATTATAGCTTTGTTAGGTTTTATAAATGTGTTTTAATTCTGTGGAAACCCTTTTGTGTTACATAAAAGATTTTTTGCAAATTGCAAGTAATTTAGAAGCGTAAAATTTTAACGTAACGAAATGACAGTTTTTTTTCTTTATTATTGAGTAATAGCGTTAATAATATTTAGTGTTTTATTTGATTTTTAGTTGAGTATCAATTCATTTAGAGTGCATTGTATAGCTTTTTTTTTGTTTTGTTTTGATTATTATTTAATGACTTATTATTTACACTGAGGTGTAGTAACGTAACGTAACTTTATTGAGTGTTTATCACGCTTTATTTGACAAGCGTGTAGTGATATTTTTAAGCCTTACTTCAGGTGGTTTGCTGAGTTGCTGTCCAGCACACCTAGGATTGATTGCGGATATGTAAGCGTATGTTTTTTGTATGTTTAGACACGCTATGTACTCGTAATTTTGGCACGACGACCCTTATTTTGACTACCAAACATTCTGCCGCCCAAAAACCGACTGATTATGTCTTCATCCCCTATTTTGACTTACGTACGACTTACTATTCTGGATGTGCAAAATTTAGCAACATCATACCCACACCCAAAACGCTGACTAGTCGGGGCAAAAAGGCCAATTTATCTGTAATCCCGTTCTACCACCCGTTTATACCGTTACAGACGTCATCCACCACGCATTTGCATTTTTCAGCGGTACGAAATGCATTATCATAAGAGCTTTTCCTTAAAGCAATCAGTTTTCCTTCATGTAGAGGGGTACCCTTCTTCCTTAGTTATTTGTTTGTTCCCTTATACAAGGGAGCAAAACTTAGGATAAGGTATGTGCGTCTATTAAGGCCCAGTACCTAAAAAGGCCACTTAATCATTCACAGAATTTATAGAAGCTATTACTAAATTTTATGCACTGTTATGACAAGAAACGAACCTGAAACATAGGCCACCACTAACAACTCGGCTATGACCAAGTGCTAACCATCATGGAGCGATTCAGTTTAATTCGAGTCGCCGTCGTGACATCACCTAAAAACGTGCGTCTTTCAAATGCTGCTGCTAGTGTGCTAATAATTACTAAAACATGTAAGTATATTTATGTAAGGTGAACTGAAGATATACAGATTTATGAGGCATAGACAGATTTTTCGAAAGATTATTAATAAATAAAAAATTCATCACATAACCTAAAAAACGTTGACTAACTCAAGGGTTCCTAATAAGGCCCACCGAAAAGTTCCGATAAGGGGCCGGGTGGGCCTTATTAAGAACATCAATTTTATACCTTACATATATATTTGTTTTGTTTCAGGCAAGTTAAAGATGCCAAGAAAAAGGGTTCACTGGCCAGAGGAGCAATTACCGCAAGCAATGGATGCTGTCAGAGATGATACGGCTGTCAGGAGAGCGAGTACAGCGTTTAGAATTCCAAGAATAACGTTGAAAAATCACCTTTCAACCGGCCAGTTCACGAAACGGATTGGGCGTCCTTGTATTTTAAGGAAAATGATTTGCAAAATAGAATCTTAAGCTTAGCAGAAGCAAGTATGCTAATCACTTACAAATTCCTTAGACGATCTGTATATACGTATTTAAACACAATGCAGATTGTCCACAACTTTCCAGAAAAAACTGTAATTGCCGGTGAAATATGGGTTAAAATCTTTTTGAAATGACACCGAAATGTTACGAGACGAAAAGCCCAACATATGAATACAACTAGAGCAGCAAAACTCAACAGATATATTGTAACTGATTATTTTAATAAATTGAAAACCGTTATGACTGAAACGGGAGTTACTGATAAGCCACAGTCTATATTTAATATTGATGAAAAGGTTGTCAACCCAATCTTTATAAACAACAGACTGTTTCGCTAAAAAACGTGCCAAACGAGTTCATATTCTATCACAGGAGCATGCTCAAAATGTCACTATAGTTTCGTGTAGTAATGACCTAGACTAAGCAATTCCACCTATGATCTTGGTGAAAGGAGGACAAAAGCCAGAATGGTATTTGTATTTGTCACCTAGTTCAGTTATTCAAAGGACTCCGAAAGCGAGTATGACAACTGAAGTGTTTGTGAAATGGATAGAACCCTTCAAAGTATAAACCATCTGGAAAAGATATACTTATTTTTGATGGAGCATCATCACATCTAGATTACAAAATCGTCGACGCTGCAGAGGAAAGAGGTATTATATTGTTTTGCTTACCTATCAATATTACCCACGAGCTGCAGCCTATGGATAAATCAGTTTTTAATCCATTTGAGTCCTATTGGGATGATGAGGTTTTGAATTTGTGGATAAATAAACCGAACCATGCGATTAACAAAACAACCTTTAGATTAATATTTGCTAAATTTTGGCCTAAAGCAGCTACTCCAACCAACTTAATAGCCATTTGAGTCCTATTGGGATGATGAGGTTGTGAATTTTTGGACAAATAAACCGAACCATACGATTAACAAAACAACCTTTGGATTAATATTTGATAAAGTTTGGCCTAAAGCAGCTACTCCAACCAACTTAATAGCCATTTGAGTCCTATTGGGATGATGAGGTGAATTTTTGGACAAATAAACCGAACCATACGATTAACAAAACAACCTTTAGATTAATATTTGCTAAATTTTGGCCTAAAGCAGCTACTCCAACCAACTTAATAACCATTTGAGTCCTATTGGGATGATGAGGTTGTGAATTTTTGGACAAATAAACCGAACCATACGATTAACAAAACAACCTTTGGATTAATATTTGATAAAGTTTGGCCTAAAGCAGCTACTCCAACCAACTTAATAGCCATTTGAGTCCTATTGGGATGATGAGGTTGTGAATTTTTGGACAAATAAACCGAACCATACGATTAACAAAACAACCTTTAGATTAATATTTGCTAAATTTTGGCCTAAAGCAGCTACTCCAACCAACTTAATAGCCATTTGAGTCCTATTGGGATGATGAGGTTGTGAATTTTTGGACAAATAAACCGAACCATACGATTAACAAAACAACCTTTGGATTAATATTTGATAAAGTTTGGCCTAAAGCAGCTACTCCAACCAACTTAATAGCCATTTGAGTCCTATTGGGATGATGAGGTTGTGAATTTTTGGACAAATAAACCGAACCATACGATTAACAAAACAACCTTTGGATTAATATTTGATAAAGTTTGGCCTAAAGCAGCTACTCCAACCAACTTAATAGCTGGGTTTCGAGCAACGGGTATATATACATATGACCCTAATATAATATCTGGTGAGGCTTTTGCACCGTTCGAGCTGACAGTAAGAAGGGTAGTTACTTCGTAAAATGATGGAAAATGCACCTAGTTCCACTGCTATTACGGTAGAAAAATCCTTAACAAGTCAACGTTGTTCTGTTAATACAAGGAACACAAATTCTAATGTCGTACTTGATCATCAACAAGCTGGGACAAGCAATATAAACAAACATCAAATATCGTTTTCTTCTTCAGAAGACAGCAGCGACTATTCAGTTCATAATACCTCGCCTTTTGAACGCGAAGAGATATTTTCAAGTGAAACTGATAACGAACCAGAACCTAAAAAAGCGACTTTTAAGGATATTCTTCCAACGTCGGATATAGAGGAAAAGAAAATTATACTTAAATTATAGAGCTCAGAAAGTGACGAAAGCACTATTTGAAGAAAAAATCATACAAAAAGAAGCCACAACGGATAGTCACAAAAAAGTTATTGCAAAAACCAAACAAAGTGGTCCGAAGGTGGTATTGTCACTTGTGCCAAGACGTAAAGTAATGGACATGAGACTGTGCAAAAGAAGACCAGGAACCAAGTTTCTTATGTCCTTCCTGCTCTTAAGTAGTTTAGATGGTTGTGTTTCGTTATTTTGTAGTTACAGAAATTTTTAAACAGTGTTATACCTCAGACAATAATTTTAAGTTTTATTAAAAGCTTTGATTTTGCAAATTGTCTTTTTTTAAATTTATTACGGCGTTTTATTTTGTCTATTTTCTTCAGTAAGGAATTTTACTAAAATTTTATAATGGTCCTTATTAGGATCAATGCATGGGCCTTATGAGGGAAGTACTTGCATAACAAAATAAGTACGAAATGAAACTCCTTGTGTTTATTTTGAGTTGATAAAATTAAGTGGGCCTTAATAGGCGCACGTACCTTAAAAGGAAATAACACAAATGGCAGACAAACTAATTTTCTTTTACCCTGCGCTGACGCTAAACACATGTCACGAATAGAATAAAGCTTCCATTATAAAGTACTGCCAAATAGAACCACTAACAGGCAACTAGTTTTAATGCAAAACCATCACCCTAAAGCCATTTCTCTAAAGTAATGCAGATACCCTCCTTACACGTAGTAACTACCGCGTAGCACATGCTAACCATTGTTTAATTATGGAAGATATGAATACCTTGAAGAAGCCTTAGTTTTTAGTGATTCTCACATTTTCTAAAATTAAAATTCTTGCCCATTCTTATGTAAAATCCACATCTTGTATCAAATCTCGTGCTGCACTTAAGTTTAGTTTCTAATAGTACGGTGCACACAGAAATAATTATTAAAAATTTTTATTCACGTTTAACATTCACCGACATACCTTAGTTCTATCGCTCTTATTTTTGTGTATCGTATTAGCATCGTAGTTTTAATTAATTATAGAGAATATAATAAACTAACATAAAGTAATAATAGTTAAATTAAAATCGAAAAGGACTTCCATTCCAAGTTGAGTAATTTGCTAATAAAATGAAACGGTTATAATGTAGAAGGTTTGACAGTATCAACTAACCATAGCTTAATAGGTGTCACTAACACATTGAGAAATCGAGCACCATCTGCAACGGACAATTAATAGAAGCGGTTACTAATCACGTTGCTGGCACCGTCTGCGTTATCGGTATCAATTAATCCAAACCTCTTTATTAGTGGTCAATATTTCAACGCGGATTTCATTAACTTAGTTTACTTAACATCTCTTTACTGAATTCCCATATCTTATTCTATGATCAACTATTTGTTGGTGTGATTCCTTTTATATCATTATTCCGTAAGCTATAAATTTTTGTGATTTAATAACCGTAAGCACACTTCATTGAATTTATGACAATATAATTGTTCCTTCTTTGCTCTAGAACTTTTGGATATGAAAGGTTTTATACTATAAACTAACCTAGCATCTCAGCTTTTCATTAAAGAAACAATGAATCCGTTGCTCTACACAGGCTTTGGTTTAAACTGCAATTTATGAAAACACATGTGCACTATATTTTAAATTCGTAGACGACGAAAGGTTTTATCAACGTAAACATTGGAAGGGTGTATTAGATTAGGACGGTGTGCTCTTTATTTGTTTTCTATACAGTAAATAAGCCAAAAAAAAATTTTACATGCACATGCACACGCAGGCGCACACCACACGCACACGCACACTCACGCGCACACGAACACGCAGACGCACACGCACACGCACATGCACACGCACACGCACACGCACACGCACACGCACACGCACACGCACACGCACACGCGCACTCACACGTACACGCACATGCATACGCACCCGCAACGCACACGCACACACAAAAGCACCCCCTCACGCACACGCACGCGCACGCGCACGCGCGCGCTCACACGGATACTCACACGCACACGCAGGCGCACACGCAGGCGACCACGCACACGCACACGCACACGCACGCATACGCACACGAGTACGAACACCTAGGCACGGACACACGCAGGGCATCATGGCCGAGCTTGGCGAAGCTTGGCCAAACCTTGTAAAATGGGTCAGTAAGTCGATTTAGCGATAGTGAAGAAAAGTCGTACGTATAACTCTCTACACCTACATACGGAGGTTGCAAGTTAGAAATAGAAAACAAAAGAGGTGACGAGTACATGTTGGAAGTGAAATATCTGTTAGAATGGCACATGTTAGGTCTGAAAAGGAGTCCCAAAGCCAAGTCCATAAGTATATAAAGAAAAACAAATTATCCTTTCTTGTACTATTAGTTCTAATTGTTGATTATTCCTCTAACGCATCGTGGACACAAAGGTAGCTCATGAGTCAAACGTACAAATGTTCTGCATCTGTGGCACGAATACTTCGTTTTAATGTCCTTTTGGTAGAAACCGCGCCTGTTTCTTCCTCGAGGAGGATAATAAGGCCCCTTTTGATGTTCAGTACACCGGCAACCTCCTTGCTTCGGTCTCGTACTTTTCTTGGAAAAGTCCTGATCTGCGCTTTTGATGATGACATGAGTGTCCTTTCAGGATGTTTCGTCTTATATAAATATGCTTTTTGTTATTTTCGTAAAAAGTTATTTGACTGCATATTCCGCCTATATTTGTAACATGTAAAAAATAACCATTGGCCAACATCGCGTATTCCGTTCAGTATCCGGTTTATACATTTTTACCTTTCCGTGGCACAAATATAACTTTGGTTTTTCCCTGAAACCCAAAAATGCTTCATAACATAGGTCGAATTTTTGTATTGATGAATAGAACGGGCAACTCCCGTTTGTTTTTCCTGTCAGTTGTAATTGATTTTTGATTTAGGGTCCCAATCTTTCACAAGTAATTGCAGAAAAAGCATCATCATATGCGCACTTCAATTACCTAAATTTTGAAAATTTGGTCAAGAATTAAAAATATGGTACAAGAGAAACGTAGAAAAAAAAAGCATCTTAATTGTATGCTTTTTAAATTACAGTGCTAAATTGTACCGCCTTCGAAAAAATCACTAATGGCCAAG
Source organism: Vesta saturnalis (assembly GCA_036346205.1). Lineage (NCBI taxonomy): Eukaryota > Metazoa > Arthropoda > Insecta > Coleoptera > Lampyridae > Vesta > Vesta saturnalis. Next base: position 4,219,081 of record JARFJB010000339.1, read on the forward strand.
CGTTAAACACATATGTTCATTCGACCGCGCTACGGACTTTTAAGTTTTACTCCAAAGCAAGTGCACCTGTAGGTACTTGAGTAGACTCGTATTGTGCCGGTATTATCTTTGGTTGCTGCTTACATACAGGTAAAGTTTGGATGAAAATAGTCTAATATAATATGTAGTACGTCTATTCGTCGTTTGAAAACTCAGCATTTAAGTTGTTGCCTTACAGAAACGTTATTCATTTATTTGGATTATCTATTCACCAACACACGTCGTGCAGATAGTACCGGAAACATTTGTTGAATGAGAGTAGAAATAAGCTCATGCCATGTCATGTTTTATAAATAACCGAGTTGCTACTAGCTGTCAAATTAAAAAGATCTCAAAAACTTTTTGAGTTACCATAATACTGTGAGATTATTTTGACGCACTGGGTATTTGAATGTATGTACAAATGGTGTCAGAATTTGCTAAATTGTGTGGGAGGATGATTCGCACGCATGTAGAACTTTCATAAAAAGTTGAAGATAAATCTGGACAGTATATCGAATGAATTTGAGTATGAATTAGGGTCTTTTGGAAGAGGATGATTGTAAAGAAATTAAAGATGGCTGCGTTCTTTTCATACCGACTGCGATACTTCCATTTCAGACTTTCCATCCAGCAAATACGTGCAGTAAAGAGCTCCATTGGGATAGGTTGATTGTCATTTTAGCGCCAAAAACTTGATGACTTTGGGCAAAAGGAAAAGGCCACGTGTTTCATTGCCACCCTAAGAGGGGAGGCTAGGTGCTTGAGCTTTCCAAACCCCTTCCGCCACAATCATGGATTCCCAACATGCATACTTATGCATGGTGGGATTAAGAATATGTGTGATCAGAAAAGGATCGGAAGGAACGGAGTTATGGTTGCAAAATGGATGATCGCAGGTGTATAAGGGAGATAATGCTGGGATACATAAATAGAAGCTCGACAGAGAGCTATGCATGAGAGGTGGTCGCGCACGAGTGTTCTGGGAGGTCATAAAAACGATATATAATGGTTTTTATTTGTAAATAATTAGTGTCGCAATGCATAATAGTTTACTGAAAAAACCCAGTTCGGGGTGAAGTATTTAAACATTTACTAACGAAAGGATTAATTTGTGAATTGAAAAAAAAAGTAGTGTGTTAATTTTCAAAATTTAAGAAGTATTGAATCAGAATTAAACTAAACAGCAAACATCCAGTTGGAAGTATTGTGTACACAGAACCGCGTGACCCAAAAGGCACCTAAAGTGATTCCTTATGTAACAAAATAATATAATAAAATAATGGCATTGATTTAAATAAATGTGCGATTATAACAGCACAAAATTGACTGTGTAGAAACATTTAACCATTTTATCGTTAAGCGCAAATAAATACATTCTGTGACTAACATTTGTTTTTCGAGAAGGGCATATCGTAGTAAATCAGATTGCCCCATTTTGTTTTACGCCACGCAATACGGATATTTACAATAGTAAACCCGTCGATGGCGGCTTATCAGTGACAAGTGTGGATACATAGTAAGGATTAATTACAAAAAATGAACCTAATATACAATTCTACCGGTTAAAGGATTGAAGAACTTGTTTGTGTAAGCATAATTTTAGATTTTTGAATGGTAGAGGTTTCTTTATAGGTCTCATTATTTATATTGTAAGTTTCATTTCAAGGAATGAGGAGAATCACTCTACATTACCGATATTATATGTTTAGATCATAAGATTTATCGATTTTTAATCTATAAGCAGTATCTGTAAATATACCTTTGAAGGATTGATGTTACAGATCCATTGATTAACTTATTTGTTTAAATTGTCACTCCTTAGAATGGTACCAAAATTATAAGAATTCATTGTTTCTTTGTTTCAAATTACCTAAAGGATTGCACCGTTTAATGGTAATCAATCCTTTGAGATTTTACTTAATGATTGATCTGAGAATTGCTTAATTTTAGTCATGTGGACTACAAAGTTTACTTGTTATGCATTCATTAACAGTCATTAAATACATAATACTGATACACAATTCATTCATGCTGGTGAATGTTTAAATACACTTTAATGACAAAGTATTCAAATAATATTTGATAGAAAATATATGATTCATGAACGACACACTGATCATTACGTTTTTAAAACTTTCAAATACGAATTAGTGCTTTTGTGGTTAAAATTAATAGAACAAAGTGTTGTTTTTCTATATATATATATATATATATATATATATATATATATATATATATATATATATATATATATATATATATATATATACATCATGCAATCATTATTGCGTCCGTACGTAATTCCTTAATTTGGCGTCACCTAGAACAAGAGGTATTCTCTGATATTTTATTGAAGTACATAGGTTAGCATTTTTTTCTAAGTTCTATGGTCTATTTCATATGTTTCTAGCTTTTTTTTTACTATATACATAATTTTTGTACGTTTGACAATCATTCTGGAACCCGTACATTAAAGTACTGCACTAAAAATCATTACGGCGTCTTGCTGCGTTGCATGCTCTCTTAATGTAACAAAGCAATCATTTTGGCATCTCGGATTAGAATATACATAATGTTGTTGTTGCAAACATTTAGGCGTCAATATATTTTATATTAATAGTTTGTGAGCAACCAGTTTGACGTCTGCTTTGATATTATCCAAAAATTTTATGAATGTTTCATTTTGGCGTCTTAGTTTAAAATATACACAATGTTCTTTTTGCAAACATATTGGCGTCTACATATTGCAATTAATAGTTTATGTGCAATCAGTTTTAGGTCTGCTTTCATCTAATTCGAAAAATATATGTTCTATCACCAAAGAACTAGCCGATCATTTTGACGTCTTAGTTAAAGGTATACATATTGTTATTATTACAGCATATGAGAGTCAAGGTCTATTCATATATGTTCAAATAAAATCAATACAATACTTATGTTATTTAAATAGCTCCCAATGTAGAAGAGATACATTTATCAAGTAAGGGTAAAGTACAGGAAAGCAGTGAATAATGGGTGCGTACTAGAATTTTGAGTTTGGTACAATCAGCCTATTTCAACCACTTTAATTATCAGACAAACCATTTGATGAATTTATTTTCTCCACTTTTTTAGTTTAATAATTATAATATCTTCATCACCATTCAATCCAAAGAAAGTCCCTGGTTCGAACCTGTTTTAGGCGTGGATGTTTGTTAAGGTGTCGTTAAAAAAGATCGCCGACAATTGGTCACGCGAAAAATTGTAGCGCACATTTGAGCGCGCCTCAAAATATCGCCAGCGAAAAAAGGGCGCCGGCGAAAAAAGATCGCGGACAAATGGTGGCACTAAAAAATTAAAATTTTTGTTAACAATTATCTAAATACCAGACTGGAACACTGCGACGAGGCGTTGATTTCACTCAGTACACTCTAAATTTGAAGGTGAGTGTATAGATCGTTTGGATCGACGACACCAGAGGTGACAACCGCGGTTTTCAAGAAATCTTTGGAATGGTTTCCTCTATATTAAATGCAGCACATCTAAATTTGTAGAAATTTATCAATTCGTTAAAGAAAGAGGAAAGTTTACATTGTTTGAAAATTGAACACTACATAGCTGGAAACGAACAGCCACTCAAAAAAATTTGTAAAGATACGGCGCAGCGACAGAAAACTATTTGTCAATAATATGCCAATCATCCACATTAGGAGTATTTAAGGGCGGTTGCTCATAACTTCGAGGTACAAATATAAAAAGCAGAATAGCAAGAACCAACAAAAAAATAAAAAAATCATAAAATATGAAAACATAAAAAAAAAACTTTTAAACATGGCAGTTATTAACTGCCAGTCCTAAGCCTGGATAAAATGTGGAGGAATGTTTAATAGTTATATTTTTCTACGCGACATTTTCTCACGCGATCATTTGTCCGCGACCTTTTTCGATGGCGACCTTTTGATGTGCGTTCAAATTCGATTTTTCGCACCAATTGTCGCGACCTTTTTCGTACATTCGTTTTTAGTATAGTGAATTAGATGTAGAGCAGCCTTGCATAAAACCCCGCCTTTTGAAAGTCAATAAAAATTTTCAACAGGGAAAAGAATGATACAGGTTCAGTGGAAGCATTGTGTGTCGCCCTATTATTAGGAACTAGCAGTGCTGTTTATGGACATGGATGGGTGTCGTACTCATTATACCTCTCTGAGTATAACACAAATTACTCAACTTTAGTTCTAAAAGTACAAATACGCCAGCGACATGGACGTCCTGATAAACGATAAACACACATGCACCCATGCTTGCACATGTACTGACGCACAAGCACAGACGCGCGCATGCGCAGACACGAGGTTAATAATAGAACTGGTTTCTAAACGCCCTAAACGGTACTAATTTAACTTGGTCGCACTAAAAAAAATAATTTTGATAAATAAACGGTCTCATCGTAACAAGTTACTACGTAATTCAAAATTAAGACACTTGTTTCTTAATCTACATTCTGCAGTTCGTTAGAGGTTTACTAAGCAAAATCCAAGGATGAATATACTTCGCGGTAAAACTTTCGGTTAAACTATCTACCTCTAAGAATTAAAACAAATACTAATTCAAAATTAAATCTATGAAGTATCGATTAAAACTATGAATTTGGTGTACAAAGTTATTTAATTAATTTTAAACGGATTTTTTATATTTGTACACACACAAATAAAGAAGCGAATCCGAAATGCGATTTAAAAAGTCACCCTTTTAAAATAAAGGTAATAATGTCATCTCAACTGTTAATAATAAGTAAACTTTGCATTGGATTATATCATCTGGTAACGTTCGAATCAACTGGGTGCCCCAAGCAAAATAACTAATACAAACAACCGTCGTAGTTATCTACCTATGACAAAACTGTAAAACATATTAACCAATTTGCATTTTTAATTTTTTACATTTATCTGTAAATTTTATTATTTTCTGGGTGTGTACATAGAATGGTGTATTTGAGGTGCATGAGGTAGCTAATCTTGCTTAGAATAAACAGTATGTATATATGTTAATATATGACTTCAGAATGATTTACAAAATAATGCATGTGTGAGTTCATAATGATGTTAAGTAATATAAATTGTATATCTAGGTAGAATGACGCCAGAAGGCTGTAGACCGTAAATATGAAATTACTTCAAATCAAATAAGAAAGAATATTAGGAATTGGTTTTACAGTGTTGCCATTTAAAGACGCCTGAAAGATTGTAAATGTACAGAATAAATACAATAAAAGTATATTTAGAAATAGCGCCGTGACGGCAAAGTGCTGAACTAAGTTTGTATACAATTTTACGAATTACACGATTTTGGCGTCGACAAGTTTTTAAAAAATCTCAACGTAGGAGTATGGAATGGGCCCCATACTGAGAATGAGTATTACAGGATTCTATCAGAATTGTCTTTTATCAACGGTGCTTCTCTAACACTCATACCAAGAAATTTATTAAGGATTGTAATCTGGCGTCCATATACAGACGCCACTTTGCAAAGTGTAGCCAGATTGATGGTAAATGCCAAATAGATGGACGCAAAATGATAGAATGATGTATATATATATATATATATATATATATATATATATATATATATATATATATATACATATATATATATACTTAACTTAACCTTCACACAATTCCCTTGCGGGGTAGGCAAAACAATCCCTGCCTCTTATTTATTTTTCATTCACAATCTTTCTCCATGCTTTCCTATCTCCGCATACCTACCTAGCTTCCGCAAGATTCATACATAGTCTCTGACATGCCCTTTTGTTTATAGAACTCCTTATCTTTCTTTACTTTATCATAGATTCTACTACATTCAGCCAAGTTTTACGCAGCCTACCAGGCCCGGCCTTTTCTCTAACCACACCCACATATATTTGTTTGGTTAATCTTGCGTTGTTCATTCTCTCAATGTCACCAAACCAACGTAATGTACAACTTTTATATCTATCCATCATCGTCTTTTCCTCTGCACACTCCGTCATCATGCATTCATTTTTTATCTTGTCCCTTCTCGTTTTACCACATGCGCTTCTCGGAAATCTCATTTTTCTTTCTTACTTTTTTTGACATACCCATGTCTCACTTCCATGCAGTACTGACGGGACGAATACGCCATTATTGAATGCTCGTTTCGTAGCTAGACTTATGCTTCAATTCTCATTATTGTCCACATACTTCCAATCACTTTCCTTCCAGCATTGACCCTTCGTCCAATCTCGCTCTCAATTGTACCATCTGCAGTAAACATTCTACTGTACGAGCTCGTCCACTTGCTCCACAATTTCATCTTGCAGAGTAAATACTCTACTCTCCTTTCCACCTTCCAGATTAAACACCACAATCTTAGTTTTATTCACGTTTACCTTTAGGTCCATGCTCTCACAGACTGTATCAAACTTCCTCAGAGAGATTTGCAGCTCATCCGCACTGTCACTTAATAAGACTGTGCCATCTGCATACACCAGAAGTCGTACATTTACGTCACCAACCATTACACCATCTGTATCGGTACATGCTTGTCTAAGAGATTTATCCATGTATACATTGAAGAACCACGATAACATCACACAGCCTTGTCGCACTCCTTGCTCAATATTCAAGTATGCACTCACACCTCCTCTCACCCTAATACATGCCTCACTACCGTTGTATACTGCCCTCATTCGATTTATTAGATCTTTATTTACGCCATATTCATTTAGAGTCTTCCTATTCACTCTATCGTATGCTTTCTCCAGATCTACAAACGAACAGTACAACTACCTTTTTACCTTTAAACACTTTTCGAACACCTGCTGGAGAGCAATCATCTGATAGACACATCCTCTCCCTGACATGAAGCCACCTTGCACATCCCACAACTTTCAGTCACGCTGACCAAGCTTATTCCTCTGTAGTTCTTACAATCACTCTTGTTCCCCTTACCCTTTTACAATGGTACAATGGTCGCGTTCTTCTAATCATTTGGCACTTTTCCACACATTAGGCATACATTGAATAATTCAAACAATCTGCGTACAAGTTTTGCACCACCATACTTGAGCATTTCACCAGTGATTTCATCTACGCCTGCTCCCTTGCCGTTTTTCAACCTTCGTATAGTTTTCTCTACTTCATTTATTCCAATATCCTTCTCAGTTTCATTCATCATTTCTTCTATATTCTCCTTATTTAACACTTCGGTCTTACTTTCCTCACTACTGAACAGCTTTCCGAAATATTCTTGCCAGCATTTCCTCACTTCACAATCCTGCCATACTATTTCGTTTCTAACATTCATCACCCCTGCAGCGTTCTGCTTTGGGCCACGTTTTGTATTTTTGACTCATGTCCAGAAGAGTTTTTTGTTTCCCTCAAAATCATTCTGCATTTTCTCTCCTTCCACAGCCATTACTTCCTCTTTACTTATTCTCACTGCCTCCTTCGCTTTTTTGTTTCTTAATCTGTACACCTCATACAATCGCTTCTTCTCAGTCTCATTTTTTGTAGCAATCATTGCCATGTGCGCATCTTTTTTCTTACATACTACCTTTTTTACCGATTCATTCCACCAAGCACATTTTTTCTGTCTACCTACAATCACTCTTCCACGTATTCGCACGGCACAATTAACAACAGAGTTTTTCAAGCTTATCCATGCACTTTCAACGTCAGTGTCTTTTATTTGTTCGTGCCTCACTGTTTCAGTCACATTAAACCCTTTACTCATAGCATCTGCGTATTTCATTCTCGCACCATTATCCACTAGTTTGTCAACCCTAACTCTGGACGTTCGTACTACGTTTGCTTTCCTTCTCCAGACCCACTTTTGCCCTAAACATACTCTCGATACAACCAAAAAGTGGTCCGATCCACACTCCGCTCACACACATATATATATATATATATATATATATATATATATATATATATATATATATATATATTATATATATATATATATATATATATATATATATATATATATATATATATATTATATATATATATATATTAATCGGTGTATACGAGGGTAAATTTACTTTTAAGGGTAATAGAACTTAAAGCTTTTTAAAATGAATCGGCGTACATTAAGTTTTCTGAGAAGAAATTTAACGTACTCTGTTAAAATGAAAGTGTAGTTGAATTTGAGTTGTGTATTGTTTTACTGAGTAGGCTACAATTCTATCTTCTACAGTCAGGTAGGATTAACTTAACACTACACCTATGCCTATTTATTTTAGAAAAATTTAAGATTGTGGTGGCGCCTAGAGACAATTCTTCCTGGATCGGATGTTGTTATTTGTTGATTTACGGTAAGGTAAGTATTTAAAACTGAATTTAAATCAATTTACGTCTTATATCGACCCCGCCCATTTCCACTGCAGTTGGCTTGGCGTAAACCTGTGATAGAACAGACGTCTCCGATAGATCTGCTGCAATTTTCGTGAATGTAGTTTTAAAAGAAACGGGAATTTTTGCCAAAAACCCCTGTAAGGTTATCGATCGAAGTAGAATAAGGAGAAAGAGAGAATAAAGACGTGTATTCATCTAAAAGGAAAGATAAGGAAGTACAATTTCCAGATTATAGTATAAATTTTGACGGACGAAAAGACCAAACATTAATAAAAGTCAACGACAATAATTGTTTTGCAAGAAAAACCATAACGGGAGAGCGTATTGCACTGGTGTCGAAACTAGGGTCCATGTATTTAGGTCGTGTTATACCAAGTTCCAGTCAATCGAAAAGTATTATATAAAGTATCTTAGAATTTTCAGAGAAAAACATGGACATTTCTGAATTTCAGGATGTGGCGGTACGTGCGAACAACCGATGGCCGGTTAGTTAGTAAATATTAATAATTAATAACGGAACAGCTAACGAACATGTACTTTACTGCTGGAGGTTATGTCGGAAGTGGTTGCTGACACGCGCCGGGAACAGTCACGCATAGGCACTGTCACACACACACACTACATCCTCCCTGTAAAATACAGCACACTAGAATGAAATATCTTAACCCTATATTGATAACAAATGAAGTTACAGATCCATTCTTACGATATGGTTAACGTGTCTGCCTGATCGGGTTGTGTTACTTGCCTTATTCGCCACTTCACTGCAGACACACGTGCTCCTCTGTGGTTTGACGATATTTTGTTCCTTAGGTAGGACTGCACTCGTTCTATGGAGAGCTTCAATTTATTCGAGGGACCTTTCCGTCCGGTTTTTACAATTACTGACCTTGGATTGTTGGTTTCCGCAATTACTTTTCCTTTAAGCCAATTACTGTGAGACTTTTCTATTCGCATTCTATAACCTGCGTTTAATCGTAATGTGGAGTTTTGTTTGATTCCATTAGAAATTATTATACTGGCTGTCCTGGCCTTTTGCAGCTCGGTATGCACACTTACGGTGTAAAGATTTTGTCAGTAACTGGTAATTGTGACCTTATCACTCTGCTCATCAATGTTTGGTTCGCAAATTCCAATTTAGTGCTTCTGGTAGTGTTTATAAAGCTTAATAAAGCCATATATATATATATATATATATATATATATATATATATATATAAACTTGAGAGCAAAGAAATCGAAACACTTTGTTTTTTTGAGCTATTTTTTTTTCCTTTAATTAAGTTGTCTTAAATTATATATCATTCAAAAGCTTATTTTATTAGCTATTCAAAAAGGTGTATTTTAAATGGGTATGCTTTCTGTTGTAGGCATAAAAAACTTTGATTCGAAAACGTCAAAAAATAAAGGTTATAACCGTTTTGAGTATAAATAACCCATACTGCATGTTTTCAGGCACAATCTTTAAGAAAGCATCGAAGAATCATCAAGTCTGATTTTAATCCCTGGAATATGGACACATCACCAGAATTAGCCGCTCAAGCAGTTGCACTATTGCAGACTGGAATGGGACAACGTGGAGTAGCTCGTCAGCTCGGCATGAGTTTATCTGCTGTTCACCGAGTTTACCACAGGTTTCGAGAGACCGGCGCCTTTGACCGCCGACCTGGAACAGGCCGATCTCGAGCAACGTCGGAGCGAGATGATCGATATATTGTGTCAAACTCATTACGGAATCGCCATTTGAACGCTGTTCAGTTACAACAACAGCTTTTAGAAGTAAGGAATGTGGCAGTAAGCAGATGGACGATTCGTCGGAGACTTGCTGAAGGTAATCTAAGAGCTCATAGGCCTGCAAGAGGCCCTAGACTTCGCCCAGCTCATCGTATAAGAAGGCTTCAATTTGCTCGAGACCACTTGAATTGGACCTGGCAGGAATGGTCAAGAATTCTCTTCACTGATGAGACGCGTATTTGTCTGTATGGCAACGATGGACGAGGAAGGGTGTACCGCAGGAGAAATGAAAGATTTTTGCAATGTTGCATCACCGAAACAGTCAGTTTTGGAGGAGGTTCTCTCATGTTTTGGGGAGGCATATCAGCAGAGGGTCGAACGGAGCTGGTGTGCGTCGACAGGGAACATTGACGGCTGATCGCTATGTAAATGAGATACTCCAAGACCATGAATGACCTGAATGAAGTGAATATCGAAGTAATGGATTGGCCTGCCTTAAGTCCAGACATGAACCCCATCTAGCACATGTGGGATGAGCTCAAACGCAGAATAAGGTCTCGCATACCAGCCCCAAACACATTGGCAGAACTTAAAATTGCTGCGACCGAAATTTTTCAATAATTTGAATAACCTTTTGTTATTGTTTTTTGTCAAATAAACTTTAACTCATTTTAACCAAAAATGCCGTTTTTTCTTTTCTTTTTTCTCATCTCTTTAAAATTGAATAAATCTCAAAAATTAAACATTTGGCTAAAAGCGGAAAAAATAAGCTTTTTGATGATGTATAATTTATCATGACTAAACCAAAGAAGAAGAAAAAATCATGAAAAAACAAAGTGTTTCGATTTCTTTGCTCAAGTATATATATATATATATATATATATATATATATATATATATATATATATATATATATATATATATATATGGCTTTATCAAGCTTCATAAACACTACCAGAAGCACTAAATTAGGATTTGCGAACCAAACATTGATGAGTTCTATCGATGTAACATTTTCTTAATAAGCTTTTCGTTATCTGCACGGATCTCCTTGCTAATCTACTTTCTCTATGATGGTGTGGACCTGATGTTTTGTGCTCGAACGACTACTTTTCAGAGAATTCTTTGAACTTCTTGGACGGGAATTGTGGATCACTGCCTGATTCATCAACATGTGGTATTCCATGAACAGCGAAAGAAGATTTCATCATTTGGATGCCATTTAAGCTTCTTAAAATCTAGAAAACTAGAATAGCTATCTGCAATTAATCCATATTAATCGTTTTTAAAAGTGAATAAGTCAGTACTAACTGTTTGCCACGGAAGTCTTGGTATTGGAATATTTATTACAGTTTCTTACTGACTGTGTCTTTGAGTCTGCTCACAAACTGCATAATCTTTAATAAAGTTTTCATTATCTTTGTATTATCCTAGCCAGTATACAGCTTGCCTGGTACGTCTAAGACACCTGTAAATATTCAAATGCCACGCATGTATTTTTATCAACGTTCATTTTAGTAATGTTTTGGTAACTATTATGTTGTCAGCCTTAAATAACAACTGGTTATAGTACGAAATTTCATCACGGAAAGTAAAATAACATTTTAAATAGCCCGGTAATTCTCTAATGTCTTCTGAAAATCTTTCTTCCGCCAAACGTATGAGTTCTTACAGTTCTGGATCTGCTTTGGTATGTTGCCGAATTGCTTCTACAGCTGATTTTGCTGTTGACAACACGATGTGTATCTGTAGTTCCTCATCTGGTCCATTTACAATATTCTTTTCTGTGGAATCTCTACTCACGACTTTTGAATAGGTTCTTTAAATAGCGTTTCCAAGGGCTTTGGGTCGATTTCTATGATAAGTTTTTTTTAACATAAAGATTTTCGTGAAATTTAGCTCTCTAATGCCTATCTCTCTATTGGCAGATGATTCTGCTCAGATAACGTCAATGCTTTAGTAGTATAGGCTACTGACTGATATTCTAGCGGTAATACCACTCCAAGACACTTTAGCTAGGTCGACTGATAATGTTACATCCTTTGTTACGTCATACTACAGTAGTACTCGAGTTTTTTCCATTCGAAAACTAATAACAGGATTAGGTCTTAGGACCTAAAATGTTGAGAAAATGAACAACCGGCCTTGAAAGTACCTTCATTAAATATTGGTGCTACAGAATATATGAATGTGATTTATTGATAATCAATAACTGGGCCTCCTCTTAGCTGTAATCCCATTCCTCTATACTTCTTATACCATTGTTCCAGTGCTTGTTCGGTATGTGTATTGAATAGCCTGGATGACAGTGTGCATCCCTGATTCAGACCTTTAGTTACTTCAATTTCAGTTGTTAATCTGCTTCCCAGTTTAATTTGTGCATCCCTGCTTTGACACAATATTTTCACCATGTCTATCCACTTTTCCCTAATGCCCGTCTTTCTCATCGATTTTCACATCTTACACATTGGGACATTGTCATAAGATTTTTCGAAGTTAACAAAAGTTAGATGGGTGATAACATTTATTGCTTTATTCGATCGCTTGTCTGACATAGTGCACGTTCTCTAGGCATGATCTTTGGGGTCTGAATCCACTTTGTTCTTCACTATATTCTTCCATCTTTGATTTTATCACTCGTCCAAACAATCTCACCATCGTGGGCAATATACTTGTTCCTCTATAATTTTGGCACATTTTTTATTCTCTTTTTTATGTACTGGTACAATATAGGACCTTATCTAATCTGTAGGTTTGGTTCCACCTTCTTCTATCTTTTGAAACTGTTTGGTCATCATTGTTATTAATTTGCCTCCTCCACTTTTTATTAGCTCTGTCCCAATATTTCCTGATACAGCCGACTTATCGTTTTTACTCTGTTTGAGTGCTTTTTCTACAACCGTTCTCTTTAGTTCGTTTTCTTGAGCATCATTTCTATTTTCTTCTGTTTCCCGTTGTTGTCTTTTCTCTTGTAATAGATCTTCTTAGTGTTCTTTTCATTTATGTGGTGTTATTAATCTTATGTAGTTTTTGTTTTTTGTGTCTTGCCTTAGGTTACGAATTATATCCCATGCTTCTTTTGATTGATTGAAACCTATTGTGTTACTTATATTCCTGAACGCACGGTCCTCATGTTAATTACTTTCTGTGTTTTTGTATGGGTTTTATTCTTTAGCTATTCCTTATAGCATTCCTTTTTGTATCTTATCATTTATTCTAGCTCTGTGCTAAAGGTTTCGTTTCTTTTTATCTTTCTTCGTTCTATTTTTAAAGCTTCGTTTGCCGCATTGTGGATACTCGCTTTTATGTGTTCGTACATTTCATTTGGGTATCCTTGTATAGTTTTTTATACTTTCGTGGCTTAGCAGTTCTATTTTGTATATTGGGTATTTCAGTTCTTATAGATTATCTTCTGCATTTTTCTGTTGTTCTTTCGCTGTTGTCTTTTACTATCTAAACAAATTTTCCTGTTACCATTCTATTGTCTGATCCGCACTCCGGCTGTCTATATTCTCTAACATTCTGTACTTTCATCTTCCGGTCTCGTCTAACAATTATTAGGTCAATAATTAATTTGAGTCCCCTTGTTGGATGAATCTAGGTGTTTTTGCGGATGTCCTTGTGTTCGAAAAGGGTATTGGCTATCATCAATTTATGTACCCAGCATCGGAATAATAGTCTTTTCTCATTTTCATTCACTACCCCTTCTCCATATCTTACCACTCTCGTATCGTTTATTTTTCTTCCAACTCTGCAGTTGATGTCTCCAATTACTATTAGTTGACTTTGTTTACTCACACTTTCTATTTGTTCATCAAGGATGCTAAAAATTCTTCTTTCTTGTCCACTCGTACGTCGCCGTTAATGGCGTATACACATATGGTTGTCATATTCTCCCCTTTTATTTCATTTTTATTTTTAATAGTCGCTCATTTATTTCTTCCCATTCAAGTAATTTACTTCTCAGTCTCTTTTGAACTAATATTGAGACTCCGATTTTTGTTCCTTCGCTCTTTCCTACTTCTCTCCATATGTGGACATAATTTCCATATGTTTCCTGATCCGTGCCATTTTATTTGTTTCCGTCAATATCAGTATATCTGGACGCACCTTTTCTATTTCTATCACTTCTCTTTTCTGTGTTGCTAGATCTTGTATGTTCCAAGTTCCTATCTTTTACTTCTTCATCTGTGTTTTGCATCGGGTTTGCTTGCTTGCTTGTATTGTTGGTTGCGGTTTAAAACTGGGATCCAAAAGCTCCAGAGAGAAGCGCCCCCCTCCCCCGTATCCTATTGGGCTGCCCCTATGTGAGGTGTGGTTTTTCACTCGGGATTTATTTTCTTATTTTTCATCCTGCACGTTCTTCTCTTACCCCTTTATATTTACATATGTTAGGGTGATAAGACCTACCTATATAACCCCCTCCTTTGGAGGACCTTGTGTTCTAGCGGCCCACTCTGAGTCAGTCGCCGATAGTTTTTCTGCATCTTCCGCCATTGGGAGATTATCCTTATTTGCCTTCTGAGCCATTGACCGGTTTTCACTCATATCCCTGAGCTGAAGCTCTTACATGGTTCTATCAATTGGCCCAGCTGAAGCGTGATTGATTAAGGAGGTGTTACTCCTCTAACCCTCACCCCTTTGCAAACTGGCTTGGGACAGGCTTTGACGAGTTTGTGATGAGTATATAAGGTAAAAAAAGTCGCATTAAATCTAGAGTTTGCGAAGTAGTTAAGGGTTTGAAAAATTGACCGTTTGCGCTCCAACCTAGTGTAGAATCTTTATTAATAAGCAGATCTAACGTTATGTGGCAACTACATAAGTTGCCATCTAAATGAACGTAGCCAAATTTAATTTTAAGACAAAAATTTACTGCTGTTTCTTTAAAAGGATAGTATGCAACTGTGAGTATAACATGCATACGTTTTGGCGCCAATTTGGTCAACTTCTATCCATCACAATTATTACTTACAAAATATTACAAGAAATGTATTTGTCAAAATGATACAACTATTGTTAAGAGTACGACGCTCATAATAAGAAAATGTTCTTTCGTCTTTGAGATTTATGATGCAAAAAAAGTATTTCAAATAACATAATTAATGATAAAATGCACAAGGGTTGAGTTCATAATCAAGAACGCTTCGTTTTTTTTTTATAGGATTTTTAAATGCTACGACATTTTAAATTTAAATTTTTAATCTCGACATCAAACAACCTCATTCATTTTCCTTAACCATAAGGACTTTCTGACATTTACATCTCTTTTATTCACATAGAAAGCCAATTTTTCAAACACTCTTTTGAGAGAATTTTCTCTACCAGCTAGTTTAAAATTTCATTATTTTAAAACAATGCCATCTGTCAGTGCGCCATTTACCATTTCATAACATCTGGTCTGGTTTAATGTATTTCGTTATTCAATTAAACATGCAGAGACATTTTACGCTTTGTAAGCAATCATTTTGATATAACAGTCGTAAATAAATTTTAATGAATCTTTTGTTGTTTCACCCTTAGCGTGGAATTGTGTGCATAAAAATAAAGGGAAGACGAATTTTAATTTGCCAATTAGAAAACTAGCACCCAGCTTTTAAAAGCACGCTCAGGTGATATCACAATAGTGAAAAAAGTACAAAAGAGAGCGCACTTTGGTTAACGGCTCTAGAAAAATTTAGGGATAAATACTCTCTTGAACTCAGATTCTAATGCACAGTCACGAAAAACCAGTCTTCTCTTTATTACTTTAAGTGATTTTAAATCCCTGCAATTAAGCGGTTTTCTCAGTTTTATTCATGAAATTAATTATGTCTCCTCCACACATTCAAACTATTTTAATATTCATTATTTATATAACGCTTAGGCAATTATAAAATTAACATAAACTTGTACATTCACGATTTTGAATTATTATTATTAGATAAAATTTTAATTAAACTTTAAAGCTTTTTCAATTGTAACTGATACATTTTAAACAACTGCTCACAATCTAATTAACGAATGTAATTAACCAAATCTTATACAGCAATTTCACTTTCAGTTGAATACTTCGATTCAATTTCTTGAACTGATGAGTTCTTGTATACATATTGATTATACCGAGTTACAAGCCAGTTAAGTTATGCAAACTATTTATTATCCTTCCTAATATCAGGTAAATTTTAAAACACCTAGTACCAGGTGGGTCCAGTGGGAATTCCATTGTATTATTTACCTTACAACCTACATAAGTTGGTATAGCAGGTTAAGCAATCGACTTATTAGCTCACTATACAACTTTCTTCCAAGTTTCGTCAAGATTGGCCATGATGTCTGGATGTATGTTTGAGTGTGTGTGTGTGTGTGTGTGTGTGTGTGTGTGTGTGTGTGTGTGTGTGTGTGTGTGCGTGTGCGTGTGTAGGTATGCGTGTGTACGCGTCTGTGCGTGTCTGCGTAAGTGTGTGTGTGCATGTGTGCCGTAACGGGACCTGGATAAAGAAATGCTTAGTGTTTATTTGCATTTGAATGTAATTAATATTAAAAGCTTGAATTTATTTCAATAAGTTATCTATATATTCAACTTGAAAATATTTAAAATACGCAGCATTTGCAAGTGCATGAATGCGTTGCAGAAGGGAATGATGCTGTCATAATAATGATTTGCAGTTTTAAAAGTGTCGCATGAAGTAAGCGATCAAAAAGGGTCGCGTTAAGTAAGCGATCAAAAAGAGTCGCACTAAATCAGCGTTTATAATAGTTGTTGGTCGATTGACGCCGTGATATTGTATAGTCACGCGGCCCTATAAACTGTGGAAATTACAAATAAGGAGTAATTAGCGGTGTGATAGGGAAGAAGTAGAACATACCTTCCTTATTAAAATAATAAAAGTGCAAGTATTGTCAAATTGGTGATAATAAAAGGGATTGCACCATAATTTGAGATTCGCGTTAAAGGTGACGTAATAAGTGAAGATAACGCGATTTGTATGTATCAGATCGGTAATCAATTGTGTTTAAATACTGAACAATAAATATAAAAGACAGTAATCAATCCAAATTTGGTAAATCAAAGTATAAAGGATAATTGACTATTATAAATAAATCAATAATTTATAAAAGTCGTTGGTTTGTGAAAATAGAATTAGAAGCGTATTCGTCCATAACAAAGATATAAGAAAATAAACGAAGCGGTTCCAAGTTGGCGGCCTAGTGACATCAACGGAAGAGCAGTCCCACAACCTAAACGAGGCCTCAAATTGGTAGAAAGGAAAGCCCCGTTACGTTATCAACTTACAACAAAAATCACAAGTAATAACCTTTTGATTGTGTCAATAAACAAAATGTTTAGGTGTTTGATTTTCTCTAAACTTTAAACATCATAATTAAACGAAAAACACACGTTTAATTCTGATAAAGATTCTACTGTTATATGTTAGTATTAAGAAGGTTATTTTAGATTATAGGTATGACTCTTATATGTTTGTAAACAATGAATTGATGCATTTTCGTTCAGATTTGGAATTTAATTAAATGTGTATAACGTTAGATTTACTTTTACTGCTAAAGATTATTAATATTAAAAGCTTCAACAAATATTGAATATATAAATGCAGAAAGATGTCAACTCAATAGGAATCCAGATAAATAAATAAATCAGAATGAGAATAACTTCGGTTAATGATAACAGTGACCATTTCTTTATTTTAACTTTGAGCTAGCCATCGTGCCCAATTAAGAAAGGAATTCCTAAACGCGAATCTTAAAATTCATTTAGGCAAACTGCAATTAAATAGCTAGCGAAGCAAAATTTAACTAGTAATTGATATCTTTATAAATTGAACCCATTCAGCTTTAATAAAACTTAATAAAAAATAATCATTTTAAGTTTCACAATAACAATATTAAATTATATTCAATAATGTTGAAATTATAAAAAGCTTAAAAGAACTCAAGTCTTATTCATTGGAGCGGGTTAAACAAACAAAAGTAATATCCAAGTGTATCTTGATGTGTGTGTGGTGTGTGTGGTTGTGTGCTGTGCGATGCGTGTGTCGTGTGTGTGTGTGCGTGTGTGCGTGTGTGGTGTGTGGTGTGTGTGTGTGTGCGTGTGTGTGTGTGCTGTGTGTGCGTGTGTGCGTGTGTGCGTGTGTGCGTGTGTGCTGTGTGTCGTGTGTGCGTGTGTGCGTGTGTGTGTGTGTGCTGTGTGTGCGTGTGTGCGTGGTGTGCGTGTGTGCGTGTGGTGTGCGTGTGTGGTGTGGTGTGCGTGTGTGCGTGTGTGCGTGTGTGCGTGTGTGTGGCGTGTGCGTGTTGCGTGTGTGTGTCGTGTGGTGCGTGTGTGCGGTGTGGTAGTGCGTGCTGTGTGTGCTCGTGCAGTGCGTGTGTGCATGCGTGACGCTTGTTGTGCTTGTGTGTTGTGTGCGTGCGTTTGTACGTTTGTGCGTTTGTGCGCTTGTGCGTTTGTGCGTTTGTGCGTTTGTGCGTTTGTGCGTTTATGCGTTTTTGCGTTTGTGGGTTTGTGCGTTTGTGCATCTGTTCAGTGGTGCATTTGTGCGTTTGTGCGTTTGTGCGTTTGTGCGTCTGTCCGTTTGTGAGTTTGTGCGTTTGTGTGTTTGTGCGCGTGTGCGTATGTGTGCTTGTGTGTGTGTGTGTGTGTATGCGTGTGTGCATGTGTGCATCTGTGAGTGTCTCTATGTGCGGATGTATGTTAGTATCCACGTTAACCACCGAACGAAAACACCTACGTATTTTTTATTTTGATTGTTTTCATTTCGCTTGGAGCTGATTAGATTTTTGGGAGAAGTCCAGAGCGGAGTGGGGTAGTTTTATACTTCAAAAAAGTGTAAACGTATTGTTTAAAGAAAATTTGATTTTGCAAAGGTTTTGTTTAGAATGTTTATTAATATAACTCAAGGTAAGCCTAAAAATTAATTGAATAGAAACGAAATTGGTTACTTTACGAACGTATAAAAAGAGCTTGCACAGTTTTCCTAAAAAAAATTATAATTAAAACAATTTGATTTCTTTAAATTTTTTAAGTTAGCATCTATATGTCTATTAACCTCTGTGTGACATGAAGCTTTAAACTGGCATAGATAATCGTTTGTGTTTTTATAATGTTGCCTATTTCCGTAATGAACTTACTATGAAACAGGTTACATAATTATTCCAATTAAATGTTATTAAAATTAGTTCACTTCCTTTAATTTCCATTTCGTAGGTGAGAAGGTCGTGTGGTTTGCCACACCAGATATTTCTGTTTTGGACTTGCTTATTAATGATGTTTTACTACATAACAATTTGTAAACGATTTATAATCCTATTTTATGTCCGACCACGTTGTAAAGGATTGTTCATGCATAGTTTGGGGCTATAAAGCACCTATTTATTGTACTAGTGGCGCCCCAAACCATGACTCCAGTTGTTAAGTCTGTGGGTCGTCTTTCAACAAACTCTAAATTTCGACGTCCTCCTCGAAACCGCGGCACCTTCTGATTACCATCGTTTCGCCACAAACAAAGACGCGATTCGTCGCTGAAGACGATGTTATTCCATTGAAGGTCCCAGTCCCGTCGCTCTTGACACAATGCCAATCTAGCATGCCTATACTCTTGAGTTAACTGGTGTCGTCGATACGGACGATGCGAATGTAATCCAAAAAACTTAATTCTCTTGTAGATTGTTGACATTGATAGGTGACGACCAATAACTCCGGTCCAGTTCACCGCAACAGGCCTTGTTGACTGAAACCGACCTCTTGTGGCCATCCGCCTAAGAAGTCGTTCTTCACGATCATTAGTGCTGCGTGGTGGTCTTCCACTGGGACTTGGTCGTTGAATGCCTTCTTTAGACCAAGAAGACCAAATGGGGGCCACCGTGGTGTGGTCTCGATTAAGTCCTCTGCCGATTTCTCGAAATGAAAAACCTGCTCCTTTCATGTTGATAATTCTACTCCTATCAAAATCTGAAATTGGGCAAAGTTTAGTCGTTGTCTTACATTGTCAGTTAAACCACAAAAAAATAACACTAAGCGACTAGATTTCTAAAATGTATAATGTTGATAATTGATGTTAACAGTGGTGCAAAGTATATAATGACTTGTTCTGACTAGTCCTTTTTCATTGAAACTTCCATCGTTTTCTATATGATACTGAAACGTTATTTTGCCAAAATTTCAAAATCATAGCATTATTATTTCTAAGTGGTGAATTTCATTTGAAGCGTAGTATATATGCTGATATTATCCTTTTCGGAGCCCTGGTTATCTGCCTGTTTACTAAAAGCAATTATTTTCTGACGTAGTTGACGTAGAGGGTAGTGGTGAAGCAATGCTATACTGGAACCATCATTCACCTTTCTTAAGCTCTTTGAAGAAATTTTGTTTGATGGGAAACATGCTGCGAAGGAATTAGTTTAAGTTACAAGTGGAATATGAATTAAATTAAATTGTTAAAGAAACTAGCGGAAATATACTGCACGATCTTGGATTATTTTATATATGTCGCAGGGAAGTAGTCATTTTAGGAAAATAGCTTCTGCCTAGGCAAATACCAACTGCCCGGGAAATAGTTTTATGACGCATATTTCTGGTTGAACACCATTTTCCTAGGCTAATAGTATATGCCAGAACCGTTGTTAGACAAATAATATTTAGTCTATTTCAGTTCAATAAATGTGTGTTTATGTACGTATCTTAAGGTGCTCCTCAGATGAATTTGAGATTTAAGAGTTCTACAGACACGTAAGTATAATTATGTACCTGTCATATTGTTTTAGGTTGTTATTGGGTAGCTCACCTATATAAAGTTTACATGAAAGAAATAATAGAGAATAGATTGTAAGAAAACATTGTCATTTTGAGGTTAAGTTTTTGTGGGATCATTGTGAATGACTGTTCATGTTATACAGTTCTATATATCTAATCAAACTTTTCTCTTATTTGGAAAAGGTTGATCCCCATCAACATGGTAGATAAAGCAGAATACTATTTGCGGTTAAATGCAAAGTATGACCAAAACACAATCAAGAAACCATGGAATTTGCAAAGAACTGATGAAGTCATTGATTTTAAAAAGTTTTCAAGCGAAAAAGACTCAGAACAATACTCAAACTCTGTCGTCCACAGAAAAATATTACGGTGTAAAATATGATCTACTAGAGATACCAGGCGTTACAAAAGTTATTTTAAAACCAAAATCTCTTGAGGACGATAATCTTATTTATGTAACACCGATTGAAGAATTTTTCGATGAAATTGATGAGCACCGCAAAGCTACTGGGCATGGAGGACAAGATAGAATGCTTCATAATGTAAAGAAAAATATAACTTTCCAATATTAGTCATTGAAATATACGCACAGTTGTGTAAAACTTGCAATTCAAAAAAATTCAAAAACAAGCTGGTTTAGTGGTGTAGCTAATTATTTCAAAAGATTTCTATGTCAGGGGACAAGTTGATCTGATAGATTTTCAATCTTGCGCTGGTGGAAAATACAAATGGCTCCTAAATTACCAAAACGATTCCACCAAATTTTTATATTTGAGACCTTTAACAACCAAAAGAGCAGCAGAAGTGGTCATCAAATTGCTTAAGGTTTTTCTAGAACAAGGCGCTCCAGTCATCTTGCAAAGTGATAATGGACGGGAATTCACTACCACGACGATTAAAGAATTGGTTTTGTTATGGCCCGAATGCAAAATCGTGCATAGATGACCCAAACACCCCCAAAGCCAGGGTTCAGCGGAAAGGTCTAATCAAGACGTTGAGCAAATGTTGAGAATATGGATGGAGGAAATTCAAGCCTCACGTTAGTCGACCTGGTGCTACTTTTACATCATTCCATCGTATCATCGGAAGAACACCGTACAAGAGTATTTGTGGAGCTGATCCTATCTTATCTGACCTTATTGATAAAATACCAACTGAAGAATGCTTAGAACACCTGAACAACAACGTGAGTGATAATAATATAGATCGTTCATCGGATAATGACAACAACACGGTTGCAGAAGAAGGTCTTAATAGTACAGCAATAGTAAGAACTACAGATTACTCCAATCAGAGTGTAAGTTGCGATGAATTGCTACAGATTGTTAATTCTCAAATTGAAACAAGTATTGAAGGAACAATAAATGAAATACCGATATTGTTAGAGCAAACTTGTAATACTGCTGACCCCATACTGCTGTGTTTGCGGCAACGGAAGCACTGGTGTACATTCTTGTCTGAAGTGCAACAAAACAGTACATGCTATTTGTGATGTTACTAAAGAAACTGACGAGGGCTTCGGCAGCTTGACTAAGTGCAAACTTTGTATGAATGAGGAAAATATAAGAATTAACAGGAAAAAGTCTTTAGAGGGACAGGTCAGAGCAGCAGAAGTAATGACGAAAACAAGCAGAACCATTTTTAACGATTTAGAAGTTGGGAAAACTGTGACTGTCGCTGTACCCAAATTCGATAGGGGACCATTGAACAAAAAGAATGTAGAAGGCATAATCATTGATAAAAGCAATGTGTACCGAATTGGCACAAAATCCTGTATTTTGAAAAACTGCTTTACCAGAAGTGATTTGACCCCCGTATCATCTACTAGATTTAATTTTATTGATATTCCTCAAGAAAAATCTGTTTCATTAAGGGAATCCTGCGCCTCACAGTCAATGTTTTCCGGTCAGGGGTTTTCAAAATGCCAATGGCAGCCTTCAAAAAGTCAGTGCAATACTAGAAGATGTGCTTGTTTCAAAGCGAAATATTTATGCAACACCAGATGCCATTCCAGCAATCCTTGCCAGAATAAGTAGCTTTACGTTACGTACTCCAATAACCAGTTCTTGTACTGTTCCTGTTTTAGAGTATTCGTTTATTTCTATGTCAGTGATTTTGGTCTCAAATAGAACTCTGATTGTATTGCCATTATTAGTTACCATTTCATTTT
This sequence comes from Vesta saturnalis, assembly GCA_036346205.1. NCBI lineage: Eukaryota > Metazoa > Arthropoda > Insecta > Coleoptera > Lampyridae > Vesta > Vesta saturnalis. The sequence continues at coordinate 4,242,110 of JARFJB010000339.1, forward strand.
ATTATTCTGTTATTTTTTAGTGCCAGGTATTTCGCATAAGAAGTATAGGTACGTACAAGTAATAACATTAAAAAGTTTCATTAAAAATTTTTCTACAAACAATTTATATGCCCAAAAACGTATATATATATATATATATATATATATATATATATATATATATATATATATATATATATATATATATATATATATATATATATATATATATATATATATATATATATATCAATGTTGCAATGAAACATAGATGAAGTCACCACACGCAACTTGATTTTGTCTTTTATATCTCATTGCATCATTAAGCGACTCCAGACGAAACATTACCAAACTGTGGAACAATAGTAGAGGAAACGGAGTGGAAGCCTGTTACCCAACAATGAGCGCAAAACGCTTCAGATTTCTTTTGAGGCTTTTGAGTTTCAATTATGTTGGAACAAGAGCGTAAGGGAAAGTATTGGACCGATTAGCGCAATTAGAGGAGTTTTTGAGCTAATGTTAAACAGTTACCAATAATTCTTCTGCTCAAGTAAATACTGGGTAGTCGACCAACAACTGTCCATTTAAGGTATACATTCCCAGTAAGTCAGCGAAGTATGGAATAAAGGTATTCATTTTGGTGGATGTAAAGACCACCTGTACACCTAATTTAGAAGCTTATGTTGTCCAACAACCGGAGGTACTCAACCATTGTGTACAATTGGACTCAGGCGGTCGATCTAGGAATGGTGGAGCCAATTGCAGGTACTGGACGAAATACCACTGCTAATAAATGGTTTTGCAGCATATCTTTAACCAAAAGATTATTGAATAAAAAGAAAATAAGGTAAACCAGAGTATTCTTCTATTTTTGGGTATCAGAATCTTGTTTCTTATTGCCCAAAAAGAAACAAATCTGTCTTACTGATATCCACAATGCATCATGATGACTCCAGAGATGAAGATACCTGAGAAAAACAGAAGCCGTAAATTGGCACGTTCTACCTTCTACAACAAAACAAAAATAGTAGTGGACTTGGTAGATCTGCTATGTAACAATTACAACGTGACAAGACCCTCGAGGCGCTTGCCTATGGTAATTTTTAAAAACATTTAAATATAGTGGCCATCAACGTTTGGTATGCGTACAAAACAAATCAGAAGATAGGCAACATAAGAAGACAATACTTTCTAGATGAAAGGTCATGCGAGCTCATTAAGCCAAAAATGGAAAAAAGATTTGGAATTCCTTAAGTTCTTTTAGAAATAAGACGTCGAATTGACCTACAGAGGCGCAGAAGAAGCTACAATAAGTCAGCCAGGAGGTGGAGTGACAAGTGTCAAAGGTGGATGTGCAAAGACTATCTGAACTAACTATGTAAGAAGTGTTTATTCAATTAGGGATTACCTGGAATCAAAACCCATGTAAACACTTAGACATAAAAAAAAATCGGATAATACACATAATTGTTTTATTAGATTATTTTATCGTTTTTAATATCCTAAACATATATTTTGACAGTTTTATTGGTAAAATGTGTTTAACCATTTGTTGTTATTAACCCTAGTCGGCCGGACAGTGGTACACCTGTACTTTTTTGATTTTAAACTGAAATATTTCAGAAATTAGTAGGCCTTGAGAGTTGAGTTTTCTTGACATCTCCAAGTACTTATTTATAACTTATTGTGAGCTCTTGAAACACTATTATTACGCAAAAATTCGGGCGTAGAGTAATTTCTTTGGACCTACCTAGTTGTAGTCGGACAGTGGTACATTTGTACCACCATGTGTTTTCATTGAGTTTTTACAAAAAATGCAGTTTGTAATTATTCCTATTAATTTTTTTCAATATAAGAAAAATATAAAGGTAATACTACATACTAGTAAAAAAATAAGAATAAAATAAAATTAAAAACTTAGGTAGATTCTGGCTGTCTACAGGGGTCATTGCATTTGTATGTTTGGGTGGAATGGATGGCACAAATTGGACCGTTGCAACGAACACAAGCGTTCCTTGTCTTCCTCTTCTTCTTGTCAACTTGGTAGCATTTATAACAAATTCCCTTTACCTTCCGATGCCCATGTACATCTTTTTGTTCTGACAAAAGAGCACCAGATCTAGGGGCAATGGTAGAGACTATTTTTTCTCCCAAAACAATTTCCATCGAGTTCTTGATCAAGAAATGGCTAGTAATAACAGGTACTTTAGATCTTGCTTTCACTTGTTCTATACATAGTTCGTGTGCCAAACAATCCAAGAAGCGTCTACGAGAATCTTTGGCATTTTCATCTGGGTGTAGCGCTTGATAAATAATGTATGCAGCGAGACCAATTGTATTGAGCATGTTGAAAAATGCTGCTAATGGCCACCTGTTCGTTTTCCTTTTTGTGGTGCAGTTCCCAACCATTCTGTCATACACATCAACCTCACCCTTTGTTTGGTTGTAGAAGTGGTTGATTTCTTCCTTGTTAATTTTTTCTCCTGGCTGACCGCAGTGCATACTGCTCAATAAATAAACGGCCTTATTTCTCTTTACCGTGATGGAGAGCAATGTACAATCGTCTTGAAAAGCATAACGGGTCGTACCAATTTCATCGTTTGGTTGGGGCTTCAATTCATTCGGAATATACCGTTTATTTTTTCGCAAAGTTCCAACCAAAGACATATTTTTCAAAGCCAGCATTTTTAAAACTTGTAATGATGTATAAAAATTATCACAGGTTACGTTTCTACCAGAATGGTAATATTTAGATACTAGAGACATTACTGTATTTTCGCCCACATTTACTTGTCTGGGTTGGCCAACTGGCTTTCCTTGGTAAAGTACTGATCTAAGCGGATAATATGTCAAAGCATCGCAGGCGACAAAATATTTCAGGCCATAAGATTTAGGTTTATCAGGAATATACTGAATAAACGGTGCTCTACCACCATAGGGAAACAATTGTTCATCTACTGTAATTGTTTCATTAGGATAGTATAATTCTTCCAACCTCGTATTCATCATAGCTCTGAAATTGGCGCAGCCTTGTCATTCACACGGCTCTCGGCACGCGTGTGTACGTTGTCGAATCGTATAGCTGATAACACTTGCTTGAATCTATCACGCGACATTGTTGCACGAAACAGAAGTAATGAACGACTGCCCCACAGATCATGCAGTGTTAAATCGGTCCATTTGTTGACACCCATTGGATACAGCATACCAATAAATGCATCTAACTCTATATGGCTAAATTGTTTCCATAGCTGGTTATTATTAGGGTATTTCTCATTGTATTTGCGTACCATTTCGAGACATTTACGATTTGTGTGCATTACTATTTGGGTCTTTATATCATCACTGAACAATAGATTAAAAATTTCCTTTTTTGACATACAACTATTAACCAGTCTCCCATTTACACCACCTGAAAAAGACCCAAGATTCAGATTTTTAGATTCAATTTTGTTTCATTTATTATTTATTCTGTTTACCTTTGCGGTGCATGACGTTCAAACGACGCCTTTGTGATAGCACTGGTGGAACAGAAAACCATTCCGTGCCATCGGGAGCAATAAACTTATTTCGAGTTTGTGTCGGTTCACGTTGCACATCGTCTTCTTCGTAATTATGCTCCTCGGGTTCAGCCACTTCAATTTCGTGGTCTTCCTGTTCAGCATCCGACGCTACTTCATTATCTGGAACCCAATCTTCATCGGCTTCCAAATGAAAAATCTCATCATCACTTTCGAACAAAATATCGAACTCCTTTTGCGTTATACTAATAAAACCGGGTTCAAATTAGTAAAACTAGACTCGGAAAAAGACAGAAAGGATAGCATTATATAAAATACTTACGTTTCTAAATTCAAATTTCCCTTTCGGTCCCACGGCAGCTTATCTAAATTTGATTGCGGTCTTTGCATTTTTTATACAAGTGCCACTACACACAACACAAAACTTTGTTAGAACTAAACGCGCCAACAAGTCGTCTGTACACTGAAATGACAATGTAAGCAGGCAAATTGTAACTGTAACTATAACTGTAATAAAGTACCTACTTAACTAAAGCAACGAAAACGTCCGAAGACAAAAGTCTTACTCAGCGATAACGATAACTAAAACGTATACAGCAGCAAATAACATCTTCGCTTGATACAAAGCACGTACATACGTATATTAAGCAGTAGTACATGTGTACCTCGTTCGTCTAAATATGATAGAAGATTCCCCCGGCAGACTAGGGTTAAAATAACTGCTTACAGTCGTATTCCACGCGCCTAAACTTGTATCAAAAATACGCGCGCCTACTCGAGGGTTCGAATTCGAAAGTCGTCAAGTGCTTGAGAAGAAATCATAGATAAATAAATTCGACTCAGTTGCGACAAGAATTCTTCTCAGGAATAAGTCTGATGATTGAAGCATTATCAGCTTCCGAAACATCGCATTATAAAAACAAAACCTGTGGAAATAGGCCCACTCCGAAACGCGCGTTAGCACAGATTTAAATAGCTCGCTCCCTAAGTAGTGTATTATCTGATTTTATCAATTTCGTTAGTATAGTGAATGTCGTTTTGTGTATTGGAACTAGTAGCTTTTGATGAGTTTACGTAATCTGATTGTAATTAGTGTTAATCCAGAATTTCATACGCTATAAAGGGATTTGTTATACTTGTGTGTTGGTTGTTAAAGTTTTTCACTTATGAATGGATTCAAAGTTTAAGTAATTTGAAACAATACATGACGTTGATCTTGCACTCTAAAATTATTCACACATAATAAGGAAATGTGCTATATTGCACTAATTAATAGAAACATTAAAAATAATAAATAAGTTTAATTCACTTATTACTAAACTACGCTTATGAATACTCCGATGGTAGGTAATCCTATCAAGCACAGAATTTAGTTTGTATTTAAACACTTTATTTCAAAATCGAGCAGCAAGTTAATTATAGAACGCTGTAGAGCGTTTGTATTTTAATTAAAACTTCTGGTTTGTTTAAATTTATACTAAATTCCCAATATATGAATAAAAGCTAAATGTTATGAAATGCGCCGCCGCAATGTTTAAACTAAACTTTGCGGTTGGTTAACGTTTTAAATCGATTTTCAACGTTTACGTGGGGAAAATTCAGTTTTCCACATTCTCTCATACACAACGTATCACAACACAATAATAAACGTGGCAAAAATTCCAGATTCCTTCAATAATACTCTTTCAATCACGTATAATACTTTTTAGATATTTATGGTAAGTTGTACAAAAAAAAATTAAATCGCTGTCTAACATAAACCCGTGCATGCTGTTTAGATGGTAGATCATTCTCTGAATAATTGTATGGAATAAGAATATACACATAATTATATGTTGTTACTTGATTATGTCTTAATAGCAATAGACTTGATAGTGATATTTAGAAGCGGTGAATTATCATAAGTTACAATTTGCATGCTCTAGCAAATAAAAATATAATATTCTGTAATTGAGGTCAATTACGTTGGAGGTTGTTAGTTGGGAAAAGCCGTTATTTAGTATTTTCACCATCTACGATACCTCGTTAGTACACATAGAAAAAGTTGCAATTTAGTTAACGGTAATACAAGAAAAAGTATTGCATTCGTGACACTCATGAGTAATTGTTTCTTTTGCTAAAACATGCATGCAATTTAACCATACGTTACTTACCATTATTTAATAGTTATAAATTTAGAAGCTCACGCATAGAAGTACTTAAACTTACGTAAAAAGATGTAGTGTTTTGAAAATTAAGCACTCTTCAAAACGAGTTCCATAACTAACATAATCGGCAAAAGTAAATTTTGATCCCTATCATTTAACTCAAAGAAAATAATCTAAAAATTTATAAATTTCCACTTCATAATTGCATTCCAGCCAGTTCAAATCAGTGTAATGAATTATCTTGAGATAAACATAGTAGTTAATCCAATTTTACCTTTATATAATATGCATATTGGCGTTGAATGATAATATACTATTATATTATCACTCAACGATGTTAGTCAACCTCTCATGAATGCAATTTGAAGTCTGAGTGAATGAACAAAACGTAATGCTATACACGAAAGATTTACCAACAATTAGATAATTGAAAAACTTGCAGGCCCGTGTGCAATATCGATGATGCAACCCCCTGTTTAACTACGACTACGCTGAGCTTGCCAGAAAGGCTCTTTAGTGTAGTCTCATAAGGGTGTTAAAAAAGAAAAGAATTACTTTACAAAGAAAAACTGTTTATTTTTATTACTTATTTATTTTTTTTTTACTTAAATGTAAAACCAAATGTATTGGACTTTTCTTGCCTTTATGTTTGCGAAATCTGCTATATATTGTCTAGGATTTCAGGTTCAATTGCTAGATTAGTTAAGTCTTTGCTGGTAAATTGTTGACCTTACAACATTTTTTTAAAATTTTTAACTTTGAGAAGAACCTTTCACCAAATGCAACTGAAACCGGCAATGTAAGTAATATTTTTAGCGCTATGTTACTGTGTTCGGAAATGTTGAGATTAACACTGCAGTACTCGCGCTTCCCAGACGAACGTGATGGGTCTCGCGGATTACTATTGTAATCCGTAACAACTTAATTCTAAAAATTTTTTGTTTAAAAAAGTAATACAGTCTATCATAGCTTCACATTAATATAATTAAGTTAATTCATTATTAACCCATTAACGCCGGAGTTTTTTAATTTTAGTTTTTGATGATGTCAGTGTATTTTATGGGTTTAGTTTGCCTTAAAATGTACCAAAAAAATGATTAAAAAAAAAGTTATATGAAATTTACAAGAAAAGTGGTGGGTCCATACGGGCCCGCCAGGCGCGTGCCTAATAAAATTAATTTACAAATAAAATACATATAATTTTTTTTTTTTATTTATATTATAAAACAGCAGTGTAATGACAAAATTTACATCTATGTGGTATGAAAACCCTTAAAACAGGAAATATAAAGACCATGACATTTACGACACATCATCCTGCCTTTCCCAGAGCAATTTTCTGCAGCACACCGCCTTCTTTTCCCTTCCGGCACTGGAATTACATAATGATCAAACCTGTCTTGTCTTATATTAGCAGCTACGTGAAATCTTTCACCTCCCGGAGTAGATGGTCTGCCCCCTTGGCTTGGAGGATTCTTATATCTGATCAGATATGACTAAAATCGTATATAATTAAAAACCAATAATTAAAATTATAAAATCACTTTATATTTACTTGTACAACAGCTCGTCGAAATTCTAGTTAACTTATGTGTCGACCCGTTTTTGGATAGATAATATCCAAGCATTTTGCACAGCAGCGTCCAGAAAATAGGTAAATATTGGCCAATACAACTTGTTTCCCCAGATTCCCACACGATAACTGAAACAATACTAGAACAGCAAATGTGTATAAAAATAATTATTATTCTTATACTTACTTTGATATATTTTGATCCATGAGATCGGTGCCTTCCATGTTTTTTTTTGTACTCAGAAAATGCATATGGCCTTGGGACTGAATTTATTTTCTTGTCTTGTCTAGAATATCTATCCACATTTCCTAGTGGTGCTACACCAAAGGATGTGCTGACAATAGTAACTGCATTATTGTCCTTCCATCTTATAAACTGAATACCACTTTTTGCTTCCAGACTAGATGAATAAGTGCCTCTTTTTTGTTTTAAAATTTGTGCTTTGGACTGTAATACACACTGCTTTGGAATCCGGTTTTCACGGATTGTACCTCTTGCCCCATATGCGTTTATTTTTAACGATTTGAGAAGATTAGTCCCCGTAAAAGGATTGTCGAAAAAGAAATTATGCCTTAGGTTCCTTTTATTTTCATCCAAATCGTTGATCATTTGTACTAGAGGGGCTGCACATTTTACGAATATTTGTTCATACTGTACATTTGCTCTAGGATTTTTTCCCTGGTATACTTCAAAATTAATCATGTATCCTGCCGGTGTATTGAGGCTCCAGACTTTGTATCCGAAACGAATAGGCTTTCCTCGTATAAATTATTTACAGTCGTGTTTGCCGTAATATCTTATAATTGACTCATCATAGCACAAATTTCTTTCAGGTACAAAATAGAGCAAAAACTTTTCTTTTAAATAATCCGTCAAAGATCTTAATTTATACATTTTGTATGCTTTATCTATGACGTTGTTGTCGGCAAAATGAATAAGTAGGCATATCTGAAGAAACCGGTCACGTCTCATTGCTTCAACCACCATATTATTTCTCATATCCGAAAAAGATGCCCAATAACTGCGTTTATAGGGTAGTTCATTGTACCCTGACAACAATAATATTCTCAAAAATACTTCTAGGTTGAAATTGGATAGGTTGTTCTCATTGACAATAGTCTGTTGGGAGGAATTATTTATTTCATTCGTCAATTAAGGAGATCGGGGTTCATTGTCATGGCCGCCACGTCTTTTATTACTAACAAAGCGAATTTCGACACCTGCTTGGAGTTGACGTTGACTAAGGTTGGCCGGAAATCTACCTTCGTCTTCATCTGCGGAGTCTCCGTCCGTTAAATCCTCACCCTATGGGGGCTCTATAAAGAAATCTGTCACTTCGTCTTCATTACCCGAAGGGTACGCAATATCTAGCGCTTCGTGAAGCGTGAGACCCCTGAACTAAAAAAAAAACAATTAGCATCTTTTCCAGGAAAACGCCTAGCGGTCCCATATGGGACCAGTGACGTTTACACACTAATATAATCAAAAGTTTAATCTAAAAAAAAATTTGAAGATAAGGTATTAAAAATATGTACTTTTAAGTACAAGTTTTACCAATAATTATACTTAGGCAATAATTTCTAGAATATACTAAAAACTACTTACACCAATTTTATGTTGTTATTTTCGTCCATTGCACAAATTCACTAAAAGCAAACGCCTACCACGGTCAACTAAAGGTCAAAGTGAGCTCAAAAACGGCTTGAATTAACTCTCTAACACGTCTAAAACCATACTGACAAATTTTGCGTCGAATGGAAACGCTCGCGACTGCGCTTCAGTTTAAAAATCAGGGAAAGGGTAAGTGGGTCCATACGGGCCCACTAGGCGCGAATGGGTTAATACAAACATTGCAAACACTTATATGAAAATGTAAACTTTCACCATTATCGCACATAATAAAATACTTATCTTTTCCGGGTTTTTTTAATGGTGTATTTTAAATTATACAATCTAAACGTTTCGATAACACTTAGTTCGTCAGTAGTAATATTTGTTAAAAATTGTTAAAGATGTAAACAATTTGACAAAATTTGACAAAATTGTTTACAAAATCTTTAACAATTTTTAACAAACATTACTACTGATGAAGATAACTATAAGTATTATCGAAACGTTTAGATTGTGTAATTTAAAATACACCATTAAAAAAGCCCAAAAAGATAAGTATTTTATTATTGCAAACACTTTTTTGGTGGTCTGGACAAACCTAGTTGTTACATTTATGGCATATTTTTCTAGTGCTTTTATTTCTTGATCGGCCACAAATGTGAGAGCGACCCAATTTTTCTGTTTTTGGCTCTGGGGGTTGAGTTTCCTCTTCAATTTTGAACAACACTCCACTCGTTTTATTTCATTAGGAATTGTCTCCGAATAGATTCGTTTTAGTACAGATGGTTTTGTTAGTTCGAGTGAGAGATTTTTCAAAAATTCGTTTCGAGGCAATTTGATCCCTTTGTTATTTTCTTTATAAATAATGTTAGCATTTACCCCCGCAGTATTTAGCATATGAAAAAATACTGTCAGAGGCCATCTGCGAGAATTTCTCGACACGTCGTATAAGTTACACATTTTACCCAAGAGATCAACCCAAAATTTTATGTTGTTGTAGGCTATTATTATTTCAGGTTTATTTTTTTCACCTGTAGTCTGATCAATAGTATTGTCAAAATGCATTGATGGCTAAGACTGCTTTATTTATTTTTTTTTTTTTGATACGTACGAAACTAATGTGTAATTATTTTCGAAGTCAAACATTGAACTATTTAGTTCTCGAGTTTTGCGTGGTAAAAATTGTAAGGGTAGTTCACGCTTACTTTTTTTCAACGTACCTATGTATGTTAATTTTTTCTCTAAAAGTTTTCTTACCAAAGAAATTGAACTAAACCTGTTATCGGCCGTAACATTTCTATTTGTTTCACAACTGGCTCCACTAATCTCACAACTACATCGTCAGGTTTATTACCTAGCTTGTAGGATCCTTCCGGTTGCCTTCCGGTTCTAGGTTATGTGTAAACATATTGTATGCACCAACTAGCGCAAAAATCTTGATCCCATATTTCGATGGTTTCGAGGGTACATACTGCCGGAAAGAGCATTTTCCTCGAAAAGCATTCAACTACTCGTCGATAGTCAAACAGTCCACTGCTGAATGTCATTCTGGCAGTTTTTGACTAGATTATCAAACAATTCCCATATTGGGGCCATTTTGTCAATAGCTTTTCTGCCCTCCCGATCTCTGATATCATCAAACCGTAGGCAGCGCATCAGAAACCGAAATCTTTGTTGACTTATCGTAACATAAATTGCGCCAATTCCGGTCCCTCTACTATTGTCCCACATATCAAGAATATTCAATCTGCCAATGTCCCAACTAGCAATAATATACCAATCAAGGACTGAATTTCACATTCATCTGTGTGTTTGGCATCGGGATCACGAGAAAACTTTATTTTTATTTTATCAATATAAATATTTGTATGCTTAGTTATACATTGAATAATCTCAGTAACAATCATGCATTCAAAGCATTGCAAGTAGCTAGTTGCATGTTTAGCATTACCTTTCGGTGCAGATTTCTCAAAAGTCTTCTGAATGCTTCGAATACGTGAAGTTGATGCTAATAAATTTTTACTGCATTTTTACCAGTAAAAAAATCTGTTCATTCACGCTGTTCACTTTGTACTGAAATTTCGTCATCATTTTCTTGTTCATCAACTTCTAAATCGCGCTGTTCTACAATATCTGGCTCCCATTCATCATTATCCGATAAGTCTCCTAGGAATTCGTCACCACTAAGCTGTTCGTTAAGTCACTGCAACATTTGTTCATCACTCATGTTTAGAAGATGAATCTACAATGAAAACAATTTTCAATAAAAAAAGGAAAAACTAGAAAAAAATAATATTTTACAGGTAGTAGAAAATTGTCACATTAGCGGTCGCACGGGGTACAATAGTAATCCGATGTTGATTTCTTTGAAAAATCATGAACCTTCAATCAGAAAAAAAATCCGATATACACCATATTTTGCAATAATCTTTACTGATAGTTTTTATGAAGGTACTGAAAAATAAGAGCTCGTCAGTGCTACCAATTTTAAGCAATGAAATATTTTGTAGGCCGCGACTACTGCAATGTTAAGTCATGAGAAAAAAGATACTGTAAGATGGTTTATAGATCTGGAAAATGCGACGTAAAAGCATTGATTTCATTAAACAAATCAAACAATCATTATTTGAACCGTTTTTAAGTTTTAGATTTAAATCTTTACAATGTGTTACTGGCTAAATACTCACTAGAGCATCCAGGCAGTAAAGGCAACTTGTGTCACGACATATCTCAGAGGTGTGGACTAGGTTCTTACTTAATGTTGTAAAAGGGTACTTGTTATAACTCCAAAAACGTCAAATTCGGGTAAAAACGTCAAAACGGCGCCACCTGTTAAAAAAATTTATAGCGGGAAAAACGTCATAAACAGATTTTAGATTGGCCTATGAGGAAACCAAAAAGTTCACTAAATATTCTATTCCAAAAATATTTACTCGAAGTTCACCTAAATTCCAATGAAATTGTAAGCTTTATGTAAAAGCCGCAAAATTGCGAAAATAAAACCCAAAACTCATTAAACGCGATTGAAAATTTATAAAATCCTAAAATCTACGAAACGTCGATATCGGGTCTGAAAATTCCTAAATTCGGGAAAAATGCACAGCTTCGATTTAGCAAGTAATGAATATTGCTTACCTGTTCGGAAACATCAATAATGTCTGCTATCCGTAGGTGGATACCTATGAAAAGTAACTCCAAAAACATATTTACAACTTCTCGCAAAACCCTCGTATGCAAGAACAAAGAGCTGGTTGGTCAACAACCGGATTACTTCATAACTACGTTACTTAATAATCTACTTAATAAATCTGAACTTCAATATAATTTTACTTAAAAAATTCGGGTAAAAACGTCAAAAAGGCGCCACCTATTAAAAAAATTTATAGCGGGAAAACGTCATGAACAGATTTTAGATTGGCCTAAGAGGAAACCAAAACGTTCACTAAATATTTTATTCCACAAATATTTACTCGAAGTTCACCTAAATTCCAATGAAATCCTAAGTTTTATGTAAAAGCCGCAAAATTGCGAAAATAAAACCCAAAACTCATTAAACGTTTGGATGAATTCAGCGCTAAAATTATTATCTCAAATAACCAAAAATAAATGAAAGTACGATAACTAACTGTACAATTTAAAAGTTAAAAATAGGTCCCTACAACTAAACTAAACGCGATTGAAAATTTATAACAACCTAAAATCTACGAATCGTCGATATTGAGGCTGAAAATTCCTAAATTCGGAAAAAATGCGCAGCGATTTAACAAATAATGGATACTGCTTACCTGTTCGGAAACATCAATAATGTCTGCTATCCGTAGCTGGATACCTATGAAAAGTAACTCCAAAAACATATTTACAACTTCTCGCAAAACCTTCGTATGCAAGAACAAAGAGCTGGTTGGTCAACGACCGGCTTACTTCACAACTACATTACTTTGTAATCTACTTAATAAATTAGAACTTCAATATAATTTTATTTAAAAAAAAATACTCACTTTACTTTACAACCATTTGAAATTATAGTTCAACGAAAACTAAACCAATCGTTTTACTTCTCCAACCAGATAGTTTTATATCAATCACCACCGTTATAAAATCGGCTCAAATTCTTCAAGCGACACCGAGCTAGTAGCGTATTGGCGACACGATCTGCTTAGCGTTTGGGAGGTAATGGGTTCGGTTCCCGTTCCCGCCTACCTTGTATGAGGTTTTTTGAGGTGGTGTTCCTCATACACATGTAGCGGCATGGTCACTGCATATATGCACACCATGTGCGGCTATTTGGGCGAATGCTGGAGTAGTACTTTCTCCCTCAGAACCCTAACTCCGTTCCTTCCGATCCTATCCCAACAACACCCATCCTTAATACCACCATGCATATATACGTAATGTATGCATGAATGCTGGAAATCCATGATTGTAGCTGAACGAGCTCGGAAAGCTCAAGCAGCTCGCTTAAAATACGTGGCTTTTCCTTTTTCAAGCATCAATGCATTGTCAATTGAACCTTCAACTATTACGTTAGAAATAAGGAACCCCTTGCAACGATATCAAACGTAACTACTTTTGCAACACATAGACAACTTATTGTCAATTTAATGATATAATAAAAAAAACAAACACTAAGAATGTTCACAAATAGGCGTTGTATAACAAACGGGTTCACATCTAAAAAAACAAGTTTCTTAACCTAAAGATATATAATCAAAACTTCAACGTCGGAATATTTACTCAAAGGGTACCATAAATTCTTTTACACAAGTTAAATTAAAACCTGAAAATCTACTTATTCGGTTAGTTTCCTTGTATCAGCCCTTCTAAGAATTAATGTAAGTTTTGTGCCCAAATCAGCAAAACAATTGATTATTCTCATGAATTTCGTCCATATAATTCTTACACATAATTTGCCAATAAAACATAATTGAATACTCTCACAATAGAATTTAGACACTAAAATAATCAAAATCGATCTACGATGGCAGCGTATTTAATCACTTATACATACAAAATAATAATAATAATAATAAACACAGAAATTTTATCAAGGAGCAAAAAGAGACAGTAAATGCACCATCAAGTTTACCTTAATTCTGGTTCAACCCCCTTGTTACACAGATCACCTAGTCGTCCCCATCAACGTGGTTGAGGTGATATCCGCACTCGAACTCGTGATGGACAGCGATGCGCCGTCTTAAAATATTAACTTGCGGTCGGATTTCATCCCATTCAGTTGTATGATATATTTCCACTTTAATTGCGATCTTTACTTTAAATATCCGCAAGTTCTGAATCACACATTACTAACTAAAGCGATTTATATTCAGCGAACTTTATCATTCATTTGGCGGGCAAGTGCTATGTACGCAGCACTATCATGAAAAGCTTAACCAGGAACTCGTTACTTTAATCCGAAAAAACAACAAATTGCGATAAACACGGTACCACAGAATGAAGCTCATCACTATAAACAAACACTAGAGCTACTTCTAGGCCCACGCTTCTCGCTATAGACACGAAACAATAAAATTAACTCGAGAATGTGGCGAACCGATATTTTATCCCATATCTGGAAACGGAGATTATTTACTCCACGATAGTTCGATACACCCCCGGCATGCATAACTAATTCCATCAACCCATTCTGCACACAACGCGATCTCCTACTAAAAGAAGACGTGACCTAGTACTACACTCCTAACTAGACTGAGTGCCTGAACGTTTAGATCTCGCCATCTTCCATAATATCTCCCACTATGTTAATTTAGGCAACCATAAAGGAACCACTTAAAATTTTAAATCGCGCCAAGTACGGATTGAACTCGAAAGCCGTCGAAAAGAAATTCGTCACCCAAAAACATTTCGTTCCTAAAGAGGCATCGTGTAATGTGATATGGGCAAGATAACGAACCTCAACTATAATGAGCCTTAAACTAACGTATATAAAATCTAACTCTTTGTTTGAACTCAGAACCTTATCAAAAAGGAGGTGCTGGTATGGCGACTACAGCTAAATTTGCAAACCATACAATGTAATAATTTTATACTTAATTTAATTTTATAGAACGTAATTCCCTTTCAATACACGAAAATTTCTAAAACTTACTATAAGGAAAATAACTATTATTTACAGCCTCAATTAAATGAAATTTTAAAGAAGAAATCTATCTTAATGCTATATAACCAAAACCTACCCAAAATTTTAGATAACGAGAACTAATGTTTATCTATCTAAATCTAAATTAAATCTCTCTCCCAAAACGCTAGTATTATGAGTGTGAAATAAAACGTAATTTTACAAAAAAAATCCATGCATAGATGCCTAGAAACCAAATAAAAAATGGAATAAACCAAACTATCCACCGTATGATCCTTAAGCTTTCCACACAGCGTGACAAATGTTTCAATTCATCATTGGAGTAATTAAATAAGTTATTACTTAAAAAACGAAATACGTCGGTAAATGCTTTTAAATCCTCGAATATATCCTTTCGAGGAGTTAATATCTGATCTAGGATTCTGAAAAAACTCTACTTTATGTTTAATTTTCGGGTTTAGTAAAACATCATCGTTATGTACGTATTGAAATTATGTTGGTTTTTATTATTGGACGAATTGGTGGGAAATCTGTTTCTACATTAAGTTTGTGAGCCACTTTGGTAGCTAAGACTCTTTCAAAGTGTTCATCAGTACGATCTTCTGTGAACTTATCAATCAACTTATTTAACTTTATGCGGATTTGAGTATGTATTGTGGAGCTTTGTATCATTTTGCCGAGAGCATTCATTTCATTTAAAATATCAAACCAAATTATAACCGAGCAAATAAATCTGTAGTTATGAATGTTCAGAGCAATCGAATAAGTCTTACGAGATGTAGTACAATTCCATTCCGATTAATTATAAGATATTTCCCGCAAATCATCAAATATTTACCTTAATGATTTGACCGCGTCAGTTCTGATAGTCATTACGTGGCACTTAAAGTTTTTAATTTGAAATCTGGCAAATTATCGACCACTTTCTTGTAGACGATGAAAAGAAAACGTAAATTTTTTTAATAACATTACAAAAATTTACGGTTTGGTGCCTAGTATTTGCTACATCATTGACTACCAAATTGAGAATATGAACCGAACATGCAACGTAAAATGCGCGATTATTGGTTTCCAATTTTTATTTTGTAATCCATTGTGTTATCACGCATATTAGGGCCATTATCATAAGCTTAATCGCGTAAGTTTTGAGTGTTGAGACAACCGTGAAAATAAATCCAAAGCAAAGTTTAAGAGACCTTCACCCGTGGAGCTGGTGACTAGACAGAATAACCGACTCAATTTTCGGATATCGTAACATTTTTAGTTTCATTGCAAAAACATATCTGAATAAAGCTGTTATCTGTGCTCTTAAACAAAAGGCTAAATTATCCTTATTTATTGGTAAATGTTGTACAAATATAATCCGGACGGTTATGTAGAATTTCTTGTAAATACAGAGTGTTATTCGAATTGGTGTTATATTTCACATTTAATACATGTTCTATTATCATAGAATTCTGTTTTATAAAAACGATTGTAACTTGTACATGTATATCTTTTAAACTAAATCAATCCTCGCTGTTATTAATGTTGAAAGTACAAGCTCGGCTATTATGGTTTTCTATTATAATAGTTTTCAGAATTTTACCAGAAGCGTAAATAATTTCCCAATTGTATTCGTATTGTTGTTAATAACCTATATTCTTGTTGAATTTCTACCAATCACTTTCACGTGAGCAAGAAAATCGCACCCCTACATATGGCTGTCATCCCACAAATCCCTAATTACATTATCAGATATACCACATCCCATTCGAAATACTGGTGCAAGATTAAGAAATGTACTGTATCTAATTTTCACGTATTGGGCATGATTATTGCTTAGCTTACAATACGCACAATCTATTAGGTATCTATTTGCCGCATTTTTATACATCTCATCTACACAAACACAATCATTAGCAGTAGAGCGAAATCCTAATTGTTTATTATCACATTACTGAAGGCACCTTGTTAAGTTATTATTATTGTTCACATTGTCAGGGCAGTAATTAGTGGTATCCATGTTTGGTTATGTTCTGTGGAAGCGACTGATGTTAGATCATAAAATTTCACTTTATGTAAAGAGCTCCATGTAGGTAAAAAACAGAGACTACTTTTCCCTACCATGGCTACCCAGACGAGCACATCCAAATTTTGCCAAGCAATACCGGTCATGCGCAGAACCAATTACAACTGTACTTTCCATTTCCTAGAATAGAAGTCATTCATTTGGAATGCTCATTTTGCAGACTCTATTTCCTAGGCAGCACTAGTTTGCTTAACTCAGCATCTTGTGGATTATACACCCCCCTCCCCCCATCATTGATCCAACCCTCTCTTCCGGTCCAACTCAATGAACCCTCACTTCTGGTCCAGGTAAATGAATTTTGGTTCTATTTTTGGATTTCCAATAATAGGCCAACTTCTGGACCTCCTTTTGACACAGAAGTAATCAAAGAACTTTGACGGATTCCCCTCTTTTTCACCTGTTATGTGCGACGTACTTTTAATCCCCGTCCCCTGTCGGTGGTTCTTTTTTTAAATTTATAAGAATTCACACGTATAACCTATCTTTAAAGACTCGCTCCCTCTCGTTCCTTGGCTCCATTTTTAGATTTATAAGAATGAGCACATGTAGCCTACTTTGGAACTTCCTGGAACGGGTTCTATTTTAAATTACTAAGAATTGGCAACTTCCATGGTAAATGAACTTTAAGATATCCCCGTCCTTTTAACTCATAAAAAGGTCAATGAACTTTAAACCACACCACCCTCCCTTCTTTTAACCTAAGTTTAATGAACTTTGACCGTTCCCCTCTTTTTTTGTCCTAGAAAATGGGTTAATCAACTTTAACCTCTCACATATCCCTTTGATTTAAATAAAGGTGTAGCCCATCCCTTCCTCTAAACTTGGACTTTTCCCGTCTTATTTTGACCTAGAAAAATGTCAATGACTTCTCCCCTGCTATTGACCTAGAGGAAATTAATGTACGTTATTAACTAAAGGATATTAATCTACTTCAAAATCTACAAAATTATTTCCAAGTCAAATATGCTGTTTTCTCTTTTCGTAACTTTCTCCTACGGTGCGATTAAAAGGTATTCAGTGCACTCTCAATTGACACATAAGTAAAACGGTTCGTAAATTATGATTCTGCATAGCAATCTAGTACGTTATTTTTTTGGCATTCCAGAGGTTATCAAACGTTAATTAATTAAATTTTATTTTGAGAAAATGAATCAATTTGGCTCATCAAAATTTTGTTTCTCATTATTATGCAACTGTCATTTACCCACGGTGACAACCCAAAATGAAATAGAATTTCATCACCACTAAGTACAACCTTACATGGCTTTGGGCACAATAAGAAAACAACCTAATGCAAAATAACATCATTTTCGTTAACAGTTACGTTTTTGTTGCAATTCAAACCAACATTTACTATAAAGCCACAAAAAAATAGATGTGTCTTTAGCACCATAAAACTAATTTACCTTCAGTTCGTCAATTAATCATTTCTCTATTCATTACATTACATTACATTCACTCCATTCCCTTCCGAGTTAGACAGGACAATCGCTTCTTCCTATTTATTTTTTATCTACAATCTTTCTCCATGTTTTCCTATCCCTGCTTACCTCCCTAGCTTCCGCAAGGTTCGTACATTGTCTATGATATGCCCTTTTATTTTAGAAACTACATACCTTTCTTTCTTTTATCAGACATTATACTGCGTTCAGTCAAGTTTTGCGTGGCCTACCAGGCCCAAGCTTACCTCTAACTTCACCTACATAAATTTTCTTTGATATTCTTTCGTTGTTCATTTTCTCAATGTAAACAAACCATCGTAGTGTACTACTTCTATACCTATCCATTCTTCCTCACCACACTCCTTCATTACACACTCATCCTTCATCTTACCCCTGCTCGATTTACCGCATACGCTTCTTATGAAACTCATGCCCACAGCATTTATTTTTCTTTCGGCGTTTCGTAGACATACCCATGTCTCACTTCCATACAGTACTGACGGGAAGAACACACCATTATAGATTGATCACTTCGCTACTATGGTCATGCTTTTGTTTTTTATTATCGTCCACATACTTCCAATTACTTTCATTCCAGCGTTTACCCGTCGTCCAATATTTCCATCCATTGTACCATCACCAGTGAACATTCTACCCAGATATACCAACTCGTCCACTTGTTCCAGAATTTCACCATGCAGGGTAAATACTACAGAGCAGTTTGTAGCTCATCTGCATTGTCACTTAATAGGACTGCCATCTGAATACATCCGAACTCGTACATTTACGTCACCAACCATTACACCATTTGTATCGGTACACGCTTGCGTAATACATTTAGCCAAGTATAAGTTGAATAACCACGGTAGCATCACAGATCCGTGCGCACTCCTTGCTCCAGATCTACAAACGCTCCGTACGTATACATACTATTACCTGCTGGAGACCAACACCCTGATCAACACATCCTCTCCTTTGCACGAAGCCAGCCTGCACATCTCAAATCTTAGTTTCTGTAGTTTCTCATACTCTATCAATCAGTACTCTTCCAAATACCTTACCAGGTACATAATCAGACTTATTCCTTGTAGTTTTTGCAATCACTGTTGTTCCCCTTACCCTTACACAGTGGTCCAATGATCGCGCTCTTCAAAGCACTTAAGGCATACGTTGAATAATTCACACAATCTTCGCAAGAGCTTTGCACCTTCATATTTTAGCATTTCACCAGTGATTTTATTCACTCCTGCTCCTTTACCACTTTTCAACTTTTCTGCAGTTTTCTCTAACTAATTTAACCCAATATCTTTCTTACTTTCATTCATCATTCCTTCTAAATTCTCCTAATTCCCCTTTTTCTCATTAATGTACAGCTTTCAGAAATATTCTGGCCAGCATTTCCTCACTTCATAATCGTTCAGTACTATTTCGTTGCTGGGATTGATCACTACTGCAACGGTCTGTTTTGGTCCACGTTTTGTACTACAGAATAGTTTTTTGTTTCCTTTAAAATCATGATGCATTTTCGCTACTTCCACAGTCATGACTTCCTCTTTACTTATTCTCGCTGCCTCCTTCGCTTCTTTGTTTCTTAATCCGTACACCTCATACAACCGCCTATTCCCAGTCCCACTTTTTGCCATGTATGCAACTTTTCTCTTGCATACTGCCTTTTTACCAATTCATTCTGCCAAGCACATTTTTTCTCTCTACTTATAGTCGATCTTCGACATATTTTAACGCCATTGTCTTTTATTCGTTCGTTCCGCATTGCCTCATTCACAATTAACTCTTTACTAACCGTATCTTCTCAATTTCAATGGCTTCTCTTATAATCCTTTCTTGCAACGCATATGCTGATGCAATTAATTTAATTTTGTTAGAATCAATATTGTGTCCATTAAAATTGAGAAACGGCCCTTGGATTTGAACAAGCGTGATGATAGTTCTGGAATATCACCAATATGGAAACCTGTAATACGAAAAATTAAACCACATAGTAACAATAACCATCTGACACTATCCAATACTCCTCTAAACCCTTTCGAAACCAGTATCTTAAATACAGTGCCCAAACCCACAGCAGAACAAAGATAATAAGATCTAGTGCTAATCAAGTGACTTGACATATATTGTCAATCAATATTATTTTATAATCTTGATAAAGGTAGTAAAGACAAACTACCGAAACTTATATTATTTATAACAAAGTGTTACTTTAATACACGAGTTTACATCAGTTTACATCCTGAAATGTCATCACATTCAAACATCAATACTCGTGGAAGCCTAAATGACAATATATATGTATATTATATATATATATATATATATATATATATATATATATATATATATATATATATAGTCCGATGCACTGAACTTTGTGTTTGATAAGAGATCATATATGATTTTAGCTGGCGATTTTAACTTGCATTTTGAAAGAAATGATTGAAATGTACTTAGATTAAGAGACTTGCTATCCACGTTTGGATTATTTGATGCGGTTGTAAAACCGACAAGGAAAGTAGCTGTGTTGGACAACGTCTTTGTCAACTTTAATGGAAGCTCACATAATGTACACCCTTGCATAGTACCTGACCATAATTACATCACATTTAAAACTAATAAACATAATAAGGAATCTAGAAACCCAAAAGTAACTAACAAACGTTTTTATAGCAAGGATTCTATTTTTAAGTTTGCTACTGCCCTACAGCAGAAACGTTGGATCGATTTTGAAAAATTTTCAACACTTGATGATGCATTTAATTATTTCCACAAAACTATCCTGCATTATTTCAACCTCTTTTTTTCCATGCAGGTCGAAGTTCCTCAAAAAATGTAATACTAATTCAAATTTGGTAACAAATTTCCAGCCAAAACCTTCACGATCTGTATCAGCTAAAAACTAAGTACCCAGAACTAACTCCCTTTTACTAACAAAGTAAACGTCGTCATCGTCAACTTGTCCAAATGACCAAAGCTGCATATTATAATCATATCCTATATGCCGATAATTAACAAAAAACTGCTTGGTCACTCATATCTCAGCTTACTGGCAAAGAAACACACTTTTCAAACATATCTTTGCGTACGGATACAGATACAAACACAATTAATGAACCTAATCAAGTGGCAAAAAAATTCAATACATTCTTTATAGAAGAACCACTCAGAACAATATCAAGCATGGCATCTACCGGTAATGTCTTAAATAATGTTAAAAAATCAAGAACATATAGCAGTATGTGTGCTTTTCCATTTAGTGAAGAAGACATGTGCCTAATTATAAAGCCATTAGAAACAAAAACAGCTATGGTCCAGATGACATACTCTGTAAACTCTTAAAACAAGTTCACTTAGCGATTGTTAGCCCTATCACTAAATTAATTAATCTGTCATTTGAACACGGTGTGTTTCGTATACTACTAAAATGTGCCCTAGACATTCCGGTGCTCAAAAAAGGTAGTCATAGCGAAGTTTCTAATTTCCGCCCAATATCACTTAACTCTTCATTTTCAAAAATTTTTGAATATGCAATGCTATCAAGACTTCTGCGTCATTTAGAATTGAATAGCATTATCACTAATAGACAATATGGTTTTCGAAAGAAACAGTCAACAATTACTGCTTTACACTCTTTCGTCCATGGAATAGTGGCAGCTCTAGATGAGAAAAAGTTTGTTGTTGGAATTTACTGCGATCTAAGTAAAGTTTTTGATTGCGTCAATCATTCATTGTTGTTAAACAAATTAGAACGGTATGGTATATGGGGCACTGTCGCCAAATGGTAAATGGTTTCAATCTTACCTTTCACTAAGAACCTAGTTTGTAAGAGTGACTTATAAATCACCCAACCACGTCATTAATCACTGCCACTCGCCCATTTTGCCTGTTACAGTACGTGTTCTCCAAGGTTTCATACTAGGTCCAACTCTTTTTTTGCTTTTTATTAATGATATAGTTGATTTCTTAAACTATTCGCTACATCTTTATGCTGACGATTTGATATCTAAGACAAATGCACTGTTAAGGGTAATATAAAGTCACTTTTAATGCAACATTGCATATATAATGTGGAGGAATTTTTTTTACTGCTGCAAAAACAAAAACAATAACCTCTACTCCTAGTTGCCACATTATCTGAATTATTTTTTTTATACACATTGTATTTATGTTTATATTTATTTATTAATATTTATTTTCCTATATTATCTATTATTGTAGTACATTGTCTGTATATACTTAGATGTTAACTAATGACCTTACTTAAATTTAATTTTATGTATAGTACGTATATTTATCACTATATATTATATCATTATATTGTATATATATATATATAATATATATATATATATATATATATATATATATATATATATATATATATATATATATATATATATATATACATCATGCAATCGTTATTGCGTCCGAACGTAATTCCTTAATTTGGCGTCACCTAGAACAAGACGTATTCTCTGATATTTTATTGAAGTATATAGGTCAGCATTTTTTTCCAAGTTCTATGGTCTATTCTATATATTTCTAGCTTTTTTTTTACTATATACATAATTTTTGTACGTTTGACAATCATTCTGGAACCCGTACATTAAAGTACTGCACTGAAAATCATTACGGCGTCTTGCTGCGTTGCATGACCTCTTAATGTAACAAAGCAATCATTTTGGCATCTCGGATTAGAATATACATAATGTTGTTGTTGCACACATTTAGGCGTCAATATATTTTACATTAATAGTTTGTGAGCAACCAGTTTGACGTCTGCTTTCATATTATCCAAAAATTGTATGAATGTTTTCACAACTAAACTACACGATCATTTTGGCGTCTTAGTTTAAAATATACACAGTGTTCTGGTTGCAAACATATTGGCGTCTACATATTGCAATTAATAGTTTATGTGCAATCAGTTTTAGGTCTGCTTTCATCTAATTCGAAAAATATATGTTCTATCACCAATGAATTAGGCGATCATTTTGACGTCTTAGTTAAAGATATACATATTGTTATTATTACAGCATATGAGCATCAAGATCTATTCATATATGTTTAAATAAAATCAATACAATACTTATGTTATTTAAATAGCTCCCAATGTAGAAGAGATACATTTATCAAGTAAGGGTAAAGTACAGGAAAGCAGTGAATAATGGGTGCGTACTAAAATTTTGAGTTTGGTACAATCAGCCTATTTCAACCACTTTAATTATCAGACAAACAATTTGACGAATTTATTTTCTCCACTTTTTTAGTTATTTAAAAATTATAATATCTTCATCACCATTCAATCCAAAGAAAGTCCCTGGTTCGAACCTGTTTTAGGCGTGGATGTTTGTTAAGGTGTCGCTAAAAAAGATCGTCGACAATTGCTCAGGCGAAAAATTGTCGCGCACATTTGAGCGCGCCTCAAAATATCGCCAGCGAAAAAAGGGCGCCGACGAAAAAAGATCGCGGACAAATGGTGGCACTAAAAAATTAAAATTTTTGTTAACAATTATCTAAATACCAGACTGGAACACTGCGACGCGGCGTTAATTTCACTCAGTACACTCTAAATTTGAAGGTGAGTGTATAGATCGTTGGGATCGACGACACCAGAGACGACAACCGCAGTTTTCAAGAAATCTTTGGAATTGTTTTGAATCCATAGAGGAAGTCATACCATATACAAATTATTCTGCAGAAGGATGGCACAATAGTGTCTCCTCTATATTAAATGCAGCACATCTAAATTTGTAGAAATTTATCAATTCGTTAAAGAAAGAGGAAAGTTTACATTGTTTGAAAATTGAACACTACATAGCTGGAAACGAACAGCCACTCAAAAAAATTTGTAAAGATACGGCGCAGCGACAGAAAACTATTTATCAATAATATGCCAATCATCCACATTAGGAGTATTTAAGGGCGGTTGCTCATAACTTCTAGTTACAAATATAAAAAGCAGAAAAGCAAGAACCAACAAAAAAAAAAAAATAAAAAAAATCATAAAATATAAAAACATAAAAAAAAAAGTTTTAAACATGGCAGTTATTAACTGCCAGTCCTAAGTCTGGATAAAATGTTTAATAGTTATATTTTTCTACACGACATTTTCTCACGCGATCATTTGTCCGCGACCTTTTTTCGCTGGCGACCTTTTGACGTGCGTTCAAATGTGCGCGACATTTTTTCGCGCGACCAATTGTCCGCGACCTTTTTTCGTACATTCGTTTTTTACGTATAGTGAATTAGGTGTAGAGCAGCCTTGCATAAAACCCCGCCTTTTGAAAGTCAATAAAAAATTTTAACAGGGAAAAGAATGATACAGGTTCAGTGGAAGCATTGTGTGTCGCCCTATTATTAGGAACTAGCAGTGCTGTTTATGGACATGGATGGGTGTCGTACTCATTATACCTCTCTGAGTATAACACAAAGTACTCAACTTTAGTTCTAAAAGTACAAATACGCCAGCGACATGGACGTCCTGATAAACGATAAACACACATGCACCCATGCTTGCACATGTACTGATGCACAAGCACAGACGCGCGCATGCGCATTCACGAGGTTAATAATAGAACTGGTTTCTAAGCGCCCTAAACGGTACTAATTTAACTTAGTCGCACTAAAAAAAATAATTTTGATAAATAAACGGTCTCATCGTAACAAGTTACTACGTAATTCAAAATTAAGACACTTGTTTCTTAATCTACATTCTGCAGTTCGTTAGAGGTTTACTAAGCAAAATCCAAGGATGAATATACTTCGCGGTAAAACTTTCGGTTAAACTATCTACCTCTAAGAATTGAAACAAATACTAATTCAAAATTAAATCTATGAAGTGTCGATTAAAACTATGAATTTGGTGTACAAAGTTATTTAATTAATTTTAAACGGATTTTTTATATTTGTACACACACAAATATAGAAGCGAATCCGAAATGCGATTTAAAAAGTCACCCTTTTAAAATAAGGGTAATAGTGTCATCTCAACTGTTAATAATAAGTAAATTTTGCATTGGATTATATCATCTGGTAACGTTCGAATCAACTGGGTGTCCCAAGCAAAATTACTAATACAAACAACCGTTGTAGTCATCTACCTATGATAAAACTGTAAAACATATTAACCAATTTGCATTTTTAATTTTTTATCTGTAAATTTTATTATTTTCTGCGTGTGTACATAGAATGGTGTATTTGAGGTGCATGAGGTAGCTAATCTTGCTTAGAATAAACAGTATGTATATATGTTAATATATGACTTCAGAATGATTTACAAAATAATGCATGTGTGAGTTCATAATGATGTTAAGTAACATCAATTGTATATCTAGTTAGAATGACGCCAGAAGGCTGTAGACCGTAAATATGAAATTACTTCAAATTAAATAAGAAAGAATATTAGAAATTGCTTTTACAGTGTTACCATTTAAAGACGTCTGAAAGATTGTAAATGTACAGAATAAATACAATAAAAGTATATTTAGAAATAGCGCCGTGACGGCAAAGTGCTGAACTAAGTTTGTATACAATTTTACGAATTACACGATTCCACAAGTTTTTAAAAAATCTCAACGTAGGAGTATGGAATATGCCCCATACTCAGAATGAGTATTATAGGATTCTATCAGAATTGTCTTTTGTCAACGGTGCTTCTCTAACACTCATACCAAGAAAATTATTAAGGATTGTAATCTGGCGTCCATATACAACTTTGCAAAGTGTAGCCAGATTGATGGTAAATGCCAAATAGATGGACGCAAAATGATAGAATGATGTATATATATATATATATATATATATATATATATATATATATATATATATATATATATATATATATATATTCGGAATATCACCAATAAGGAAACTTGTAATACGACAAATTAAACAACTTAATAACAATAACCATCTAACACTATCCAAGTGTATTAAGAGTACTAAACTAAAATAATCAAACAACCATTTTCTCTTTAAATTTTGTACATGAAAAGTAAACATAGACGAGTCACTGTTATTAAGCGGTTGAAATGTTCTATATCGTGCCTTAATTATTAAAATAGTAATTGATTAGTGAAGAAATCAACAATTCACAAGACATTGGGACATCACATGAATTACGTTAAGGTAATACGTTAATAATTAGGTGAAGAACCTGATACATATCGGATAATTAACAATACAATTAAGACTATATTTTATAACTTTGAAGTAATGAAAAAGGTCAATGGATACACTATTCAAATTTGCATATCCTTATATTTACTATTTGCATAAGCAATTCTTTTGAGTATTACACCTTATATATTAGTTGAAGACGTTTAGATAGATAGGTGGATTGGGATAACACAAGAATTACGGTTGTATTGGGCCAAGAAAGTCATTATTAAATTTGTAACAACTGTAATGTTTAATTTGCATTAATAATTTTTATTTTTATTCATGGTTTCAATCGAATTCACAGTATCTATTTCAAGTATTTTCTTTAAAGGAATTGTACACATGGACCAAACTTAATTTGTTTAACTTGGAACAACAAATAAATTCCAGAAATTAATTGCGTAGTTAAAATTTTTTGGCTGTTTGGTAGATAAAACACAAGTTTAATTAGTTAATCAGTTACCATTGCGTAAGACTTATGGGTGGTACATAAATGTAAATTACCAGTATATTTATACGTTCATTCTTGTGCAGAAAAGGAGTACCATGTTCACGATTGAATTTGATATTTATAATTATACTGTCAGGTGTCAAGATAGTAATACAAAGTTTAGTATCAATTAAAACTTTATACGGGGAAATGCCTTTTGATAATCCAACCATAATATAAATTTATTTCAAATAGAAATGAATAGAAACATTTTGACAGTTAAAATATACAAATTAACAATCTTTATATAGATTCAGTTATCAAAATCAAAATGTTTATAGTTTCGCGTAATTATAAATTAAGAAGGGTCATAACGCAATCCAAATTAAAAACATCATAACGTAGTGTGGACAAAAATTAAATTTTAATTTTGTGAATGATTTATATCCAATAATTCGTACTGGAATGAGTGTTGACTTTGTTAATAATAACATATTTATTTTACCTTTTGTTTTACAAATTAACGCAATTATTGGTGACTATAAATTATAATTACATTTCAAATTAAAATTACCAAGGTGGTCTTTTAGTGTACCTAATATAATCGTGGAAGAAACGTATCATCTTACATTACAATACTTTTAATACTGTTTAGTAAACACGTACACTCTCAATGCAGAATGTGCCATTTATAATACGAACGCAAATATAATAGCACCAATTCAATGGGTTTGTCATTCATTAATGACTCGACATGAGGTAAAGAAATGCTTTGA
The DNA here is from genome assembly GCA_036346205.1 of Vesta saturnalis. Taxonomy (NCBI): domain Eukaryota; kingdom Metazoa; phylum Arthropoda; class Insecta; order Coleoptera; family Lampyridae; genus Vesta; species Vesta saturnalis. Next base: position 4,269,933 of record JARFJB010000339.1, read on the forward strand.
ACAGATAATACATTTATCGTAATAGGCTATAACAGCTACTTAAGAGGTAACCACTAATTTTGTTATTTTACGTTACTGCGCCATTAAGTCCCACATCAAAGGAATTCGTTCGGTTTGACGATAAAATGAAATTACTATCGAATTGCTTTATAAATTGACTGTTTTAGGTTTAATCTAATATTAAGCGTAATGTTACAATACTCCACAATATAAATAAATCATCCTTAAGATTAAAACTTTCACAACAAAATTGTAAACAAGTATAAAACTGCTGTTTACTACGTTTGACTTTAAGTTTAAGTACAATTTATCGAAATAGTAAATCGATTTTTGACATTAATAATCCAATCTGTTGAATTTTCGTTACTTACCTGGGATAAGCTTTGACTTAATGAACAATTACATGTTGTTTTAGTAATTGTAAGACTCAAAATAGGGTAGAAAGGTAAAATCTAGAATTCAGCTTTACACAACCTTCCCCATAGAAATATTTCTATTCACAAGGTTATGCATGACCAATTATAAGTGATTACATATATTGGAAACTCACAATGATTTAATACGATTATAACCTATTTCTTATTTAAAATTATTCACAGAAATTAAGAATAGTAAGTACCCTATGTTTAACTAAAGTCATCTAGCTTTATACTTTATGCAACAATTTTGCTAACTGTAGTTTTGTTTCTGAACATTTGGTCATTAAGTACCCTTTTCTTGCAATTATTGCGAGTTTAAATGTTCTTTATGACGTCATATAGTACATATACAGTCTTGTGTACACAACCTTTGGTCATTATCTCAACGAAATTAGGAAATGGGAAAACGAGCACTTATGCTTTTTGAAATTTGCGAAATAAGAATATGATCATTTTCTAATGGAGAGTACAAAACAGGATTGACTTCCCTGATCGTAAGTTGAGACAGCGCAGCGTATCTCTGGGATTTAGTATATGTGCGTAAAGTAAGAATATGTGTAGGTTATACCAGCAATACGAGGAATGCTTTCAATTTCCGTAAAAACCGGAAGTAGTGTGTTCATCAGGATAATATCATTACATTAGCGTAAATGAACAAAGTTTATTTTCAAAATCCCAAGATTGTAAGCAAAGTAGTTAGAAAGTTATAACACTATCAATATTAAATATTTGAAAATTCATATATCCTATACTAGTAGCTTTAGAAGAAACAAGTTAGTTGCCTAGAAAATATGAAAAAACAAAAAAAAAAAACTTGAAGAGATTTTTGAATAAATCAATTTCGAATAATTCCTTAAGTTTCACTCCTTAAACATAGGCAAATTTATATCATTTATTACGTAAAGAAATCTCTTTAAAGAACCTTTATTTAACTACACATATTTTTTTCAATTCTTTTATATCTGGAACTGTATCGCAAATATAAATTTCTACAAAACTGACTGTAACTGCGGGCATATTAACTTTTTCAAGTTTTAAAAAATTGCAAAAAATGCGAGATATTGGTGACCTGAATTTCGATCTTAAAATTTGAAAATTTTCCCCCAAAATAACACCCTTATTTTCTCCCCCTGTATACCTATTGCGTTTGAAAGCTTGTTTTGTCGACATAATTGTCTTCATTTCAATTTTCATCAAAATAGTCCGTATAGTTTCGGCTGGCGAGTGACCACACACACACGCATACACGCACGCGCACGCCTGAGCCAAACCCGAAGCCCAAGCCCAAGCCCAAGCCCAAGCCCAAGCCCAAGCCCAAGCCCAAGCCCAAGCCCAAGCCCAAGCCCAAGCCCAAGCCCAAGCCCAAAGCCCAACCCAAGCCCAAGCCCAAGCCGCAAGCCCAAGCCCAAGCCCAAGTCCAAGCCCAAGCCCAGCCCAAGCCCAAGCCCAAGAGCCCAATGCCGCCAAGCCAGCCAAGCCCAAGCCCAAGCCCAAGCCCAAGCCCAAGCGCAAGCCCAAGCCCAAGCCCAAGCCCAAGCCAAGCCCAAGCCAGCCAAGCCCAATCAAGCCCAAGCCCAAGCCCAAGCCCAAGCCAAGCCAGAGCCAAGCCCGCCCAAGCAAACCAAGCCCAAGCCCAAGCCAACTGCCAAGCCCAAGCTCAACGCCCAAGCCCAAGCAACCAAGCCAGCCACGACCCACGCTCGTCACAGCCACCACTCAGCAACTCCAACACTCAAACTGACTCACACTCTCACTCACACACACACACACACACACATTTTGAAAAATTTCCTAAAATTTATCCTTTCGGGTTCATGGAGTCGTAAAACATCAAAATAACTTATTTTTTTCGATTTTTTTTTCGACCGCAATACTTTCTTGTTTAGCAAGAAAGTAAAAATAAGTTTGTCAGTAGAGAAAAATATTTTCCATCATGTAGGACAATATCGAGGGTAGAGTTTGACGTGGAAGAAATTTATAAAAAATAGTTTCAGATCAACAAACAAATGTTGAGATATAAATGTTTTACTGAAAAGTGAACTCGCAAACCATTAACGTATAAAGTGCTTCTTTATGATGTTTAAGTAAGGATAAGAAGACTTCGTTCGACTTGCAACTTTCTAATTATAATTAAATGAATTATCTAAGTGAATAGTGAATAAGTGATAGCCAAATTACCCTAGTCAGGTCGGGTCGTCGAGGAGAAAGGACGTGTTTAAGGTAACTCCGACTTCTACATTTGATTAGTGTATCTTGTGAGTGTGAAAAATGACAATTTCTAAATCAACATAGTACTGTACAGTAATGATGCACACGTTTTTATAACCTAGGGGTTTGAATATCAGTAGAAACAGAAATAATAATACTCTAACCAGTAGAATTTTACTAACGTGGAAATGGCCCATCAGATAAAAACGCGCGTAAATAATATTTATGTTTGCTATAGCATTGAATTCTATGAAAAATACGGTTTCTTTAAACCCATGCCAGATACGATAAAATCGTAAAGTAAACTTAAGGCGCAAATACCACCATTGTGTCTAAAGTTTGAACTCAAACAGGTTGCAGTAACAATAAATGATATAGAACAAATAAAATCACTTATTTTATCCCACGATAGCGCGGGGTATAAAACAATCATAAATACGTATTCGTAACAGTAGGATAAATACAAGACATGCCAGATGTGATTCATAAAGATGTGCAGATTTGTAGTAAACCCCTATCCATAACAAACCAAAACGTAAGCATTGTCATAAGAATTCATTTTATTAGCTTGAATGTCAAAAATAAACAATTAGATCGAGTCCACAAACCAACATATAAAAAAACAAGTAAATATAAATTAAACAAACAAATGACTAGCTCTAATTCGTAATCAAAATTCTAAATTATAAATAAATTATTTCTCCTTTCTCAAATAAATAAGAGTAACTCCGTTAGGAAGCTCGCGAACCAAAAATCGTGTAGAGAACAATCTAATTTAAATACTAAGTGATCGAAATTATGTAATTAAGTACTCCTTTGATGTGGGACTTAATGTTGCAGTAACGTAAAATACCAAAATTAGTGGTTACCTCTTAAGTAACTGTTACAGCCTATTACGATAAATGTATTATCTGTTCAAAGCATTTCTTTACCTCATGTCGAGTCATTAATGAATGACAAAGTTTCCATTGAATTGGTGCTATTATATTTGCGTTCGTATTATAAATGGCACATTCTGCATTGAAAGTGTACGTGTTTACTAAACAGTATTAAAAGTACTGTAATGTAAGATGTTACGTTTCTTCCACAATTATATGAGGTACACTCAAAGACGGCCTTGGTAATTTTAATCTGAAATGTAATTATAATTTATAGTCATCAATAATTGCGTTGATTTGTAAAACAAAAGCTAAAATAAATATGTTATTATTAACAAAGTTAACACTCATTCCAGTATTAATTATTGGATATAATCATTCACAAAATTTAATATTTAATTTTTGTACACACCACGTTAAGATGTTTTTAATTTGGATTGCGTTATGACCCTTCTTAATTTATAATTACGCAAAACTATAAACATTTTGAATGTATAAAAAGATTGTTAATTTGTATATTTGATACTAAACTTTGTATTACTATCTTAATACCTGACAGTATAATTATATATATGTATGATATATATATATATATATATATATATATATATATATATATATATATATATATATATATATATATATATATATCAAATTCAATCCTGAATATGGTACTCCTTTTCTGCACAAGAATGAACGGATAAATATACTGGTAATTTACATTTATATACCACTCATAAGTTTTACACAATGGTAACTGATTAATTATTTAAACTTGTGTTTTATCTACCAAACAGCCAAAAAAATTTAACTTCGCAATTAATTTCGTACTATCTGGAATTTATTTGTTGTTCCAAGTTAAACAAATTAAGTTTGGTCAATGTGTACAATTCCAAACTTCATGTAAAGAAAATACTTGAAATAGATACACTGAATTCGATTGAAACCATGACTAAAAATAAAAATTATTAAAACAAATTAAACATTACAATTGTTACAAACTTAATAATGACTTTTTTGGCCCAATACAACCGTAATTATTGTATTATCCCAAGCCACCTATCTATCTCAATGTCTTTAGCTAATATATAAGGTCTAATTCTCCAAAGAATTGCTTATATAAATAGTAAACATAAGGATAGGCAAAATTGAATAGTGTATCCATTGACCTTTCTCATTACTTCAAAGTTATAAAATATAGTGTTAATTGTATTTTTAATTATCCTATATGCATCAGGTTCTTCACCTAATTATTAAGGTATTACTGTAACTTCTCGTAATTCATGTGATGTCCCAATGTCTTGTGAATTGTTGATTTCTTCACTAATCAATTACTATTTTAATAATTAAGGCACGATATAGAACATTTCAACCGCATAATAACATTTAATTTAGTTTAGTACTCTTAATACACTTACATAAACTGTAAATTTAACTATAACTTTTTATGACATTTTTATACACAATTAAAGCAATACATTTGTAAAAGCAGTTACGTCATACGCATTCAACTTTTTTTCAATATTTGAATAACGGTCAACTATACGAAAATGTATAAACACAGTTTTTAAAGATAATTTAATTTTACATAATTTTGTTGCATAAAACTTCTCAATACAAAGACAAGTAAGCCTTAAAAGCGGGCGGCCTTGGAATTTTGTTTAAGGTTAGCATCTAGATATTTATGAACGCTGATCTGACATGAAGTTGTAAATGTCAATCCGACAAATTATTATTGTTGTTTTTACAATGTTGCCTATTTCAATTTTGAATGTATTAAGAAAGGGGTTGCCTACAAACCAAAAACATATTTCTGTCTTTTCGAAAGTAATATTTTGGGTGTGTAATAAAATAGTATTTACGGCTCACGCGCCCAACGTGCCTACACGAAATGTTAAAATATATGTGCAAAAAAAGCAGTATGTATGATTAATTAACAATTTTTATGCAAAAATGATTTCAACTATCAAATACAATTAGATGTAAGAAAAATTAGAGGCACTTAATGTGTATATACCCAAAATGCACTAAACTTGTAAAATGCAGAAACTTGTCATTGGATTTGGGTTTTGAATACAGTTTACATAATAATTATGCGCCTGCATAAATTATTTGCGCATAGCATTTCGGATGTCTAATTGAATAAAATATTTGATAATTCAATAAAATATCTTTGAGAATTATTGCTACAACTAATTTATGAAACATGAAATAGATGAAAACGCCGAAATATCCCTGTTATTAATATTACAGTTTGAGAAACGTATAAAGCAAACTATAGAATCCGTTCTTTGTAAAGAATAACTAAATCCTTAATAAATTAAGTATTATTAAAATGTATTGAAGATAACAAATCAGAACACACTCTAACGGACGAAGGTTGTCACTGAAAAATGTCACAACCCAAGAACAAATTGAATCAAATAAATGTAAGTGCAAAGTTATGAAAAACATTAATTCAAAATAGATAAATGCATTCACAAATAGAAGCTTGGTATGCCAGTTAAAGATATAGTCAGAACTTAGTAAACATTAGTTTCGGTTAATAATTGAAATTGGTATTATACTGTGAAAACACGATATAGTTTAATAAGATTTTAACTTTACCCACATATGCTAAATTATTATAGCACTATAATTGGCGAAGCACCTACTCCAAGGTCTAGGAAAAACCCAGCAAAAAACATAGACATACCAAAGTTAAAACAAAAGTGTACCATTGTGCCTTATCTTAATTATAAGACGCCGAAACCTCTTTTAATGGTGAATTCCTTTTTGGCCTATTAAACTTACTAAGACGTTTGTATATCCCAACAGCTTCACTTTGCAAACGAACAATGGGTTTGTCTGTACAATATTTTTATATTGCCAACTTGAATGTCATTTTCTAAATTATTGAAAACATTCTTTGTTACTGTAGAGTTATTTTGGTTGACCTAATCTACAAATGTCGTTTTGTGATCCCATTGTATACTTTTCACAAGAACAAGATAACTTATACACTACGTGAGAAGACAGTGAAACATCTATAGGTAACCTTAATGTCCGTCAATCTTTCTTGTAGGTTTAAAAACAGTGCTAATGCTATGATTAATTAGGATTTTTCAACTCTATCTGTAGCATTAGTTATAAAAGGAAGACTATCAGTTCTAACATTAAGCACTAGTTTTTCTGTATGATTATGTCTAGCAGGTGTATTAATATCTTTAAGTGATTAGATTGTAGTAATCTTGTTAGATATCTATACTTATCTTCCAAAAATTAGGGTTTGCAAATTTGTTTAGCTTGATTTAATTACACTAACTTTTTGACGTGGGCTTGTGGTTTGATAGTTTATAAAGCTGATTAGATTAGTTCGTTATTAAAATTTATTTTAACATAGAGAGATTTTGGGATAATTCTTTGGTCTTGGACTCGTAGCAAATAAATAAGTAATGATTGTAATTGTTCTGTATTATAAGCGTTTTGCAACTGTGGTTCCATATTAGTTGAGTTGATCGGCCTATTTCCACAGTTGTTGTTTTTATAGCGTGATGTTTCGGAGGCGGACTGTACTTATGTCGTCAGACTTGGTCCTGAGAAGGACTGTTTTTGCACGTGAGTATGTTATGATTTATTCCCAAGTACTTGACTACTCTCAGATTTAAGCTTTGGTACTTTTCACTTACAATTCTGACACATTTGCCGCTGAGCCACTAAGTAATCCTATATATATATATATATACAGACAAAAATCGTTTTTTAATGAACGAAACAAAAGTTCAATTTAATAATCATTAATTGTATTTTTTTAATTTAAAATTAACTTTTAAAGTACATACAGTAAAAGATTACCTCGAGTGGAACTTGAACCCACGACCTCCACTTTGATAGAGAGGAGATCTTCCATCTGAGCTATCGAGGAGGCAAGTCACAATTGATTCAAACTTAAACTGTATGTATTTCCCTAGATACGATGTATTATAATTTTTATACACACAATGAAAGATTACAGTAAACTATTTGAGAATGTCATGCGAGCCCGCAATTCGCTAAGGTTTCGCAAATGTAAACACGTCACTGATTGTTAATTTTTATTTGTTATATGCAACACTAGTAGATAACTACAAAAATCGTTTTTTAATGAACGAAACAGAAGTTCAATTTAATAACCATTAATTGTATTTTTTTAATTTAAAATTAACTTTTAAAGTACATAGAGTAAAAGATTTACTCGAGTTAATCTTTTACTGTATGTGTAAATTAAAAAAATACAATTAATATATATATATATATATATATATATATATATAGGGTTTTCCACGGTAGGTTCGTTAGAAGTTTATGTGGTTAGAAACAATTTAGAAATCTGAATTTTTAGACTTAAGTGTTATTTACGATTCTCTTTCATTCTAAAATATTTTCAAGGTCATGTTACTTCCGGTTATACCGGAAGTAGTCACTAACTTCCTTATTTTAAATGGAACACCCTGTATATTATATTTTTTTTAGATTCTTGACAAAATTTTAGGATAAGTCTTATAAGGGTTTCCTATACCTTTTTTCAACTGTTTCTTAGATATCTTGATTTTTTCAAAAATTTTGAAAGATGTAACCCTAGTTTCAACACTGCTTGTCTTACTTATTTTTGACTGATGGACAGTGCTTCTGGAGTAGACAGAAGCATAAGAACTATACTTTTGAAATACTCATTGACAATTGATTTATTGCATACATGGTGTTCAAAATTTGATGAACTATTAAACAATTTTCAAAGTTGAAAAACTTTGTTAATTCAAATGTGACACTCTGTATATTATTGGATGAATAGATGCAACATTTAGCTATGCATCGTTTGGCTATAACATTACCTATACCTATTATCGACAATTTTCTTGTTAATTAATATTTTCTACTTTAATGTGATTTTTGACAGAAACTGAAACGTTTTTCAAAAATAAAATGAACTTAATTCAAACTACACAAATTCTATTTTATTAAAACAATGAAATAAAACAAGAAGATAACAAAATTGAGAGCATAATGACAAATGAAAAACATAAAACAATTATTTGAACATAACTAGAAGAGAAGTGATAAAAAAGGTAAAATGAATCATTACAAATGTTCCACATGACCGCGAATTTGATTTAAGCATTTTATAACTCGTATAACTCCGCATTTTTTATAAAAGCCGATAAAATTCCAAAACTGCAATCTAGTGAGCCTTGATTTTGACACGCATTAAAACATTGTTGTTGATTTAATGTCAAATCAGTACAACTTAAGTGATTTTGTAATTTTTTAAGTATTTTTTTTAAGTACTGTTTATAATGGAATGTATTCAAGAATATTCTAACAATGATTTATTAAATTTGTTTTGCACACATGGTGAATGTGGACGAATTGTTAGGCGAACATGCAGATTGTTTAACGAACGGTATCCACACCTACCATTAATGACACCTGGAAAATTTGCAAGAATTGAAGCTCGATTTATTGCAACTGGAAGTTTAGGGCAACTCGAACGCATTTAAAGCCAGTAATAGGTAATGAAGTTAACGAGGTGAACGTGTTAGCTTATTTTCACGCTTATCACGAACTTCCAGTACAGCAGCTGCACTGGATTTGGATATTTCACAAACATCAATCCACAGAATATTAAAGAAGTATAAAATGCATCCTTTTTCGGTAATAACTGTGCAAGGATTACATCTTGGTGATCAGGCACGACGAGTTAACTTTTGTGAATTTATTCTTGTACAAATGACCGAATATCCGAGATTTCTTCACAACATTATTTGGACCGATGAATCAAAATTCAGCAGAGAAGGAATTTTCAATCGCCGAAATAATCACTACTGGGCACAAGATAATCCTCATGTAACAAGAGAACGTAATCACCAGTTCCAATTTAGTTTTAACGTTTTTTGTTTAGTTATGGATAATAGAGTGGCATATTAAGTGTACGATGAAAATTTTAATGGGGCGAGATATCTTGAAATTCTCTGTGGATTTTTTAAATACTCTACCTGCATGTGACAGGGCAAACAGTTGGTATCAGCTTGGATGGTGCTCCCGCACATTCCACTATAGCTGTACACCAACAGTTGACATTGATGTTTGAAGATCGGTGAATTGGCCCACAAGGACCTTGGAACTGGCCACCGAGATCACCCGATTTGACGCCCCTGGACTTTTACCTCTGGGGTCGTATAAAAGAATTAGTGCACTCTAGGCCAGTTCAAACTAGAGAGGAATTGCTAAATCGTGTTCACAATGCATTCAATAGTATGTGTCCACACGAAATTCGGCGATCTATTTCGCAAGGAGTATATGATAGAGTTATAAAATGCTTAAATCAAATTGGCGGTCATGTGGAACATTTGTAATGATTCATTTTATCTTTTTTATCACTTTTCTTCTAATTATGTTCAAATAATTGTTTTATGTTTTTCATTTGTTATTATGCTCTCAATTTTGTTATCGTCTTGTTTTATTTCATTGTTTTAATAAAATAGAATTTGTGTAGTTTGAATTAAGTTCATTTTATTTTTGAAAAACATTTCAGTTTCTGTCAAAAATCACATTAAAGTAGAAAATATTAATTAACAAGAAAATTGTCGATAATAGGTATAGGTAATGTTATAGCCAAACGATGCATAACTAAATGCTGCATCTATCCATCCAATAATATACAGGGTGTCACATTTGAATTAACAAAGTTTTTCAACTTTGAAAATTGTTTAACAGTTCATCAAATTTTGAACACCATGTATGCAATAAATCAATTGTCAATGAGTATTTCAAAAGTATAGTTCTTATGCTTCTGTCTACTCCAGAAGCACTTTCCATCAGTCAAAAATAAGTAAGACAAGCAGTGTTGAAAATAGGGTTACATCTTTAAACATTTTTGAAAAAATCAAGATATCTAAGAAACAGTTGAAAAAAGGTATAAGAAACCCTTATAAGACATCCTAAAATTTTGTCAAGAATCCAAAAATAAAATAATATACAGAGTGTTCTATTTGAAATAAGGAAGTTAGTGGCGACTTCCGGTATAACCGGAAGTAACATAGCCTTGAAAATATTTTAGAATGAAAGAGAATCGTAAATAACCCTTATGTCTAAAAATGCAGATTTCTAAATTGTTTCTAACCACATAAACTTCTAACGAACCTACCGTGGAAAACCCTGTATATATATATTTATACTTTTTCGTGGTTGCGCACTATGTTATTACGCATGTTGCGCAGTAACCTATTGCACAGGTGTGTACTGTGTAGTGCCATGTATGTGGCTCCTTTGAGTTTCCGGCGAGTTGTATTATCGCCCTTTGCCAGTATCTCTATGTTATCTAATTAGATGCGGTAGTCTTCGTTCCGGACATGTTCGGAAATTCTTGATTTTTCTGTTTCACCCTTGCGGATAGCGTTCCTATGTTCCTGAGTTCTCATTTTTAGTGATCTACTGTTTTCTCCTATGTATGCTCTGCCGCATTAGCATGGTAAGTTGTATACACACTGTTATAATTCTGGTCTTCATTGTGTAGTTTAGTTTTGGTTAGTACTCCCCTGAGCGTTCTGGTTAATTCGAAGGGAGTGCGTATCTTGTATTTGCTGTCTATCCTTCGTATTTTGTCTGAGGTACCTTGTATATATGTTATCGCCGTATATTTAGGATCCTCTTTTTCGCTTACCTTGTTTAGGTTAGATGTTACAATGTTAGGTAGCCATTGTATTTAGGTGTTTTACCGAGATTTTCTTTTCCTTTTTCAGGTCATCTTGTTTTGAGCATATTGCTTTCGCTCCATCGTACGAGAATTTTGCCACGCCTAACTTGACGTGTGGGGAGGTTTTCGGTATACACTTGACGTGAAAGTATTGTCATTCCTGTGTACAAGTCCATTAAGGAAAGGCAGTTTTTGTCCCCACTCCAATTTCATTGTGAGTTTTATGGAGGGTGCCGGCTATTTAGATGATCTAGGAATTCATCCAGGTTATGCTTGCCGTGTTGTCGAACTTCGAAGGTATCGTCCACGTATCTAAGGCACATCCTTGACTTTTCCGTGAATTCGAAAAATCGCAGTTTCAAAGGATAAAAATGTAATAGAATTCTTAACATTGTAAATTATATCTTCAAATGTGATCGCAAAATTTCCGCGTTTAGGAAGCGCTTCAATAACATCATCTGGAAATACCTGATCAGAAAGGTCTATAACTGTTCTTTTTTATTATCACTAGATTGTCTATTATATTATTTAGATTTTTTAATTAATATCAAATTTTATTTCCATTGTTAATGAATCAACTTTATCTAATCCTCTCTATTTAATGTACTGGGGTTGTCCAATTGAAACCCATCTTTGGTCTATAAAAAATATATCCGGAAATAAAGTTACAAATAATCACCTCTACATTTAAGGCACGTATCCCACTGCTTCACCAACCGATTTATACCTTGCTCGTAAAATTCTCAAGGCTGTTGACTGAAGAATTCCTTGACGGAGTTTTATATTACAGCGCCCTATTCAAAGGATCTACCTCTCAATACCCTTTTCAGTGGACCAAACGTGTGGAAATCACAAATCTGGGCTGTTGGATGGATGTTCTAAAACTCTCAATTTCTTTTTTCGCAAATTTTCCTTCTCTTACGTTGTTAGACATGAGAACGCGGGTTGTCATGAAGCAAAATGACACCATTGGAAAGTGTTCCTAGATGTTCTCGTCTTATTGTTTGATGAAGCTTATTCAGAGTTTCTCTTGTATAGATTTGCATTAATATTCACTCTATGTTCTTTAAGTTCTATCGGCAATGGTCCTTTGTTGTCAAAAAAATTGTTACCATCACCTTGTCTGCGGAAGTTTGAGTATTAAACTTTTTTGGTGGTTTTCCATTGCATCGATGGCAACTTATTGGATGGTTCGAAATAATGGCACCAAGCAGCTATTGATAAAAGAATGTTATTACCATTTACGTTTTACTCTGTAATATGTTGCTGGGCCAAACCCATACGTAAACATTTTTGATCCTCAGACAAAAGACACAAACATTTCTGTAACCCAGATTCTGTACGATACTATGGACGGATCCTACACTCACATCAATACTTTGTTATATCACTCTGATTTAAATGATGAAACCATCCACATGCGCTGTATTGGTATGTGATCATGCAGTACATAATGCACTTGGTCGCCATCCTTTGCTTCGTTTTATACGTAATGAAAATATAGGAAATTTCGTATATTATCGCATATTACCAAAAGATCCTACAAATGAGTTTCTAATCAAAATTTATCATCTATTCCTGAAGAAATAAAAAAGAAACTAAGAAACTTCCACCAAAATTAGTTGGCCTTCCATAAGTACATAAATCTAATTTTCGTTGAAGGCCCATTATTAGTTTCAAAACAAGTAAAATACCCCATTCTACAGGGCATTTCAAAAAAAGTTCCGCTAATTTCTAGGCTATACAGAATATTAAAAAATAACGTTAGTTTGGTTAATAAACATGTGTCCGAAAATGCATCCGTAGGAAGATACGGCCCTGTAAACGTGGCCCGAAAAATGCTTTTTTTAAATATTATCTCTGAAACGGTTTAAGATACCTAAATGAAATTGAGACCAAAAAACCTTTCATTCGGTCATAAAAGATAGTGCTGACGAATTTTTAATATTATGTATCGGAGCGTCGCTAAAGGGGGTTGCCACTTACTTTACCACCTTTACCCCCAAACTTTTTTATGGGGATATTTTTTATTTTTTGGGCAAAAATAGTAATTTTTAAACAATTCACCACAAAAAAAGGTACTATTGTTGAAAGTCAAAAAAATTACTGGTTTTGGAGTTATTTGAGGTTTTGCTGACCGAATTAATAAATTATTTTAGAATGAAACAATTAATAAGTTTCAAGCGCATTTTCGGACACATGTTTATTAACCAAACTAACGTTATTTTTTAATATTCTATTTACCCTAGAAATTAGCGGAACGTTTTTTGAAACACCCAGTATAATAATATCTGCCGACTTTATTGAAAAAATACATTGGTTCAAAATTGAAAATGTTGTTATAATGGCCAGTTACTGAATCCCCTCTAACAGAAACTATTGAATATATTGATCATATTTTTGCAAAATATATAACAATTCTGTTACATTATTGACTTACAACGACATTGTGAGAGGAATAATAAATTATAATAACAGCTGGATGTAGCAATGTACAACCCATTTAGTCTTGTTACAGCTAATACATGGTAAAATTTGAAACACTATCTTTAGAAAATGCACCTAAAGAACCTTTAGTTTGGTATAGATACATGGTTGACACATTTGTTATTTGGAGACATGGAGAAAAAGCACTAAACGTGCTTCTAGCTTTTACAAATAGTAATCCCACAATCTGTTTTTATAATTATTCACTTCTTTTCGAGTTTGAATACAAAATGTATCAATATCAAGAAGAGGTGAAAGTAAAAGAAGTAAAGAAGTAAATAACAAGCAAGTAGTTGTGGTAACAAATTGTTAAGGTGAAACAGGAAACCTGATATAAATTGTAATTCTATACTTAAAATACCTGTTAAAGGTGAGTCAATTGAAGTCAACTTGTTCCTTCATTAAAAGTACTTTCTATTTATGTTTATAAATTTGTAATGCCTCCAAAACATCTAATTTGCCATTTTTGTTGCGAAAAATTAAAATTTAATTTTGTTTTGGGCAATCTTAAGGTGTTTGTTTACTATTAAATGTTTTGTATAATTTTATTTGTCTGCGTGTTTATATTTGTAGCATCTAAAGAGTGTCTTGTATCTAATATCAAAGTTCCTGTGTCCAATATATACTGAATTACAGAATGTACAGTTCAATTTATAAATACCCGACAAAGTGTCGTATTCGTATTAGTTTTGAAAGTTATCTTGCACTTCTTGTTCTTTTGTAATATGTGAGCTACTTTTTCTGATATTTTTCCAAAATACGAAATTGGTACGTATTTATTTTCCGTCTGTTCTGTGTTAACTGGGCAAGTTACTTTGATAGACGATTTGCACTTTTCATTTTTAACTGAAGCGTTGATTATGTTTGATATGCGACCATTGTCTGCTACAGTTTCTTTTACAACTGATATTTTTTATTGAAATTTGTTTGGTTTAATGGTAATGACACTGCTCTGTATACGAATGGTCTATATGCAGCTAACCTATGTGTTTTATGGTGACATGCATCGTTTGGAATCGTAATGTGCAAGTTTTCTGAATATGGAGAATTCAAACTTGTTTTGTGCATTAATTGTTATGTTTAAATCTAGAAAATTAATGAATGATCCGTAACAAACAAAATACACCCACGTTCCAGAAAAAAATAAAAAAACTCGGAACGGGTTTCAATAGCTAAGCTATCATCATCATCAGTCGCTTAGCTATTGAAACCCGTTCGGTGTTTCTTATTTTTATGTGGTACGTGGGTGTATTTTGTTTGTTATAGAAAGTTAATGACAGTATTTTGTTTTTTCTCTAGTGTAAATTTTATGTTAGGTTGTAAATTGTTAATATTAATATTAAATTATGAATGAAATCCGATGAACTATCAAAACATGCTATAACGTGAATAACGAAAACAACGTACATTCTTATCAGAACGATTAAATTTGATCTTCCTGATTATTCATAAGGATATAGCTCCAATGGGCGAAATTCGGCTGCACGTAAAGAACATTGAACATTTACATTTTTGTAATGAAAAATATAAAATAGGTGTTTTGTAAACATTCGACATTTGTAAACGTATACAGAAAGTACCTTTAAGGAGCGAACAGATATTTTAAGTATAGAGGTATCATTTACATCAAGTTTGCTGTTCTACCATAACGATTCATTACCACAACTACTTGTTTGGTATTTTTCTTGTATACTTTCCCTTGATAATGACACATGTTGTATTGAAACTCGTAGGGAAATAAATATTTATAAAGAGTTGTGGAATTATATTGAATTTAAAACGTTAGTGCTATTAAACTAATGGAAGTCTACGGTTGCTAGATATATTAATATATAAAAGTAATAATTCAGTATGATTTAAATCTTACTGAAACCGATACACACCGATAGCTAACTTCATAAATTCTCAAACCACCATCCTCGTCACGAATTTAGTGTAATTAAATCTGTAGTGGATCGAGCTAATAATATTTGTAATACTTAATTTTTGAAAAATAAACATAAATATTTAACCAATTTTCTACAATCTGTTGGATATTAATTGAAGATAATATTATTAGATCTGCTTAACGTAACTATAAAGAAAAAACAGAGATTACTGTCAGTAGTGCTTATCCTCCTTTTGCAAGTAATTTTACAGATAGAATTAAAAAATCTTAATTTATCATGGCTTCAGAACTGTTTTTAAAGGCACAAGAAAGTCTTAAGAACATTTAAGGTCACCCAAAATACGTTTCATGCCCATAGCCATCTATCGGAGTGTATAAGTTAACTTGTTTTTGTGGAAAAGTATACATCGGAACCACAAAATGTATCTTTGATACAAGACGTAGAGAACATACGAGATTTTGTAGATTAGGTCAACCACAGAAATCTGCGGTAGCGGAACGTGCTTTAAATCATTTAAATCATGACAATGCATTTCATAATGTAGAAATATTGTCAAGTCTATCCCATTATTACCTTCGTTTACAACGTAAAGCTATTAAGACACAGAACGTCCTAAAACCCGAAACGCAAGAATATTTCCCTTTGAAATATATTTTGCTTTACTAATTAGATATGTTAAGCTATCAGAGCACTATAATATCTAACATTAGTAGATAAAATTTAAATATATTTCACAAACGATTTTGTTTTCACTATAACATAACAATTACAGTTATTAACCAAAATCTATATTCTTTTGTTAGATTTGATCTTTAATTGATATGCCGAATTTCTATTTACGAATGCTTCAAATTAAAATTTAGCGTACAGTTATGTTTGTTCTTTGATTATGACATTTTTCACTGTTAGCTTTCTTTCGTTAGGGTGTATTCTGATTTGTCACCTCTAATGCAGTTTAATAATATTCAATTTACTAGTGTATTTTTGTATTAACGTTATATGCAAACATAAATGTTTCCGTAACATTTACAATTGAAAGTTGTACAGCTTTCATAAATTCTTTCAGACTTGTTTAAGATGTTGAAACAAATCTATTAAATTTGAAAAAGTGAAAATGCAAACATAATCCGGCTTTTAATGTAACTGCTATATTAATAACAGGATTATATTTGCGTTTTCAATTTTCATAAATTTGTATAGCTCTAAGTGTTATCGAAACGAAATTTTTTAGGATAATTATGCAACCTCCTTCATAATAAGTTTATTACGAAAATAGGCAACATCGCAAAAGCAATAACAATAATCTGTGTAAAAGAGATGTTTAAAATTTCATGTCAAATAAAGGTTAATAGACATCTAGATGTTAACTCGTTTGCATAAAAATTTCGATAATACTGTTGAAACAGTTTCAATCATATTTATTCAATTTTTACAGTTATCGAGCTTTATATTATGAAACTTTATAAAGAAAGGTAATGTAAATTTAAATTTTCTTTAAAAATAAGTCTACACATTTTCTTATATAATTAATCATTATTTAATGAAAAAATCTGCACTAACACTTAAATTCTTCTTTAGGAATTTTTTGCAGTTAAATTACGCGTCGTATCAAAACATACATACATCATAATTAATATATATAATTAAGCTCTATATATTAGTATTTTTTATATATTTGAAATATTTGATAAAAATCAAAAGCGGCTCCTCTTTGCCGCTAAATTTCTCAAAAAATCTAATCAGCTCCAGGAGAAATGAAAACAAGCTTAAATACAACATTTTAGGTTCGTTTTGGGGTTATCGTGGGTATTAACATACATCCACACATCCGAACACACACACACACACACACACACGCGCGCGCGCGCGCGCGCTCACACACAACCACACGCGCACGCACCCGCGTACCCACGTACACACGCACGCATGTAACCAAACTCACCCACCCAACCCCCCACCCACCCACCTCGTAAAATGAGCTATTAGCTCGATTTCATGATTGTGCAAAAATGTGGATTGTATAACCTTATATACCTTCATTTGTGTGTGTACGTTGTAAGGTAAAAATACACGATTTAAAACACAGAAGATGTATGTGTAATAATCGCGAAAGTTTACATTTTCGTATATCTGGCAAATTATCCCTTTCACAACTGAATATGTATTTGATGTGTTTTATCATATCATTAGTAAATATCAGTATTTAATAATCAATATAAGACTAATAATTGACAATTTATACTCCTGGCTAATTAATGTCCTATAAATTACCCTCGGATTATATGTCCCTATAGTGTTCTTTGGTGGGACTACATGTCCCAGTAGTATTTCAGAGACACATTTACTTTATTATTAATCGCAAGGCAAGAACTTACATAAGGGTAAGTTACATGCCGCACGTATTACTTTGTTTTGGTTTCAGTTCCATTACGGCTACAGCGGTGGCATCGTCTTCTGGAAGTACCTTCGTTGGGAAGGAGATCACCAACATTGATCATGGATTTTTGGCATCTAGTTCTGGGACTTGTTTTTGCACTAATACGTTGTTGGATTTTCACATTTGATCTTCCTGTTTCAACTGTTTGTTCTGCTAGTGATACTAAGAATGAGATGATCTTTATCAGTATAAATGTCGAAATCATAGATATATCTAGTGTTTGAATCTGATCTCTGCCATATTTTTATCCCCCTTTTTGCTGGCTTTAGCGGGAGATATTGTTTCAGACTAGATCGTCGTTTGAATTTTGTCATCGTTTCATCGATGGTCTGGTGAGAACAATCAGTTCTGGCTTCTTTGAAAGTTTTTTGCAAACAAGATACAGCGTCATCTATTAGTAAGCTTTTGGACTATTTTCTGGTTTCCTTGGGTTGGAATAATACATTTTTGATAAAATAAGGGGACAACGATCTCTAATGAGTGAACGTTTCATAAAATAATTTGATAAAGAGTCGTTGGATGACCAATAATTATAACTCATAACAAAAGTACATTCCAGAATAAATATAATTTCATGAAAATCAGCCTCAGGAGTCTTTTTTTTTTATTTGACCTAAACGTTGATTGGTACAGTCAGCTATATGTGTCAATAAACCCCTTGGAAATAATGTTAGATATATATCCAATTCTTTAGATAATACTAAGTAAACAAACAAAACTTGAAAACGCGATCGAACACGTGCTATATTTCTGACTCACTTCTTGAAATTTTAAACAAACGAGTATGTATTTTGTGTTGCCTATACCTCAGAATGTTAACAAGTACGGAATTGTGACAAATTCGTGTATTTTAGGGATATAATAGCTTTCGGAAACTTAGTTGTCCCGACAGTGGTGAAAGGGTTATAATTGATGTAGTTACAATGTTGCCCATTTTCATTATGCACGTGTATTACAGCAGATGCCACATTATTACCCTAAAGGATACATTATTTCATTTTTTTTTTTAATTTATTGATCAGAAACTCATAATGAGGATTTTTAGCCCTGAAATTAAATTCATATTATTTTATTTCTTTTAATCTTCATGTTGTGGTTTGGAAGGTCGTGTATTGTTCCACAGCATATATTTTTAATTAAAACTAATGAATGCTTTTAGGCTGGTAAGCATTGATTGAAACGACGTTGACTAATAAATAATGAAACATATTTCATAAATTCATTCTAATATATTAAACAAATCCTAAAACATTGCCACTACCGAGGACGATAACTATAATTGTTATCGAAGCATAGATTTATGTAAATATAAAAATACACCGTTAAAAAAAACCTAATAATGGTGAAAGATTACATTTTCATATTAATAAATAACATTTAATATTGGAAAGTGTAGTATAGCAAACATAATATATTTTTAATAATATTTCAATTTATAAAATATAACGAAACTCAGATTTAGTGAACAACCAACCAACATACCTATTAATTTTCAGAAAATACATGTATAAATAAAATTATTGATTTATACACATAACATTATTATTGCCGATTTGGAACATTAATGAATATACATTGTAATTAGTAATGTTGAACGTTAATTACAAACGCGTGGGTATTAAAATTTAATTTATTATGGAATATTAATTTATAATGCATTGCACATATTATTTATCATTATCAGTAACTATTAATTACGACTGAGATCTTTTTATAACAGAAAGTACTCAATTTTTAGTAAGTAACCTTTCTTTGTTGGTTAATAGTAAAAGATGATTCCATGTTCTACACGTAACATATTTTCAATGAATTACATTAGAGTGTGACAACTCTACATAAGGGTGGACAGTACACTCGTTCCATAGCACTATGAAATACTCGACTTTGTTACACGAAATCTAAATGTTAGAGATGCAGGACGGGTAGGTCGAACATTCCCTGGAAAGGCGAATGCCTTACCACGGCAATAACGCCGGATTTTTTACAAATGTTTGTAAATAATGTTTTTTTAAGAAGAAACGTGAAAAAATACCACAGATTGAAAAATAGTAAAGAAAACACATTTTGCTTTCATGGAAAAACGCCTGAAATGTGGGTCGGTCAAGTTGGTCCGTCCCCATTACAGCTTTCGATATGGTATTACTATGTAATAATGCGCTTGATATGCGCTCAAATGCTCCACCGAAAATAACTTGTGCGCCGTTATAGTTTTTGAGATACTTTGAAAAACATTTGTGGGGGGGTTTATGTTCACTCCCATTAAGAATTTCGTTATGTATGTTGATGCCAACTTATCCCTGTAGTTATACGCCAAAACGTGCCACTTCATTAAAATTTTATGCTACACCCGTATGACCATAATGAAACATAGAAGGTGGGTAGGGCCAAATTGATGTTTTAAAAAAATTGCACTTTCTTAAAAATTCTTAATGCGATACGCGCGCTTTAGTTGTGCGCACAAACGCGCGACATGAAACAAGTTTTGCGCCGTTACAGCTCACTTAGCCTCCCCCCTAAACATTTCACTATGTATATTGATGCCAACCTATCCCTGTAGTTATGCGCTAAAACGCTCCACTTAATAATAAAAATTTTGCGGTACTCGCGTATGGCCATAACTAGTTGATGTTTTTTCACGTTGATAACAATTGTTGATGTTTGTTAAGCGGCCGAACCGAGAGAAAAATATCTTTCGACTAAAAACATAAAAATACTATTTTTTATTTTAAACCTCGTATTTACGCTGTATTTGCGTTTCTAAACAATTTTTTCTTATAAACATTTTGTCTAAAGTATTAAACAATAGTACCTCTTTCTTACTTCAATTTCATGTTTTCGTAACTTATAAACACACTGTCTATCAGACATAAAATTTTGTTTCCAAATTTTAATATGCCAAACTCATTTTTTCAACAAGCAGGACTTTTTATGAAGAACGGCTTCTTGTCGTAAAACCAAAAATAAATTCTTTTCGCTACAGCACACTCCATCAGTATACACACTGTGTACTTTGTATATGTATATTATACTCATTATCCTCAATTTAAATTCGCCCTATTACGATCTATAATACAACTCAATGGGTTTTCAACAATTTTCAATAATGGAGAATGCAACTAAGGTATTTGACACATGAGCGTTTTGTGTAAAATGTAAATAAATATACCACGACCTCCAATACCTCAAAGAATTATCGTCATATCTCATACATAGTGAAATGCTTAATGGAGGGGGGGGGCTGAGTGAGCTTTTCAAAATATCTCAAAAACTTCAACGGCGCAAAACAATTCATGAGGCGCATTTAAGCGCATAACTAAAGCACACGTATAGCATTAAGAATTTTTAGAAAAGTGCAACTTTTTAAAAACAACGCCCCAACCAAATCTTCAATGTTTCGTTATGGCCATATGGGGGTGGCGCAAAATTTTAATCAAGTTGCAAATTTTAGGGCATAACTACAGAGATAAGTTAGCATCAGCATACATAGTGAAATTCTTAATGGAGGGGGGGTCTGAGTGAACTGGACCCCCCAAATGTTTTTCATAATATGTCAAAAACTGTAACGGCCCAAAACTTACTTCATGCGGCGCATTTGAGAGCATAACTTAAGCGCACTTATAGCATTAAGAATTTTTTAAAAATAATTTTTTTTTAAAACATCAATTTGGCCCACCAACCTATGTCTCATTATGGCCATACGAGAGTGGCCCAAAATTTTAATCAAGTAGGTCATTTTAGCGCATAGCTACAGGGATAAGTTGATATTAACAGACATACCGAAATGCTTAATGGGGGGGTGGGGTGATCTTAAATCACCAAACGTTTTTCAAAATATCTCAAAAACTGTAACGGCGTAAGACGCACTTCATGCGGCGAATTTGAGCGGATAACTAAATCCCACGTATAGTATTAAGCATTTTTCAGAAAGTGCAATTTTTTAAAAACATCAATTTGGCCCACCCACCTTCTAAATTGGTATCAACATACATAATGAAATGTTTAATGGGGTCAACCTTAACCCTCCCAAATGTTTTTAAAAATATCTCAGAAAGTACAACGGCACAAAAGTTATTTGAAGTGGAGCATTTGGGCGCATACCGAGCGCATTACTACAAAGTAATATCATGTCGAAATCTTTATCGGGGGGGGGGCAACTTATCCGACCCCTAGAATTTTGTAACTGCACCGTGATAATCTTGTGTTGATGGTAGGCAATATGTCTAACGCACTTCAGTTCATTGGATGGTTATAAATAGTCATTAGCCTGTAAGGGTTTTATACAACAGAAACTTATCGTTGTTATCGAAAATCAATTGCATAAATTCGAGGTTACTATTTTAAACATTTATTGTGATAAATGCATATAGCCAACTGTAACACATTTACGACTGACAGTCAAAATACGGAACTTTCTAAGAAACCATCGAAATTGGTGGGTAATAACTAAAAAATAATATTTTTAATGGGTTGTGTGGCTATTATAGATTTTTTTTGCACTCAAAATGCCGTCCAGTTAACTGGATGTCGGTATCTGGAAAGAGATTTCAGCCTCAGTTACCAACGTCCAGTTAAGTGGACGCTGTAGTTTTAATTTTTTTACACAAAAAAAAAACAACATTTTGCTATAAACTTTTTATTGAACATTATCAATAGAAATAAAATCAAATCAAAGAAAATATTGACGTTAAACAGAAGAAAAATGTATTATATTCATAAATCTTGAGTTTCATGCCAGATTTTGAAACATGGATAAACACATAACCCCAGTTTTTCTTTGCAAATTGGACAAAAGTAGCGCGTTTTGCGGGATTTTTTTTCTTTAGTACATTGGTGGCACCTTTTCATGGCCGACTTTTCCTTTTCGGTAGCTGGAACGGGCTCTAAGTAATGAAAAATGTTATTTTTCGTATTTTGACCAATATCTGTGTCGTCCTGTCGTGAGCTTTTTAATATTTCTCTCAATACCTCTCCTCTAAATTTTAACAATTTTAACGTTGGCAGTTTTTTTATCTTTTTATACACGTAATAACTATTCCAAAGGCATACGTCAAATAAGTGGAAAAAAAATTTTTCTATACCAACGGATAGTTTTTCTAGGCGT
This sequence comes from Vesta saturnalis, assembly GCA_036346205.1. Taxonomy (NCBI): domain Eukaryota; kingdom Metazoa; phylum Arthropoda; class Insecta; order Coleoptera; family Lampyridae; genus Vesta; species Vesta saturnalis. The sequence goes on from JARFJB010000339.1 coordinate 4,293,063, forward strand.
TGAATAATATGACATCATCTGATCTGATTTATCGATGCCCGACATATACGTGTTGTAGTCTAATATGCACTGCGGTTTAATCTGTTCATTGCCACGTATGATAGTTTTTGTTACCATAGCATGTCTATGTTTAGTACTTATCATACACACATTGCGCTTATCTTTCCAGTTGACAACTAAAACTGAACCTTTGCGTTTAAAAGTAGCTACTCCTTTTTTCAATTTTTTCTTCAAAAGTTCTTTAGGATTCCCTTTTCGATTTTCTCATAGTGTACCTATTATATAAGTGTTTTTCTTTATCAAGTACTCATCCAAAGATACACTTGTATAAAAATTGTCTAGATAGAGTTCATGCCCTTTATCTAAGTAGTCAGCCATAAGTTCGTTTACGACAGAAAAAGCGTGGCCTTTTTCATTTTCCCCTTTCAGAGTGCCTTTACCAGTATAGATAATAAAGTTGAGAACCATATTTATGTCGTTTATTACTTATATATCGTTTAAACTTTAGCCTGCCTCGCCACTGTAACATTGACTCATCGACTGTTTCTCTGGAGAAAGTAGAGTCTTCAAATTGTGTAAAACCATATCTATTATTGGTTTGACTTTATACAATCGCTCGGTCTTATCGATCGTTTCATGATTAACAAACCGTAATTTTTTTAGAATAGTGGTAAAACGATTGCGGCACATTGTTTTGCCAAAGATCCGGTGATAATATAGTGCACCATTGGCGAGCCAAAATTGGGAACCGTACTGTACCAGACAAACTACACAGAGATAGGAGCTTTTCCAATTCGGCAGCAGTAACATCTACCCACTTTTTTGTCTTTTTACTACTTGTTTTGTTACTGTCAGACATATTTTGACCGCGTCTGTTAGTCTCTCGAACAACAACTTCAATTATTTCGTCAGTAAAAAACTTTTTAAAATAATCGTATGGTTTATCAGTATCGCTTACTTGTATATTGATTTTTGGGTTTCCAGAAAAAAAGGGATATCTGGCGGGTTGTCATCTAGGTCAGTCCACTCATCATCGTCATTGGATCTGGAGATCTGACTGGAGACCTTGTTGGAGATCGAGATCTTTCTGGGGAATGGTCGCTGTTGTTGCTGTTTTTGTCAGTCACGTTATTCAGGTCATCGACGTTGATATCCGCAACTGCTACAGAACTGTCAGAAGATTCTCCATCGCTAACGTTGTCAGGGTGAAACGTTTTATCTCTCAAGTTATCACCAATAGAAAATAGCTAAGCGTCACTCTCAGAAAGGCTATCAAGTGCTGCGTCTAACTCGACTTGTGTAAGTGCATTCTTAAAATCAAATAGTCACTTTCGTTTTCTAGTACTGGGTGTACTTGTTCTGTAAAAAAATAAAATAAACACTAATCCACAGAAACAATAAACAAATCTTGTTATTACCCCTCTATTGGTTCGCCGTCACTGTCCATAATTACTACCGCTATTTATTTTGAATCTCACTGATTCCTGTTTGTTAATAGGTACTGTCTATGCTCTCCCACCATTAGCAGGTATACAAAACAACTGAGGACAGAGATAAAGCGTGTAAGTGTATAAACGGTTTCTTACCCCACCTACAAAAAATCATTGGCAACAACATGCGATTGAAAACCAGCAAATTTTATATTTTTTTTTATCATGGGAACCAACGAAATAAATCGGTCAAGTCGCTGAAACTGCGCGCAATTTTAAACACATTTAAATACGTTATAATGTGTGTCCAGTTGTCAGGGTATTTTGAACACCCTGTATACGTATTGGGTAATTTTGTTTGTAGTCTTATGCACTTAGTTAGATTCCGTATATACATATTTTTTTTTGTTGTCAAGTTTAGTTTTTTAGATAAATTTGTGTTTCGCGTGTAGCGACCTTTAGGAAAGGTGTATGGTGAGCTTTAGATTCTTTGTTTGTGAATTATTTTTTTGTAATTTAGGTTGTTTTTTATTATTGTTCTCGTTTATTGAAGTTTGATTAACGCTTATTTGTAAATAGTTGTATTAAGTGTAAATAGCGTTCATTTCGCTTGATTTCCGTAAAATATAATAGAAAATTAAGTAATTTAAATAAATAGTGTGGATTTATCTGTGTATGATGTCATGTTAGCGCCATAAAGTCGCTTAAGTATAGTTGTCCAGTTTATTATTGAATATGTTGGTTTTAAGTCATAGAGGAAGAATGTGGGACTGATTGCTTGTACTTAAATAAAAAAATATAGAGATGTTTTCTCGTTGATCTTGCTGACGTTTAGTTTTTGAAAATTTACCGAGTCCTTACGGACGGAAACGAATTTGTGTATTGGGGTACCTTATTTTCCCCTTCCGTTTTTTTAATTGGTGGAATTCAAGTAGATAAGATTTTTTGTGAGTAGTGGGACTAAAAATCCAAGATGGAATTTGTTAATAATTTTTGGGATTCTGAAACTGATCGTGCTTTCGAGTAGTATACGTTGCCGTTTATTGTTACGCTTTAAAGGGGTGGTTTAGAACGTTGAAATTTTGGACCTTGTGGTGTTTAACGAACGTACTTTTTTTGTGTAGTAAGGGTAGTTCAGCTACTTCTGAAGAATACATGTGAAAGGGATTTTATTAAAATTGTTCATCACCAAAGGATTATACCTAGTGCCGATTTCGGTTTTACGTAAAGTTACCTAGAGGACATCGTCGTGTTGTATAGTGCTTCAGTGACCTCTTTGGTTTATATCGCTTCTGCGGATTTTAAAATCATCGTTCTTGCAGTGCCACCTATTTATCGTACAAAGCGTGTGTAAAGATAAAGAAACTGTCGCAATATATTAAAATTTATAGTTATTTAAAACAGTTATCAACATTTTGGATTACTAGTGGAAATAAAACCAATTAAAGCTAAAAGTTATCAAGTCATTTGAACGCTCATATTAATATTTTAAAAGAACTTAGTAATTAATACAGTAACATTCTAACGAGTTTAGTCAAGAAATTGTTTGTGTATAATGAAACAATAGTCAACATTTTATTCATCATTTTGCCAGAGCAGGGAGATTTCATTTCCGTCATAACCGTAACCGACCACCTGGTTATCTTCCACATATATTGTAACATAGAAGAGGTGTAATTCTAGACCCTAAGGTAATATAATAATGTGTTTTTTTTATTGAAAATTTTGAAGATTTTTGTGTTTCGATTTAATTTTTTGTGTTTATGAAAGTTTGAAAGCGGGGTCATTTTTTTTTGTTAAAGTAAGTTGTTTAAATTTGTTTAGCGTAATTAATTATAGTTTTGACGCTCCGCCTTCACGCTTTCTTTATTTTGGTATTAAAGGGCAATCGACCCTATTGTAGTGTGGGTATATTATCCACGAATTATATCTTTATAGGTTAAACGATTTAGACTGGCGTAAATCAGACATCCTGTCGCCTTTTAAGTATTTGTATTTTTTTGTTTATACGCATTATCGTATGTTTACATTTTTTTTATATTTATCATTTTTATTATTTTATTATAGTCTGTTAGGTTTTATAAATGTGTTAATTCTGTAAACACCCTTCTTTTGTGTTACCTAACCGTTTTTTTTGCGAACTTAAAATTTATTGAGTAATTGAAAGTTTAAGTTATAACGTAACATAACTTTTTTTTTTCTTTTTGAGTAATAGCGTTATTGATATTTAGTGTTTTATTTGATTTTTTTTTAGTCGAATATTAATTCAGTTTAGAGTTCATTCTATAGCTTATTTTTTTTTGTTTTGTTTTGATTATTATTTAATGCCTAATTTATTACACTGAGGTGTATTAACGTAATTTTTATTGAGTGTTTATCACGCTTTTATTTGACAAGCGTGTTGTGTTTTTGAAGCCCTATTTCAGGTTGTTTGCTGAGTTGCTGTCCAGAACACCTGGGATTGATTGCGGATAGGTAAGCGTGTGTTTTTTGTATGTTTAGACACGCTATGTACTCGTAATTTTGGCACGACAACCCTTATTTTGACTACTAAACATTCTGGCGCCCAAACCGAACTGATTTTGTCTTCATCCCCTATTGTGACTTACGTACGATTTACTATTCTGGTTGTGCAAAATTTTTCAACATCTGACCTACACCCATACGCTGGCTAGTCGGGGCAAAAAGGCCAATTTATCTGTAATCCCGTTCTACCACCCGTTTATACCGTTACACAGTAAACTGGACGCGGTCTCTATGGAAAGAACCTCATGTCCAGTATACTGGAAGTTGGTCGTCAAAGTGTTAAATACTTCGTTCCGAAATCAAATTTATGTACTGTCTAGCCTTAAGGGTAGACAGTAAACTCGTTCCATATCATTAGGAAATCCTTGATTTTGGTTGAAGATGAAGGATAGGTCGGAATGGTGAATGCTTTTGGCAAGGCAATAACGTCGCCTTTTTTATAAATGTTTGGAAATAATTTTATTTTAAGAAGAAAGACTGACAGAATGCCACAGATTGAAAAATAGTAAAGAAAACAAATTTTCCTGGCGTTATTGCGTAGGTATTAACGTTACAAACTTATAGTATTTTTGAGAATTGTCCTACACGTATTTATAGATAAGTTATTATGGAAAACCGCCTAAAATTTTTACACCGCACCGTGATAATTTTGTGTAACACATCTAACACACTTCAGTTCATTATTATTGTGGCGGACGGTGATAAATGATCATTAACTTGTGAGGGTATTATAGCAAGTAACAACAGAAACTTTTCATTGTTATCGAAAATCATTTGCCTACATTCGAGTTTGCTTTTTTAAACATTTATTGTAGTAAATGAAACTTTAAATACTTCATTCCGAAATAAAATTAAGATAATTTAGTTTAAATTTATGTTTAACTGTTTATAGAAAACGTAGCAACCTTATCTGTCCTCCAACATGTTCAAAGTGGCTCGAGGTATCAAAGTTATAATTATACAGATAACAGTCACTCCACAATGTTTAATACAAAATACTAAACTATAATAATAAGAAGCACATTAGCTAAATTCAAAAACTTCATGAAATAAAATACTGTAAACGACCCTGTTTACTGTATATAGGACATATGTATACATGCAAATACAAATGTTAAATGCTATAACAGCAAAATACTGATTAATGAAGTACTACAGTAAACATGTAAAACGAAATATTTTTTCTCACAAGCTGATATGTAAGTAATTAGTAATTAGATTATGTTTTGAATACTTGTAGTATAAAGTGTCCATTAGTCAATATATACGAAGTACCTTAGCTACCCCAAACTTATGTACCTGTATTGTGTTTTTTCCAAGTTGGTATAAAAAATCTGGAACACTACGAGGTTCATATGTTAAATAACAGCTACCGTAACGCACCGATCGTGGACCACCAGATTAAGTATGATCTAGTCCTAGATAATTTAAGCCTCTCTAAAACTAGAAGATCCAATAAACATCGACAACGGTCATTTAAAGATAGACACATTTTCAAATAAATAGAGGTAAAAATATACGCCAAAGTGGGAAAAGTAATTACTAACTTGTTCAACAAAACTATGTAGGCGAAGAGATGAAGATGTTCGATAATATGAAGACAGATACAGCCTCAAGGAGGTATGTTATGGAGTGCAAATGGAAGTTACAGAGTGACAATACAGAAATGATGCAGAATCATGACGAAATATTATGGTACGGGGAACGACTAAATAGAACTTATTGAGTCATCCAGCAGAAAAACAATACACAGTTTAATTATTTTTAGAAGCGTTACACGTTATTAATTCTACACGTCACTATACACTAGGGTGGAGTGAAAAGACATGAAAAAAAATTTTTTTCTTAAATTTAATAGCCTATGTATGGAAAAGTTGTTAAATATAAGTGTTATTATATCTGCAAAATTTGAGCTTTCTAGGAAGCTATCTTCGGCTGCCCATTTGGTAATGAAGTTTGTAAAAAAAATGTTATTATTTGACAATTTAACAATTATTTGAAAATTTTTCCTGCCAAAAGAAATGGTTTTAATTTATTAGCCTATACGCGTAAAAAGTAATACAAATTATGTAGTACATCTCCGTAAAATTTGAGATTCCTAGGAGTAAATTTTTGGCTGCCCATTTGGCACAGAAATCTGTAAAAAAAAAATAATATTTGCGAATTTCTTATGCAGCTCCTCGCTTGTTTTCTATATGAAAACAACCCAGAACTCACCACGTGGAGGTGGTTGCATATCGAGTTCCTCCACCCTCCCATCCTTGTATTTAAAAATGTATTACAAAAATAGCTTATAATACCTTAAAATATTCTCTTTTTGTGTCAAACTTTATTTAGGTAGTGCGTCCCTCGATGTTATTCTAGATCTTATAAATCCATCTCGTGCTTCGTTGCCATATACTGCAGCTGATGCTTCGGTAACCAATTTTACATTTCGTTCTACTGCTCGGGAATGACAGGGATACTTTAAAATACGTATTTCGTCAGGTATATCTAAGATCACTGCATTAAGATCATTATCAGAAATGGAAACCGTAAGCAGTGGTTCTGTAAGTGAAATTGATTGCCAGTCAATTAAGTCTATATAGTCGTCTGCTTCAAAATTTAATGTAGGAATCTTAAATTCCCTAATATTTTCCTTTGCTTTCATTTGTCTGCATTTCAAAATTCGACGAAGACCCAATTCTCTCACATGCTTCCGATCATCAGCCAACATTGCTAACAAAATATTTTCTTCGCAGAGTTCGATCAATTATGGCCTTTAAGTCTTCGGACAGAAATCGAGATTTTCTAATTATAGTAAATAAATGTTTACTTTCATATCGACACGATGACTTCGTTTTAATATCGAACCATGCAAATGCGTATACTCTAATAACATATTCTGTTAAAACTTTCAAATTAGTCGATGGAAATTCTGTTGAGACATATAAATTCTATTTGCCGTCGTTAACCACCTGGCATAACTCATCTTTCCAGGATCCTTTTTTGACAAGCTTAATGAAATAATACCCTTGGATATTCCACTGCAAATTTCATACAGATACCGTTGGTCTGTACTTAGTTCTTCCACCGAAACGTCAGGCAAAGTTACTTCTATGTTTTCAAAGTTTACTACAGCCATTAACTCGCAAGATTCCAACATTTTTCCAATTTCTCCAGAGTAGCCTTTAGGCCCGGTTGTTTTTCCATCCAAATGTTGTAATAGATGACGTAACGGTAATTCATTTGTGTGCAACAGACATATAAACCATTGTAAGGAATGACCCACAGAAATTTCAAGTTGTTTTATGATACCATTTTTAGAACCCGTATTAACCACTGTTCCATCACAACCAATAGCTTTCATCTTTGAAATATTAACATTTGCCTCTAAAAAAGTTAAGATACTTGTTTTAATAGAATGGGAGCTGCCTGATGTTGGAGTTACATGCCCAAGATAAGTGGATCCTGGTTCTCAAATTAGAACAGCATGCTCTTCCGTTATGGTTTTTCTAGCTACTCTTTTAGATTCGTTAATCAAAGTTAAGGTCTTATCTTTTCGACCTTCGAAGTAAATTCCATATTCCGATAAAGAGTAGCCTTCTTCAACTTTCCGTTTCCGATTTCTACGTGTTTTTATTCTTTCCCTTCGGATTTTGCTTCGATCTACTATTTTCGAACAATTGTCCTTATTAATTATTCCCATATCTTTCAAGGCCGCATTTATAAGAATTGCTGCTGCTCTATCAGAAACTCCAGTTCTGTCGCAAGCCTGTGCTACATTTGGAAGCTCAGTTCTCATTTGTGAAGTTGAAGCAGAATCTCGATTAATGGTCTTTTCATCCGTTGCATGTTCCGTATGTTCATCGCATTCATTAGACGATATTGAAGCGTCTACAAGCTGCATTGTACAAGAAGAACGTTTATTGTCTATTTTGTCCTTACTAACTTGCAAGTGGAACTTTTGTCTTCTTTCTGTGTCTTCGTCTTTACGTTGCAACCTCTTATGAAGGATTTTGGTTGCTTTAATATCAATACCTCCAATGAGCATTTTTCGTGATGTTCTTTGATCTGTTAAAAAAGCTCTTTCCGCTACAGGAACTTTAATTTTGCATTTACAGATCAAGAAGTCTTTACATTTACATAACGAAATATCGAAGAGTGTTTTCTCTGCTGATTTTCTAAATGAAACAATTTTTTCCGAAGAGCTTAATTTTCCGTCTTTTTTTTACACGCTTTTTAATATTAGGATATTTTTGATGGTACTATTTTATCTTATGTAATATTTTTTGGTCCGTTACAGTACTAACTGAACTTTTTTCCCACAAACATTTCATATCCTTTATTATTGACAAACGCGAACACACATCTGTCAAACCAGGCTCTTGTTTATTCACAGTTAAAAGTTCTTGTCGTACATACAAATAATATCTCATAACGTCCGCATATGTCGGTAGCACATTGTCTTTAAATTCTGCAGGAACACCAAACACAGGGCACGAATTGTCTGACCGCGTTCGAGGCATTTTTGGAGGCACTAAGTAACACGAATAAAAAGTATGAAAGGCATCAAAGGCATAACGCAGCTAAACTAATTCAACGACTAAGGTCGATTCAATTGAGTCATTGAGTGCGTGCGTCGGAAGAGGGGGTACTATGTTGGTAGAAATCAGATTTCGGACGTGCGCAGAGGCATCTAACACTATTACATCAAAATAAGGCTCATTCTGATAATAATTTTGTATTTATAAGTTTTCCGCCAAATCCTGTAAAATACCTAAATTTTAAATTTATGGGGGCAGCCAAGGGGTTAATCCAATTCAGCTGAAATTTTACACTACATTTAGGTTTAACAATAGACAACTTTTCCGCATACAGGTGTTTAGAATTTTTGACTTTGATTTTTTCACTCCACCCTACTATACACGTCCTTGCCAAACCCTTTTAAAGTATTGCGAGGTATGTAATAAAAGACAAAATTGTGATGCTGGTCTACTAACATTAAGGGAATGAACCAATTAACAAATTATTCTTTACTGTTACAGCACTAATGTTGAAATTGGGATACACTCGATAAAAATAGCAATATATCAACAGAAACACTAATCCTCCGTGCTTTTAGAATAACTACGCTATACAATAAGTACAAATTACACTGGTATAAGAAAACATGTGTCCAAGCACATGGGTAATTCCTCATATTTAATCACAATCACTCGAACTGATGTCGCTTTCGCCCAAGTCTATAATGATCGGAGTAATAGCTTCAATATTTAATTGTTTTTCTCGTCCATACTAATCATTTATTATCTTTTTCTGTGTGTTAAATAGAACGTTTCCACATATTTGAGTGTTTACCATTTGAAGTGCTTACCTCCACAAGTTGAGGTTGCTTTCAACAGCTCTATCATCCCTCCTGATGTGCTTATTATAATATAAGTAGAAGGGAGGCTCTTGCCGCCATCTTGAATTTTTGTGACCTGGGGCACCTTGGTCGCCATTTTTTATATACCCACGTGGGGATCATACTTATCGCCCCTTTTTTATGGCTTCTTTCCGGAGACCATTTTCAACCCTTGATGGAGTTTTCACTCTAATTAGAGCCCTTTTGATTGTGTTAAGAAGCTTTTTGTCAGTTCACTCATTTTTTATGGCTTCTTTTCGGGGGCCATTTTCACTCTAATTAGAGCCATTTTGGTTGTATTAATAGCCTTTTTGGCAGTTAAGCCCCTGGAAGGTAGGCAAATGCGTGCGCATAAAATGTTCTGATTAGCTTCTGACTGGTTCTTGGCCCCACCCAGCTTCTGCGCTCTGATTTGAGACTTAAGGCTGTGCAATAGTTACGGTGGGAAATTTGAAAATGTTCTAATAATGAGCCCTAGTGCTACCTCATAGGACAGCTATAAGAACTTGTCTTAGGTCTGCGCCCTCTTGTCGTCCCTTGCCTGAAAATAGTATTATAATAAGGAGATCTAATGCTATTTCATAAGACAGCTATAAGAACTTGTGTTATGTCGACTCCCACTTGTCGTAGCCCCTCTTGGCTGGAAATAGTACTATTATAAGGGGCTCTAAGGCTACCTCATAAGACGGCTATAAGAACTTGTGTCAGATCTGCACCCTCTTGTCGTGGCCCCTTTGTTGCGAAACTTGAATTTGCTTGTAGGGTCATCTAGTAGTGTATGGGCTAATGAATATTTTTCTGCAGTAAAGGTAGCGTCACTTAGCGGTAGGACTAATTAGGCATTGTTGTGGCGCCATCTGTGAGGGGAAATTTGAACTTGTATTATAATAAGGGGCCTAATGATACCTTATAAGACAGACATAGAGCTTCGCAAATTGCTTTCGGCCCCTAGCTCCTGGTCGCTTGGCGGGAAATTTGAATTTGAATATGTATTTAAGTGTTTACATTCTGATATTGCGAGAAATTTTACCTTGTATTCTAACAAGTGTGCCTAATGCTAGCTTATAAGACGGGTATAAGGACTGGCAACTTGCTCTCGGGGCTTAGACCCCCGGCCCCCTTGGCGGGAGATCTGAAATTGTATTCTAATAAGAGAGGCTCTAAATACTAACTTCTAATACAAGTGTGGGGCTTCGCAACTTACTCTCGACACATTGTCCTGACTCCTAGGTGTAAATTCTGAAATTGTTAATGGCACTTCTGTATAGACTAACGAATGTTTTCTGCAATATAGCTGGCGCCACTTAGCAGTATATTTTAAAAATACATACAGGTCCCTGTAATGGTTATGGAGAGAAATTTGAAAGTTGAAAGGGGTCTAACGCTAGCTTTTAAGGTAATACGTATGCAACTGGGCCTCATATGGGTAAAATATTACGACCCGAGGCTTTCGGCGAAGGCTGTGTCGGCGACCGTCACTCCCACCCTCCCGAACATAACCGAGATTGTAAGACAGGTGTAGGGCGTCGCAACTTGTCCTCGGGTCTTCGTCCCTTGTGATCGGAACTTGTTCGTGGGCCTTCGTGTACTGTTGTGGTACCCTTGGCGGAAAATTTGAATTTGTTTTATAATAAGGCGACCTAATGCTAACTTGTAGGACAAGTGTAGGGATGCGAAACTTGCTTTCGGCCTTTGCCCCTTGTCGAACCCCCATTGGCGGAAAATTTAAATTTGTAATTAAGTCTGTGCAGGTTATGGCTGGAAACATGAATTTGCATTGTAATAAGGCGTATAATGCCAACTTGTAAGACAGATGTTGGGCTTAGCAACTTACTTTCAGGCCCTCGACCCTCGACCAAAATTTTGTATTTGTTTGTGGCGCAATCTATGCGGGGAAATTTGAACTTGTATTATAATAAGGAGGCCTAATGCTAACTTATAAGATATACATAGGGCTTCGCAACTTGCATTCGGGTCTTAGCCAATGGTCCTTGGCGGGAAATTTGAATTTGAATTTGCATTTAAGTGTTTACATTCCGCTTACTTATTGCGAGAAATTTGAACTTGTATTCTAATAACCTATTGATAACTTATAAGAGAGACAGACATAGGAACCTGTGTTAGCGCCCGCGTCCTCCTGTCGTGGCCCCTTGTTGGGAAATTTGAATTTATGTCGTCATCTGGTTGTGTATGAACTAATGAATACTTTATGTAGTAACGGTGGCACCAGCTATCGTTATATTTCTAGGACTAATCAGGGTTTTGTTTGTGGTAACATCCTGTGGTAAATTTTTAACTAGCGAATGTTTTTTTGTAATAGAGGCGGCATCGCCTAGCGGTATATATTTGGGAGTAATTAGGGTTGTTTGTGATGCCATCTAGTGGTGTAAACACTAATGAATGTTTTCTGTAATAGAGCTTGATCGTGTTCGTCTCTCCTGTCTCTTTCTCAAACGAACAAATCAATGAATCACATCAAATCAAATTAATAAAATCAATTAAGCAGAGCAATCCCAAACAAATCTTATTCAATCAACCAAATTAATCTCAATCAATCAAATCATAACTTACAGCTTGCGAAAACTAGCTTACAGTTCTAGGATACCAATTGGACTTACACTTTGCTAAAACCAACCAACCACATCTCAACAATACCAAATTGATTTAACTTAATCATGCAAAATAAGCTCTCAATTAAAAATAGCAGTATGATTTAATTTACGCGTGCAAAAGAAAGCCAATCTCATACTTGTAGTAATTACCCATCTAACCGCTATTTCGCGTTAACTGCGGCATTGTTAGAGCAAGCCTGAACTCCGTTAGGAAAACAAGTTTATTAATAAAAATTTTAGGAAAGCGTAGCGTTTGAAAATATATTATAAACATCATTTATTTAATCACACTCTTATCGGTCTCCTTCTTCTTCTTCAACCGTGATTCGTCGCTATCATCGTGATGGTTTTCAGATTTATCGTTCTCCTCTACCTCATCTCTCTTCTTCCTCTTCTGTGAATCATCGCCATCATCTTGGGTGTGAGATACACTCATCTAATCCACGTCATCGTTTCGATCATAATCTTGAACGGTTATGTTGTAATAGTTTATTAACAAGTGGGTAAAATCACTAATGTCCGCTGATGTTGGCCCATAAACAGGAGAATACATTATAATAATGCTCACTCGATGACGATTACATTTTAAAGAGCGAAATGCGCAAGAAACCAGAATGTTATCGGCCTTGGGTCTTGTGCGCGAGCGCACTCATCAATGTTCGGATTGAATCGGTTATCTTCGGGGACGTTTGCAGTGGGGATCGCACGGTTTAGGTTAGGTCAATACTCGCGCGCGAATATTGACCTAACCTAAACTGTGCGTTATTAATCTAACCTAATATTGTACGAGTATTGACCTAACCTAATCTAAACCGTGCATTTATTAATCTGACCTAATATTGTACGTGTATTGACCTAACCTAAGATGTGAGGCGGGGTTATTCATAGTGTAGGTTTCTTGTTTCCGTAACGACGCTCTAATATTTTCCCTATGGGCATGTTTATAAACCTAAACTCCTTTTTTGGCAGAAGTATTTTCTTCTCAGACGGCTGCGAAGGCTGTTTCGGCGACCCTCACTCCAAACTTCCCCGAAGATAACCGATTCTATCCGAACATTGACGAGTGCACTCGCGCACAAGACCCAAGGCCGGTAGCATTCTCGTTTCTTGCGCGATTCGCTCTTTAGAGTGTAATCGTCATCGGCTGAGCATTATTATAGCGTATTCTCCTGTTTATGAGCCAACATCAGCGCACATTACAGGTTTTACCGACTTGTTAATAAACCATTACAACATAACCGTTCAAGATGATGATGGAAACGACATGGATCAGATGAATATATCTCACATCCAAGATGATGGTGATGATTTACATAAGAGGAAGAAGAGCCATGAGGTAGAGGAGAAGGATGAGTCTCAATACCGTTATGATGATAGCGACGAAACACGTAAATAAATGATGTATTGTTGTTTATAATATATTTTCAAACGCTAATCTTTCCTTTAATTTTTGTTAATAAACTTGTTTTCCTAACGGCGTTCCAACCTGCACTAACAATGCTGCAGTTAACGCGAAAGATCGGATAGATGGATAATTACTATAAGTGTGAGATTGCTTTCTTTTGCACGCTGTAAATTAAATCATGCTGCTATTTTTAGAATTGACAGCTGATTTTGTATGATTAAGTTAAATCAATTTGGTATTTTTGAATTGTGGTTGGTTGGTCTTAGCAAAGTGTAGGTTAGTCCAATCAGTATCTTTGAACTGTAAGCTAGTCTTCGCAAGATGTAAGTTATGATTTGATTGATTGAGATTGATTTGATCGAACGTGATTTGTTTGGGATTGATCTGCTTAATTTATTTGATTAACTTGATTTGATGTGATTCATTGATTTGTTTGTTTGAGAAAGAGAGAGGAGGGAGAAACGAACACGATCAACCTCTATTACAGAAAACATTCATTAGTCTTTGCACCACTAGATGGCATCACAAATAACCCTAGTTAGTCTCAGAAATATACCGCTAGGCGCCGCGCCTCTATTACAGTAAACATTCGCTAGTTTTAGATGGTGCCTCCTTTATAACAGAAAATATTCATTGGTTCATATATATCTAGATGACAACACAAATTAAAATTCCCCAACAAGGGGCCACGACAGGAGGGCGCGGGCCCTAACACAGGTTCCTATGTCTGTCCCTCTTATAAGTTAGCAATAGGCCCCCCTTATTAGAATACAAGTTCAAATTTCTCGCAATAAGTAATCAGAATGTAAACACTTAAATACATATTCAAATTCAAATTTCCCGCCAAGGGACCAGGGGATAAGACCCGAAAGGATATTGCAAAGCCCTATGTCTGTCTTCTAAGTTAGCATTAGGGCCTTTATTACAATACAAGTTCAAATCTACCCTCATAGATGGCGCCACAAAAATTCCTAATTAGTCCTACCGCTAAGTGACGCTACTTTTATTACAGAAAAAATATTCATTAGCCCATACACCACTAGATGGCCCTACAAGCAAATTCAAGTTTCGCAGCAAGGGGGCTAAGACAAGAGGGCGCAGACCTGACAAGAGTTCTTATAACTGTCTTAAGAGATATCATTAGAGCCCCCTCATTATAACACTATTTCCAGCCAAGGGGGGCCACGAGAAGAGGGCGCCGACATAACTCAAGTTCTTATAGCTGCCCTACGGTATAGCATTAGAGCCCCTTATTATAATACTATTTCCAGCCAAGGGGGCCACGATAAGAGGGCGCACACCTAATATAAGTTCTTATAGCTGTCTTATGAGATAGCATTAGAACCCCTTATTATAATACTATTTCCAGCCAAGGGGGCACTACAAGAGGGCGCAGACCTAACACAAATTCTTATAGCTGTATTATAGGTAGCATTAGGGCCCCTTATTAGAACATTTTCAAATCTCCTAACGTAACCATTGCAAAGCCTTAAGCCTCCAATCAGAGCTCAGAGGCTGGGTGCGGCTAAGAACCAATCAGAAACTAATCAGGTAAAAGGAGCTGTCCTTAGGACCACCAATCAGAACATTGTATGCGCACGCATTTGCCTACCTTCCAAGGGCTGAACTGCCAAAAACGCTATTAATACAACCAAAGTGGCTCTAATTATGGTGAAAATTCCACCGATGGGCTGAAAATGGCCCCCAAAAAGAAGCCATAAAGAGGACTGAACTGACAAAAAGGTTCTTAACACAACAAAAAGGGCTAACCAGGGTGAAAATTCCATCAACGGTTGAAAATTGCCTCCGAAAAGAAGCCATAAGAAAAGGAGTGAACTGTCAAAAAGGTTCTTAATACAACCAAAAGGGCTCTAACTAGGGTGAAAATTCCATCAAGCGTTAAAAATGGCCTCCGAAAAAAAGCCCTAAAAAAGGGGTGAAAAATACGTCCTCACGTGGGCCAAGGTTCTCCAGGTCACAAAATTCCAAGATGGCGGCAAGTGCCTCCCTTCTACTAATATAACTCTTTGTGATACCCCATATTAACTCAATTGTATTGAAAATGCAGTGGTAGGGAGGTAATCGTAAAACTGTGTGGCCATACTGGTGCACAAGTTGACCAATTGCATAAACCTTTGGTGCTTTATTTCTATTCTATTTCCCATTTAAAACCTATTTCTTGTAATAATTCATACAAGAACGTTCTAAAGCCTTCAAAAATTTGTCTGGTAGAATACAAATACGAATAAACAGGTATATTTAGATAATAGGATATCTCCATTCCAACACTGAAAACAGTGTTAGAATGAGATCATTCTGACATTATTTTTAAATGCCATAACAACCTTCTCTGTTACAGTGGTAACTTTTTTTTCCGTACACCAATTTGAGAATTTCACATACTCTTTTTCGTGGATTGCCTTAGATTTTAAGGATACTATATTTATCTAGCACTTCTTGTTCAGACATTTTGAAGAATGTTAGAGTAAATTCAAATTATAAACTTATTTAAAATTTCAAAGTTGACAAATGTTAAAAGTCAGCGATGTCAACATCAGAAAAGTAACAAAAAATTCCGCCAGAAGAATTCTTGTGGAATATCAACATTATTTAATGGAAAACTATAAAAACAGATTCCTACACTTACCGCTACGCGGCTCCTGTACGACTCTTCGACTTGTGCTAGAACGAAGGTCTTCTGTAACTTGTGTTTTAATATACTATATCACAATTGAAATTTTATTGTTTGAATACATCCCGTATATTTTCTCACGGATATATTGTTACCTTTTTATTTCGGCAACGTTTTCTTCCCGGGAAAGCGATCGTTTGATTCTGTCTGAGAGCTTGAGAAATTCTACTCACCGTCGAAATACTTAACTTAAACACTGCTGCGACCCGCTGCAAATTAATAGAGTTCATTTTAAAGTAATGGAAATGCCATATTTACCTCTTGAACAGAACTTAATGGTAATAAAGGACCGCCATTATCTCGTACTCGTTCCAACTATCCAAATGTTTCGGCATTTCGGCGAATAGGCAAATAAATTCAAAAGCAATTGACACCACAATAGCACGATACAATTAACAACGCTAATTTTTATGCTAAGACGAACCATAAATATAAATGGAAAATTGGCGATCGTAAAAGCAGAATAAGCTGTCAACAGCTGTCAAAATACGTTTGGCGTCGATGTTAGTACAGTACACTGGTTTAACAACTTTTTCCACTAAAAAGAAGTCAAAGTAACCAAATACATGTTTTAAATTGGTATTGCATTTTATTTTGTACCGGATTCAAACTGTATTGAATAACTCACAAGTAAATAAACGCTAGGGTCAACTAGCAAGTTGTGAGGGCCGTTTATTTTAGTAATGATTTTAGTTACGTTAAACGGTAAGTGGTGTAATATTTTTGGCCGCCACCCTGTCTTAAATCGTTTAAAAGTACGCTAACGAAGGAGATGCACTATTACACAGTAGGGAAAAATACGTGAACCTATCTTCACGCAGCTGTAACCCCTTAGGTCGGATATGAAAAACAAACTCGAAAAACCCCACAGTATAACAGTCCCTTTTCGAACAGAAATAACTGACTTTTAAACTGACAAACAAATCTCTTACTATAAATTAAAATTGAAATTCTAAAATTTTTGATTCAGATTTGGGTTAATCCTCACGAAAAGAAAACTCCGTCCCTATATTAAATGGTACTAATCACACCATCGAAAATGCGATTTTCAAGACCACATTATCAAGCACAAAAATAGATAACACTATTTTAGAATTTTTAAACTGTTTCTTTACAAACACAAACACAATTATTAAAAAAAACTCGATAACAAACACTAATTTCAAATTCACTTCTTACCATTTAAATACACAATACATTTATTTCTTATTTTTAATTCCACAGAAGCTCCAGAGACATTGAAGAGAAAGTAAACAAAATCTTAAGAATTGTAAATATTAATCAGCATGTCGTCAGCAGAGGACTACGTATAGGAATTCCATAACAAATAAAGTTAAGCAAACAAATCACTAAATAATTTCACAAAGATGTTTGTTAAGAGTACTTCAATAAACAAAGCAAAACAAAATCTAGTAAATACTACAAAATCGGTTGCGCGTACTTTCTGTCAACCTCTTGTTTAATAATTTTCAAACCAACGATGTTTATACTTATTTCGAACCAATTTAAAATAAAACACTTAAAAAGTTCTAACTTACACATACTAGAGGCTGAAAGAATCAACCCATTTCTTCTTCGCGGATCGAAATTCACGTTTCTTATAACGAAGATTTAAAAATTATAGTGGAAAAGCTGACGGCCGCAGCGTGATACCTTGGTATCATCAGAGCTCTAAATAGCCTCTTGGAGCAATAATATTATTTCAATTATGCACTGCAACAACGTCTCGTTCATCTGACACTTGGTAATAACCATACTTTTGATAAACCAGCCCTTCGCATATTTAAAACGTTTACAAAGTCGTTCCCGATTACCTCTACTTTAAATGATAACAGTGCATCGGTACAAAACTTTACGAAAATGTCGCTAAAGAACACTTCAGAAAAATTCCGTGTACAAGAAATACAACATATTCATCATCAAAAACCCACGGAGCTCAAAACTATTATGTTTACCACTGTGTATTATCTAGCTCCTCCACGGTGAGTCAACGGTTGCTGGAAACCGATGCCCAAGGTTTTTTTAATGCTATTTATTGCATATAAATTTTGATTGATGTTAATCTATATATACAAAAATCTCGTGTCATGATATTCGTTTACGATAATCTCAGAGACGACTGAAAATTTTTATATTAAATTTTATATCTTGATAAGTGACGGTCAATATCCTTTATTGCGAATCTACGGCTATTTCTTAGAATGGAGAGGGAGAGAGAGGGAGAGGGAGAGGGAGAGGGAGAGGGAGAGGGAGAGGAGAGGAGAGGGAGAGGAGAGAGGGAGAGGGAGAGGGAGAGGGAGAGGGAGAGGGAGAGAGGAGAGGGAGAGGGAGAGAGGGAGAGGGAGAGGGAGAGGGAGAGGGAGAGGGAGAGGGAGAGGAGAGGGAGAGGAGAGGGAGAGGGAGAGGGAGAGGGAGAGGGAGAGGGAGAGGAGAGGAGAGGAGAGGAGAGGGAGAGGGAGAGGAGGGAGAGGAGAGGAGAGGGAGAGGGAGAGGGAGAGGGAGAGGGAGAGGAGGAGAGGAGAGGGAGAGGGAGGAGGGAGAGGAGAGGGAGAGGGAGAGGAGAGGGAGAGGAGAGGAGGGAGAGGAGAGGGAGGGAGAGGGAGAGGGAGAGGGAGAGGAGAGGGAGAGGGAGAGGGAGAGGAGAGGGAGAGGGAGAGGGAGAGGGAGAGGGAGAGGGAGAGGGAGGAGGGAGAGGAGAGGAGAGGGAGAGGAGAGGGAGAGGGAGAGGAGAGGGAGAGGAGAGGGAGAGGAGAGGGAGAGGGAGAGGAGAGGAGAGGAGGGAGGGGAGGGAGAGGGAGAGGAGAGAGAGAGGGAGAGGGAGAGAGGGAGGGAGAGGAGAGGGAGGAGAGGGAGAGGGAGAGGAGAGGGAGGGAGGAGGGAGGAGAGGGAGAGGAGGAGAGGAGAGAGAGGGAGAGGAGAGGAGAGGGAGGAGAGGAGGAGAGGAAGGGAGAGAGAGAGGTTTATATTCCGTATACGCTAGTACATTTATGATATTTTCCTCAGTTCGCCCTCAACAACGTCTAGAAAAGACGGGCGATGAATACTTCCAGTACTTCTTAAATGCCGCGCCAAACGCTCAAAAACTCTTCGCGTAGCGGTGCCATTCTGGATACTGCGAAACAAACTCTTGTAACAACAGTTGAATT
Organism: Vesta saturnalis; assembly: GCA_036346205.1. Classification (NCBI taxonomy): domain Eukaryota; kingdom Metazoa; phylum Arthropoda; class Insecta; order Coleoptera; family Lampyridae; genus Vesta; species Vesta saturnalis. The sequence goes on from JARFJB010000339.1 coordinate 4,312,260, forward strand.
ATGCTATGCATTCAAAATACAGCATGCATACCAAATGTTATTTCATTTGTTAACGGAATTTTGAAATAATCGGTTCGTTAATCAACACAAAAAGCTTTAATGGAGCTAATATTAATTTGACGCAAAGTGGCTATTTTTTTGTGTTATTTTTGGCATTTTAAGACCTACTTGTTTATACTATGCTACTACCTTGTCTATGCGTGAGAGATTGCAGCTCTCTATTTAACAGTACGGTTGACAGTTTGAATATTTGGGGTGTCATTAGCTCTTCAGTATTACAGTTGTTGCACATTCTTGTATAACATCGGTGCTTCTTAGGGCCACAGATGTTATAAGAAGGAAATTTGTAACGCAACATTATAATTTAATAAATAGATTTTATTATCCGCTCTAAATTAAAGATACGCCCCCATGGGACATTTAATATATTAAATCTTATTCCTATTCTTTTAGTAGATTGATAATAATTAACAAATTTTAACATTTAATGACAGTTAAACGTGTTCTCTGTCTTGCAAAATATATTTTTACATCTATTTTTATTCATATCTTTGTTACGAAAGAAGACATAGACTTGCCGTTTTCTCCAGTTTCTATATTTTTTCACGCCCCTTTTCGTACGTTAAAAATCATTATACCGTTACAATTAAAATTAACTTGCAAACATTCCCTTTCGCAAGCTTTTCTCAAGCGAGTCTTAGTTTTTTTTAAAATCAGTTGATTTAAAGCAAGTTATGACATTTTATCAAATGAACATTTACCTCTCCCGCTTCCTCATTAACAAAATAGAGAGGTTTCTAAGCTTATGTAGTTTATATTAAAACAATTTTCGGTATGTCTTGATAATGACGATTTAAGAGAAAAAAGCCGATTTTCTAATTTGTTGTTCGCGTACGCCCCCTAGCGACCATCGCAGGAACTTGAACTAATTTTCAGCAATTTTGTCGGACACTTTTACTATCAATATTTTTTCCCGGTACTGTGCAATGCGTAGTTACTTATATGGAAGTTGAAATACATCAAATCGCGCCATTGCTCATACGTATACAAAAATGTTAGATTTCTCATAGATCAGCAAATTTACCCAGAGATGTAGAAATACATAACGTATTATGAATCCACAGACGTTAGTTTCCTGCATAAGCGGAGCTTTTTTCTCAGACTCCATTTACCTTCTACTTGGATCAAATTTTTCCAATAAACTTGCATTAAGCGCAATTGATCACCAACAACATACGTAAAAATTGCTCTAGTTTCAATAACCGTTGAATAATAACAGTGTAACTGTGAATAAAATTCTTTTAATAAAACTACACATATCCTCACATAAGTTTGAAAGAAGAAAGCTTGGCTAAAAAATTGATAGTGAAAGGCTCAGAGGCGCACACTTTATAAAGTTAAAGCAAGCTTACGTTTTTACCGCTACGTTACGAGCTTTCAAATTTATGGATTTACGAGCGAGTGAACAGAAACTTATTTAAAGCTGAAAAGCTTTAGCTTTATAAAAATATTTAGCGTTAGGTTAAAAAACTAACACAAAATACAGTAATCTCAGTAAGTATAAATATAAAATTTATCAACAAATATAGTTTTAGCTGCATGTTACCATTCCTTCCAAGCACACTACTCCATTGCGTTAACTACACAACTCTAATTAAATTTAGGTTACAATAGGACTTAGAGTTTGTTTGTTAATGCACTGGAGATTGAATTAGTAGGTTAAACGTCTTTATGCGCTAGTTAATTATAAAGTTTTACTAATCTGCGCACACTTTTAACATTCTACTCGTTTTTCAGCACTAAATAAATGAACATACAAAAATTCTATTAGAATACATGCTTGAACCCTCTTCAAAGTCAACCCTGCTCCAAAAAACAAAATGTACATCAATATTTCAATTTGAATTGTAGGCATGGATGAATTTCAGAATGCTTAGTGTATAAGAATTTAGTTGAATTAGCATCGGTTGTATCGTGTACGTACCGATTATACTTAACATTAAGTAATGCTAATTCCTATCATAAAAGTCTGCTTTAATAAATATTGCGGTATATACGTAAAACGAAGTAATCCTTATAATTCAGTTACAATTTACTTCTCTTACGTTACACCTGTGACCTAAAGTATTTCTATTTACATAATGGGATAATGAGACCATAGTATGGCTATAAAAATATTACTTGAAATGTGAATTTTTGTTAGTTTGGGCGAAAATCCGAATGTTTACCCGTTATTCAAGTCTCTTGTTTTAGAACAGAGATTAGACCAAAGACACCCTTGAGAATCGATTATTTCATAAAAGTGTATTCTTTAACGCTTCCTAAACTTTTCAGTGTTAAACTTTGTTATAACCATTGTGTTAAATCATAGGATGGACGTTAAAATAAGCTATTTATAGACAATTTTGCAAAATTTCTGTTTTGACGCAGTATTTACTTACGTTGTTATTAAGTAACTTCATCCATCAGTTTTCCAATTAATTCATGGTAAAGGAGTATAATTTGTGTAAAAAGGTAGAGCTTAACATTAATTTTGCGTGGTCATGGCGTCGTGAGTCACATTTGATCAATTATTTTTGTTTTGAAATTAGATCTAGAAAGTGTAAAATTATATGAGGAATATGATCCCAATTACAGTTCTTCAATTCAGCTTAGTTTGCTTAAATTAATAGATATTCATACCCAACATTACGAATTTAATGATTTAAATACATTGACGAATATTATCGAACCCTAGTTTATCTTTATATTGCATAGCTCGTACTTTTGATAATCTGATTATGGTGAAATGAAAAAGGAAATGGTTGGTTTGAGACGAGAAAGCCAGCTTTACGTTTGATAGTTTGATTATTTATTTTCATACTCTTTGAGCGTCCTTCACGTACACATTTTTTTTTAATGTACTGTACCTAAATGGCTTATGCGTGAATTATTGGAGGATTAATATCTTCAATGTAAAGTTACTCGACTTTCATGTGGGGTTATATAGAAAATACCACTATGTTCAAGAAGACGCTCTTTGTTTAACGGAATTAGAAGAGTAATTGACAAGTTACTTGCCCGTTGGGTTGATTTTTCTAAGAGGCATGTAGCAAGAAATGAGAGGTAGTTCAACTATAGTGAACCATTTTACTGATTTTCGTAATCTTACACAATGTATTAGCATAGTTAATGTGAAAGATTGATTACTTGATCTAACTTTTACTAACATACATTGCACTGTGGAACATGTACTCCTATTGTTCAATCGTTTACAGATGCCAACACTGAGAGTAAAAAGTGCTACGATATTTTATACAATCTTTTTGATTCATTTGTTCCTAGTCATGAAACTACTTTATTTAAATATCCCACTGAGAACAGAGGCTTACAAAGTGTATTAATAGATCAGAAAACTCAATTACAATCGATCCTAAATAAACGCTTTTGGAATTTTATTAATTCTAGAAATTCCAGAATACCAAGGACTGTCAAACTTCATGGTCAGGCTTTCTCTACGTCAGAATCTATTTTAAAAATATTTAGACAATTCTTGCAGTGTTTCCACTCCGTCCAATAATAGGGATATTTCAAACTTTATTCAGTTTAACAATTTACCCAATATTTTTGTGTCCACTATAACTATAGGTGAAACAATTTTGCCACAGGAAAGTTAAAATATAACACAACCGGTCCGGATCAAGTTCCTGCTTTCGCAGTTAAATTCCAGAGAGGTAACTAACTACCGACCGATTAGCATTCTGAACAATTTTGCTAAAGTATTTGAGATTATTATTTACGTCGAATATATCCTTCACTCAAAAGGTTAAGTCTGTCAGATGTCCTAGCTACCTCACTTGACTATAGTGGTCAAGTAGATGTTCCCTATATGGATTTTAGCAAGGCATTTGGTAACATCCCGCAAGACGTTATCATCGCGAAACTAAACAATTTTGGTTTTCATTATTCTCTAACACTAAAAGTACGGATGCGGTCGAAATGAGCAATCTCAATTTTTGTTTGCATTGTGCATATAATTGCTTTGCTTATCATAACTACCTCTAAGTACGGTTGCGATCATTATGACCGCACAACTATTTCCTAACCTGCATGCTTTTGACGGATTTCTAAACATTCATATTAACCGCTACTTAACATTCCAAGAACTAAAATAGTTTCCAATAATATTTTCAATAACTACCCACTTCCTGGAAGTTTTAAAAATTAGTAATTATAAATACTCGTGCACGTCAAATCAATAACTATAGTTAGGTACTTTACGTTCAAGATATAGAAATATCTTACGGAAGCTGAACTGCAATATGAAGCTGATAATTTAAATTTGTATGATAGTGTGATAATAGTGTAGTGTCATTAGAGTAGGGTACATTCTACGGTTTGGAAGTTGCATTGTTGAGCACCAGGGGTGATGGTGACGAAGATGAACTTTTATCCAGTTTTCCCGGAACATCAAATGTTAGAGTATAATATGATGCAGCTGACGGTACTAAATGGAGAAGTATAAGTTGTTTGATTAACGGTTGTGGAAGTATATCTCTTCATAACATACTTAGAGCTTAGAAGCTCGGCCAACTGGATGTGCTTAAACGAAACGGTAACGATACTTGTGCAAGTTCTTAGACTATTTTTATTGACAATTCCATGATGCGTAACATTAGGAAGTGTACTGAAGCAGACGCAAGTAGACAATTGGGTGACAGTCCATGGACAATTTCTTTGGAAGAGTTAGACGAGTTTATGTCTTGTTTGTATGCTTGTAGGGTCCATGGTCCTAAAAAATTTCCAGTAGATCAATTGTAGAACAAAAGATAGGGGCCTAATTTCTTTTGTGATGCAATGTCCAGAGACAAATTTAACCAAATAAAGCGACTTATTCGATTCGACTTAAAATCAACTCGTCGAGATCGTCAAGTTTGTCGCAGTAGCAGTAGCTGAAGAAATAAGTTTGTGAGTAACTGTATTATGTTCCATAAACCAGGAACAAACATTACAATTGATGAAGAACTATTTCCTACAAAAACTAGATGTCCATTCACTCATTATATGAGTAATAAACCTGATAAATTTGGTATACAGTTTTGGATTGCAGCTGGAGATTTCCTTACTTGGGCAAGGACAATTCAAGACCAACTAATGCGCTATTATCTGAACATATTGTGATGAAATTAATAGAACCCTTTCCAAAAAAGGGGAGGAATCTAACAGTAGATAACTTTTTTGCATCTCTCAATTTGGCCAAAAGTTGTCAAGAGGAAGTAACATCACTAGTTGGAACTGTGAACCAAAGTGGAAGATTTTTACCAGCTGAAAAAATCTAGAAATGATTTGTATTCTACGAAGGTTTTTGTATGCGACGATACTTATCTAACAAGTTATCAAAATGTGTGAATTCTTAGTAGTATCCATAAATTTCCAACGATTGATGACGGACAAAAGATAGTACCAGAAACCATAAAATTCTGCAACAATATTAATTATGAGGTAGATGTTTTGGGCCAAATGGCAAGGAACTATACAACCAAATCATCTTCCAGATGGTGGCCTCTACAAGTGTTTTTCAACATACTTGATTTAGCAGCAGTAAATTACAAGGAAATCCAGTCGCAATCAACAAACAAGCCAAGGCAATTCCATACTAAAAAATGTGCCAATAAACCAAGACAATTGTAACATCTTGTATTGTAGGTAGTATGTGGGAAATACGTTGGGATTATAACTAAAGAAATTATTAGTTCATTTCAGAGTTTGGGTCCATTATTTTGCCTTTACAATGTAATCCTAAACTCTAGTCAATTTGACGGGTATCGTATTTTTAGATAAATAAATTATGTCGTATCTCTAGTGCTAGTCAAGTTTTTTGAATCATATTTAAGTAACAGAGTGCAACATGTTGTCCATACTTAATGACACAATTTTTGTAACTTCTGGGATCGAATTTAGGCCCAGTTCCTTTTTATGGATTATTAATGATCTTCCAGCTATAGTACATTGTGGTGTTCTATTATTTGCGAACGATTTGAAAATTTAGTCTGAGGTATCATCTGTTACTGATTGTCAATTTTTGGAACTTCAGCTTAACGGTATTTCGAAGCGGTGTTACTCTTGAGTTTATTCCGGCTCTTTAATATCATCTTGTATTTGACGAAATGACTTCCGTATGTTGATTTCCGCGTGTGTCCTCGATCATTAGTTTACGCCGCACGACGGATGCTGTTTTATAATCGCACACGTACGCATAAGCATACCTTTAGAGATCTCAATAATTTTGTCTCTGTACCTTCTGCAGCATTGTCCCTAAAATGTAACTCACCAGCATAATAGCCGCTGTAACATGGATAGTACGCAGGAAAAATTAAAAATTGAGCCATAATTTAAGATTTGGACGTTTGTCAGCCTAATCGCTCTTCTTTGAATACGGTGAACGGTATCGAGAGTTTAATAGGGATTTAAAAACCGTAGGTGTACATGGTATTCTACATAAGAGCACGCTCAGGCCTTACATATCACAAAGAGCTTTTCGGAAATTACTGGTTACATCTGTACGAAAGATCTGTTTAGGAGAAGTTGATTTAATTGTTGGCATAATACGATAAACTCGTGATAAGATTCGAAAATACAGCCGTTTCTAACGTGCCAATAGAGCCTGAAAACTTAAAACCTCAGCATTCCATACTAAAAACAGTACAAGACCATATTGAGTTTTTTTTAGCATTAACTTTAAATATACTGCTACTTCCACATTTAAAAATACGTTGATCAATACGCCTATTTTAGCTTTAATACCTTAATCTGAGATAGAACAAGGGTGACTATTACAATTTTCCTGGGATAAACTACAAGGAAGAGTGTTTTTGCCTGCAATGCAATGGATCGAGTTAATTGTTAAAGAAATCAAATCATTTATGTGTATTAACAGTAGTGTAGGAGCTAATACTGATTTTTGTGGCATTCCCGCAGAAGTATCAAAATCTTCATGAAAATAATTACGCCACATTTTCCCCTTCTATCAAGAGAAATGGCAACGCTATTGATAAGCGTGTCAATTAAACCAACCGAAGTGAGTTTGGTAAATAAAAACTTATGTCAATCTTGAGAAAAGTATATTGAAGTATCTAAAGCGACTAAAAGTATTTTACTGGACCTTTTTTATGTATTTTACTTGAGGAACGACTCAGTTTAAAAGTATATTGGTAGTCACTAAGGAGTTTGTTAGATTCAAGGAAGGAAGGAAGATAGTGAATAAATGATGGCTTTTTCCATGACTTAAGACAAATTGAAAATATTGGAAATTGATAGGTAGCTAGAGGGATCAGTCTTGTGTCTTTTTTTTCTAACTTAAATAGTGGAAGAAATTCTCCAGAAGACAAAGAGTTCAGATTGATCTCAGGTAGGAGTCGTGCGGATAAATACCTGTTTGAGTTGATTTCATAGCGTGTGAGCAAGAGGAAGGGTTCAGGAATCATTGAGACTCAATGAAAACAAATCCACCAACATATTGTAAAGCTTAGAACCACAGATCAGTCAATACATGTCCTGGGGGAACGACGATCTACCAAAGTTTTGAGTGATGGCTTTAATTACAGGCCCAAGATGTTTGCCTATACAAAAGAGATTGCATTTTCACTGTGTGATCAACTCTTTAGCTTTAGTGATAACATTTTTGTAAACATTTCTAGCACCAACAGGATCTGAATCATTCTCAACCGTTTCATTGGATTTCAAATTGACATGTTTCATTTTTCCAAAATATTGCATCAGCACAAGCACTATTAAATCAGGATTGGAAACGAGGACGTCGTGGAAGGTTTAAGAAAATCTCGTAGATCATTCGATTTAACTAATTTACCACAGAACAAGGTTCTGTCAATGGATTAATAAATCATTTTGTGTGAGATCACACCACTAACACGTTCGGTTAGTGTTGTAATCTCACCAATCGCAAATATCGCAAGATTGAAAGCGCGACAGAAGTAGTTAACTTCAAACTAAAGTAATCAGAACAGTCCGATAGATGCAACAATAAATTGCACAAATTTAGCACCAAAGTTTTTAATACATCACGTCAAACTTCTATTTTCTAAGGAAGAAAACCTCATGAAAGTGAAGTCCTTAAGATGGACACACCCTCTATTCAAAAGTTACAGTGAAGTGTGTATTGGCGAAATTACACGTTAGGTAAATGCGAGTTTTTAGAAGTCTTCAGTTTCTGATAGAAAGAAAATGTCAGATTGCAATTTAACAAAGGCGTTCCCGAACAAGGTTAAAAAAAAACCTGACAGCACAACTGCAGATACTAATTATTGTTTATCGATTATCGGTATAGAATTTATTATATACTTGAAAGTCAATGTAGTAAGGTACTTTATGATCGCAGAACTTGAGCACTTCACAATATAGCTCTTAATTATACTTCAATAAAGAAATTTTAACTCACTTGGCTTCAATGGGTTGAGTAGATAGAAGCATGTAGCGAAGGACATCGGTTTCAATAAGGCATCAAATAGTCAGTATTGCAATATTAATCGCGAGCAAGTTAATATAAACCTGCACCATGGTCTCAAATAAATTATTGAATTTCCCAAATTAACAACAGCTGTCTTTCAAACACTTGCCCTGATTGAATCAAGTTATATAAAAAGAATATACAATGAATTGCTGATTGGCACACACATAAGAGAGGAAAGCAGTTATTGTAATGGATGAAATACATCCAAAAGTATTGGTTTTGGATACCGCTTTACCAATTATAATTAATCCTCAGTTACTGGGCATAGTTTTCCTACTGATGGAAAGCGTGAAAGATAATAAATATATATCTCAAAACGTATTAATCAAAGGTATCTGTAATGTAAAATCCATCAACAAATTAAGCTTTGAAAGATCTCAGAGTAAGTGATGCAGGTTATAGATCCAGGAAAATTTAATACTTTCTTCTGATATACAAGGGAACCACTTCTAACCTTAAACGAAGCAGGAAATCAAAATGTATTTTACAGTGCACAACTCGTCTATCAAAATAAAACTTTCATAAATCATATTTTAAAAATAACTTGCCACCTTTAAAAACTTTCGAAATATAAAACGTAATTCGAGGCTATGAAAATAATATATTGAATATATTGAAATAGATTCAAAAATATTTAAAATGGCATTTAATAGTTAAAGTGAAGTGTAAAAAAATTGTAGCCATACATCAAACATTATAGAAAAATTTTTTCCGAGATTTCGATACTCGTTTAACCACTGGTATTGCCTAAGAAGAGGATATAATGTTTAAGAAATAAAACTGCATGTTATATTTATTCAATAACTATATTGTATTTTAATTTTGAATAAATTTATAAAAATATCTGGCGTGGAACAACATTCGACCGTGGAACCTGCAAAGGGAAAAAGTAAAGGAATAAATTGATTTTAATAGCAATTTTCTTGAGATAATTATGCCATCTCTTTTTTAATACGTTCATAACAAGAATAGGCGTCATTGTGAAAATAAAAACAATCATTTGTGTAGTTGAAAACATCATTTCAGATAAAGAAATATAGATGATAACCTAAAGAACTCCTAAAACCTCCCGATTCTATCAAGCATCGATAATGCAGTTCAAGCATTTTTAATACTACTATTTAAAATTTAAGTTTTTCATAAAATATATGATTACATCTTTTCCTATTGATCGTTATTCAGATAGTGCAAATATCTGAACAACATAATTCTACCCGATATGTTTTGCGCTAAATGGTGCACGCGCCAAAAATACCTGACGTATAATTAAGTCACCGCACCCGCACCCGCACCCGCACGCACCGCACCGCAAGCACCCGCACCCGCACCATGCACACAACGCACGCAACACAAACACACCCAGTACAGCACACACAAGCACCCACATGATACCCGCACCCGAACCCACACCGCGCCATGCCTCGCGCCACGCGCCCGCGCCCGCGTTAACGCCCGCACACGCACGCAAGCATGCACCCACCCACCCACCAACTCTATTGAAGAAGAAATTTACTTAATACATAGCGTTAACATTTACGCTGACTGGTATTTTCCTATCTACACTTACGATTAATTGTTAAAAGTTATTTTAACAAAACTGGCAGAGGAATATCGAAAATATAAACAGATCACGTGTTTCTATTTCCCAAAAACCATTATTTCAACAATATTAATGAACATTTGGGCGATTTGCCACCATCAAACGTTGTAAATTACAATGAAACAATCCTTGTGGAAGATTTTGGTAAGTACTTTTACTTGGAGATAAACCTCCTTCTGACAGCCATGTTTAGGAAGACAAAAAATCATACCTCGCACAGAATGCAAACATCCAGAACGTGTATTTAGTACGACCAAATCTGAAATATCAATCATGTTTGCTGCATTAGGGAATGGCGTTTTATTACCACCATATGTGGTTTATCAATTACAGCATCTTTATTCGGCATGGGCAGAATGAGGACCCACTCTTTATAATCGAACCCAATGGTTCGATATGAATTGTTTTTAATATTGGGTGTTAACGATGGCTTTACCTTATTTTACAAAGTAGGAGGGTAAGACAGTTTATTAGGGGATAATTTTACATTCAATGGAAATTATACAAAATTTAAAGAAAAGTATGTACACATGGATTTTTTCCCACCAAATTCCAAACGTTGTACACGGTTTTTCGATATTGCTTTTTTCGTACCCTTAAAAATAGCATGCCGGCACATTTTACTTCAGTGGAAAAAAATTACATTTTCTTGATTATTACATAGTCGAGAACATTTCAACAAATGCCGATGTTTTTGGATTCAGGAAGGCTGGTTTCATTCACTGAATAGGGAAGACGTTTTGAATGGGTTACCGACTGAAACTATTAAGGACCACAAAGCAGTAGCTATTAATGGTCCATTTTTTAATATTCTAAAAGGTTTAAGTTAACCTAAATGACGAACCTACAAAAAAATAGCAATTGCTCCAGGCAAAAAAAGTTGCACCCGATTCAAGCGACCCTTGCGAAGCGGAATCTACCCATTCTAATAGCTGAGTGGAATCCACACAGTAAGAAGAAGCAGTTTAAGAAAGCATTAACGAATGAGACTGAGTTCTCGAAAAATTTCCAGTGCATCTCAAAACTGCAGATATAGAAAATATAATTCATGTTGGCTAAGATAAACCAGTTCGTCAGGAAGTCTTCGAAAATGGCTTTCTCTTTTTTATATCTTTCAAACGTGATTATTAACTAAAAGAAACAAGATAGAATTATGCGGTTTCAAACAATGAGTTTAAAATTTTTCCCAATGACATACAAAATTTTCCCAGTTACACGGGGCGAGGGAACAAAGTTGCCTATTTTCAATTAAAAATTACTTGACTTATTTAAATAGAACAGCCTACATATTTTTACACCATTCGAAAGCCGAGTTCTTTAGCTTTTCAAAAATGTCAACATGAGTAATTAATTTTTACAAACAAAGAAGATACATGAATTTTTGTGCGTGCGTACATTTTTAATTTCAATTTCAATGTCCGAACCACAACAAATTTTAAACTGGAACACTGACTAAACCAAGTCAGAAAAGTGGAGTTTTTGCTAGTAGCTTTTAAATCTTTTAAAGTTATTCCTGCATTCTTTTTAATTTTCTCCACTTATACAGGGTGGTGGAGAACGTTTATGGTTGTTTAATTTTCTACATGGATAATGTACACATAAATTTTAATTCAGACAATCACATTAACGTCGGATGCGTTCGAAATATATTTAACAAATTTTGGCGCTGAAACACGTTTTCTGCCAAAATACACATTAATTATTATTTCAAAAATTTTCTATTTTGTATGTAGTTAATTTTAAATCTTCTTAAGCATATTTTTATTACATATCCTTACATAGTGAAAGGAGATTAATCGATGGTGATGGTGCTGTGAAAATCATGTGTTTATTAAGTTAGCTGTCAATTGAATTTGATTACTGTTGAGTAATGCAAACATTTATTTTGCAATAATGATTTACACAAATCAATTTACAAAAACTTCTTCGACAACAACCACAAAAAGAATATTCCGATTATAATTTGAAGTGTCCTCCGTTTAGAAATTCCATATTAAAATGGTATCAAACATTCGAAGAAAGAGAGACTTTGGAAAAGGCTGATTATGTGGGATCTTTTAGGACAAACCTAAAGTTAATAATATTATGCCTCATGAGGCCACTTTTCATTCCAATGGAAAAATAAACAAACATAACTACCGTATCGTGGGTAGTGAGAATTGTAAACAGTTTCTATTATTAAGCGGTTTTTTCTCTTTTAATTTTAATTTTATTAACTGTTTGTTTTGCCCGACGATAGCTTAATCATGGAAGAATGGGAATCGTCGAATAATTTATGACAACTACTAGATCTTAACAAATACCTATTTCATATTTCAGCTAAATCTAAACTCAAAAAAAAAACAAACCAAAATACAACAAGTTATACGGGAAAGAAACGCCAAGACGGGTCGTCCAGGTATCCACTATCTGACTCGGTTCAGGCGGGTTAGATAGCCAAGTCCTATGGACTTGGTTGACTCTCTGTGGAATGAATGATTAGTGGTAATGCAGGATGAGAAAGTACTCTAACTTTATTTTGTCATGCAAAACATGTAACCTGATGTTTAACAATATTCAAATACCTTTTTTTTTGTACATTTGGGTAGTTAAAGTATACTGGCCGCCATAAATAAATGAACACACAGTAAACGATGATGTATTTTAATAAAATTTTCAGAAAATGTGTATTGTTCCTATTAATAAACGATAAATTTTAGGAAGATACAATTATTGTTAACACTAACAATGCGTCGACCCTCCTCTGTTTCTGGCACATTGAGCTAGCCGATTAGGCATAGTTGAAATGAGTGAATCTATGCTAACCTGAGGTATACTATCACACGCTTCTAAGTTCGTTGTTGAAGTGTATCAACATTGTTTGGGAGTGGCTGTAGATCATTTATTCTTCGTCCTACCATATCCCACAAATGTTCGATTGGTGATAAGTCTAGCGAACGAGAAGGCCATGGAAGGAAATCAACATTAGCAACATTTTGAAACTACATAGCAACCCTTGCGGTATGTGGCCGCGCATTATTTTGCTGAAAAGTTAGATTTTCCATTTCTTGCAGATATGGCAGTAATACTGGTTCAAGAAAGTTGTTAATGTACCGATTTGCATTTAATGTTCCCTCCCTAACTATTAGAGGAGATCTGCTTCCATGGCAGATAGCCCCCCACACAATCACACATTTAGTCAGAGCAGTATGTCGTTTTAAAAAAAAACTGCAAATTGCGTCTTTCTCCAGGTTGTCTTCTAACGAATCTGCGATCATCATGTGCCTTTAAACAAAATCGAGATTCGTCAGTAAAGTTGACTTGATTCCATTCTACATTCTAATGTGGAGGTAAACAAAGCAATAGTCGGTATGATCTGAGCCCAAATAATCGAATTCTTCGATACGTCGATCTTAAGGAGATTTGATGATTAGTTAATCCTCTCTATTGCCAACTTCTCTTGTTGATGAAAAACGATCCCGAAGAGCTACAAGACGAAGAGCACGATCTTCACGACCAGTTGTGCGTCTAGGACGTCCGGGGCGCAAACATCATTGTTCTTCATTATTTTGTGACCATCTTAGCTAACATAAGGAAATTGTGGCGACACCGCGTCCCACGCGAGCGGCAACATCATGAATTGATAATCCGACTTCTCTATGGTTACAGGTACACTGGTTTTATCAGAATGATCTGAATTAAACGGGACTTGCTGGAGATGATTAGGCGATTATCTGTCTGCAGATTTTACTGGTCTCCCAGCTCGATCGTGTATAGGTTAGTTAGGATAGTATTAATTACTCAAACGGACATACGTACTTTTGGTTAACTAACAGGACGCTAAACTGAACAGGCGTACACCTTTCATACAAACAAAGGTAGGAAAATACCGGCACAGGCGTACGCCTTGGGGGTATTTCCCGAGGAATTATCAGACGAGATGGATTAATATTTTAGCCAGGACAGAAAAACAATCTTTATAACGGAAAAATGGTCTGGTAAATATAATTAGAAAATTTATAATCTACCCCGGAACGGATCAGCATGTAGAAACGGCTTCTGATTCCAACTAGGTCGGAATAGGAATCAGGAACGAAGACAGGAGAACTTCGGCGAAGAACTAAATAAGACAGTTACTTCAGAAAAGAACTAAAGAGATAATTCGGTATTAAGAAGTCGGCCCGTACTTCAGGAGATAAAGATAAACTTTAATGACTCAACATATTATGAGCTTACAAAATTGGCAAGAAAATATCACTGAGCCACCGATATTAAAATCTATAACCGAAGAAAATTTCCGATTGTTTGTTGGACAAAAAGGAGAAGGAGAATTGAATTCATTACACCTTCCATGTCATACGCAAGCAGTAGAAGGAGCCGTCAAATCTGTGACTGAAGCTTCAGCCACCCTATGCGATAAAACAGCAAGAGAAGTGTTCATCAAAGTTCAGAATTTGATGGCAACAAGGATTTTGCAAAAACTAAACCATTAATTGTAATGCTTGTTCTTTATTATTTTTGATGTAGTGGCGCTTTGTATGCCATGCTGTTCAGTACCTTTAACATTTTTCGAGTTCCACATGAAATTGGAGACAAAAGGCTAATTCCGATTGTTACCAAACTTCATTATCTATTTACAGTTATTGTTTGGCTCTCTTGTCACTGTGCCTTTAAGAAAGCTGACAATGTTTTAACATAAGTGTAGGTATATATATATATATATATATATATATATATATATATATATATATATATATATATATATATATACTGTGTTATATTAGACTATACACAAAGATCAAGGAGGCGCCTGTCTATAAACAAGGACTTAAGTGTTTCTGTCAAATATGCGTTATACGCAAACGATATAATTGCTCCAGTTTAACAATTTTCATTGCATTATGAATTATTCGATTCAAGAGCGTGTGTTTCTGTGAAGTCTACATTAGAACTGGTTCATTTGAAGAAGTTCGGCGTGCATTTCGACGGCAGTTTGGAAACAATAATAGGGCGATGCACCAACACGCTTTACAATTGCGGCGTGGTTTCGTCATTGGCGTGAAAATGGCTCTGTGCAAAACATTAAAAACCTGGACGTCGAAGAACGGTGCGTACGCCTGAAAATATTGAACGAGTGAGAGCTGCCTTTACAAGAAGTCCTAAGAGATCGGCTAATCGGCAATCACTTGCCCTAGGAATATCTAAGAAGTCTCCACAGAATTCTGCATAAAGATATAAAATTTCACCCCTATAAATATCAAATGGCGATAACCTCAGTGATCTAGACAAAGGAGCGAGGGTGACAGCATCGTGGAGAAATTCATAATTTGCTAATGAGCGACGAAGCAAATTTTCATTTGGACGGTGTTGTTAACAAGCTAAACTTTAGATACTGGGAGTAGAAAATCCTCTCGAACTGTTTACCAAAAACCTCCACAGTCCAAAAGTCGTTGTTTGGTGATGTAGCATCATTTGGAATTATCGGTCCTTATTTTTGAGGATGAAAATAACCGTTCTGTTACAGTTAATTCCGAACGCTACATAAACATGTTGCAAACGTTTCTTATCCCAGAACAAATTAGACGAGGACTAAATGGCGCCATATTATTCCAGCAAGATGGAGCAACGGCTCACACAGCCAGAAACACTATGAGAATTTTGCGAGATTTTTTGACGGCCGTATAATTTCCCGATTTGGAAATTTGAATTGGCCCCGAGATCTCCTGATTTAACGGCCCCGATTTTTTCTCTGGGGATACCTAAAGCAAAAAGTTTTTAAGTCGTCCCAACAATTCCGGAGCTGAAGGAGCAGATCCGAAATGAAATTGCAGGAATAAATGGAGATTTGCTTCGCCGAGTGATGATAAATTTTGAACTTAGAATTAAAAAATGCATTGAAGTCGAAGGAGGGCATTTGGAAGACATGATCTTTAAAACTTGAATTGTTATTTACTTTAATCATAAATCCCAAAGAATAAGCTACATATTAGTCCATTAAAAGTTAATTTACATTGACTAGAAAGTTTTTATTCGACTTTAAATTTATAGTCTAAATGAACCCTGTATATATACAGGGTGTCCCAATAGTGCGTATTCGGTCGATAGCTCCTTAGCCATTAAACTTAGAAGATAAGTTTAAATACGAAAGATGTCTATTTTATAAGCGCATAATCTAAAAATAGTTTGGTTTCTACAGGGTGTAATATAAAAGGGTACAATAAGAAACTTTTGATTTTAAATAGAACACCCTATATATTATTTTATTTTCGATTCTTCTTATAATTTTAAACATTTTTTACAAGAATTACTTACAAGCTAAATCTTACAGTTTTGAGATATTTGCAAAGTTAACTAAAACTTACATTTTTATGTAGTAATTCAAGTAGGCGTATCTCAGTTATTTTTAAAGATAAAAAATAATCTTTGGTAAGAATATTTTCATACATGAGCTTACTTAATCTATTGTCAAAATTGGATTTCAATATACACGGTGATCACAAAATTAATTCAATAATATAAATTTGAAAATGCTATATCTTCATTTTTTAAATGACACACCATATTTTTTAATGCCTTGTCTTTGTCTATTAATCGGCTTTCATTTCTATTAAATATGTTTTATACTTATCTCTAATAGTTTCGGAGATATTTAAGTTTGTTCAATTTTTTCGTTGATAACACTGAAGAAGAGTAAAATTAGTCGGTCAAAGCAAGCTATGAATACATAAGAAACTAAAAACATATTAACTGAAATACAAACACTTAAAATTATAATAAATGATCAGTATAACCACCATTTTGTTGCTGGCAAATATGAAGTCTTTGAATAAACGGTGATCACAAAAATTAATTCAACAACGTAAATTTGAAAATGCTATATCTTCCTTTTAATTAGCACACCTATATTTTTTAACGCCTTGTCTTCGTCTATTAGTCGGCTTTAATTTTTATTAAATATGTTTATACCTATCTCTAATAGTTTCGGAGATATTTAAGTTTGTTCAATTTTTTCGTTGATAACACTGATGAAGAATAACATTAGTCGGTCAAAGCAAGCTGTGGATACATAAGAAACTAAAAATATTAACTGAAATACATAAATTGTAATTATAATAAATATTGTATGAACCACCATTTTAAAAGATATTTGACATGTTTTTAAACGATTCATCGTAAAATTAAACAATTTAACCAAAAGAGCGTAAAACAAAAGATGAACGAAAACAAATGAAGAAATCAAACTTGTCAAACAGTGCTAATATTTGTGTAGTATTGTATACTTACTTTCTAAAATACAAAATGAATTTTTGAAAGAAGAACTTATTAATATGATTTACGTCCTTGTTGAAAGCGATAAAATTGTCTTTTAGCTCATCGATTTGTAAGCAAAATTTCCAAATGCACGATACCCGCAAGTTTCAGCATTTGCAAGATTGAAAGAGCGTTTCGAGCAAAAGGGCAGTATTCATACGAAGAAAATTTAGAACGGAAAGAACCGCAATTAACGAAGGTAATGAACATTTAGTTCTTCAATCCGTGATTGAAAATCCCACGTTTCTTGCCGATAATTGGAATTAGAAGTTGGAGTTTCAAAACATCGGTTAATGGAATTATAAAAAATATAAATATCATCCATACCAGTCCAACTTGCACAAGAATTAGACGAGAATGACCTCGTTAACAGATTAAAGTTTTGCAATTGGGCCATAAATAAAAATTTAGAAAACTCAACTATTTTAGCACGATCTTATTTACTGATGAAGCTACTTTCCACAAAAATGGATACGTTAATAGACATGATTTCCATTATTACGATACTGAGAATCCCAGATTTATAATTCCTGTTGATCATCAACAGCGCCGGTCAATTAATGTTTGGGCCTGAATTATTGGAGAAAGAATTATAGGACCATATTTTTTGAAAACACAGTCAATGGAGATTCATTTTAAACTTCTGTGCAACGAATTTTAAACTTTTATTGAAGATTTACCTTTACAAACCCTTAGAGAAATGTGGCTGCAATTAGATGGCGCTCCTCGATTTTAGCAGAAACGTTATAAATTATTTAAATATCCAGTTTCAAAACAAGGATTGAAGAGGAGGGTCGATCTCCTGGCCTGCAAGATCGCCTGACTTGACAAAGCTGGACTTTTTCTTTGGGGTTGGATTAAAGAAAAGTCTATCAAACTCCTCCAACGACTGTAGATGATATGAAGGCAAGAATTAGAGACGTCATTCAAAATATAAATTTTCCACGTTTCGAAAAGTAAATTTGTCGTTTATTCAAAGACTTCATGTTTGCACAACAAAATGGTGGTCACATTGAACATTTATTATAATTTTAAGTGTTTGTATTTCAGTTAATATGTTTTTAGTTTCTTATGTATTCATAGCTTGCTTTGACCGACTAATGTTACTCTTCTTAGTGTTATCAACGAAAAAATTGAACAAACTTAAATATCTCTGAAACTATTAGAGATAGGTATAGAACATATTTAATAGAAATGAAACCGATTAATAGACGAAGACAATGCATTAAAAAATATAGGGTGTGCCATTTAAAAAATGAAGATATAGCATTTTCAAATTTATGTTATTGAATTAATTGATCTGTTGTGAGTGTTGTTGAAATCCAATTTTGACAATAGATTAAAGTAAGTTCATTATGAATAAATTCTATACCAAACATTATTTTTTATCTTTAAAAATAACTGAGATACGCCTACTTGAATTACTACATAAAAATGTCAGTTTTAGTTAACTTTGCAAATATCTCAAAACTGTAAGATTTAGCTTGTAGTAATTCTTATAAAAAGATGTAAAATTATAAGGAGAATCGAAAAATAAAATAATATATAGGGTGTTCTATTTAAAAATCAAAAGTTCTATATTATACCGCTTTTATATTACACCCTGTAGAAACCAAACTATTTTTAGATTATGCAGCTTATAAAAATAGACAACTTTCGTATTTAACTTATTTTCTAAGTTTTATGGCTAAGGAGCTATCGACAGAATACGTATATTGGGACACCCTGTTATATATATTATAATCCGTTAACCATCATATTTTGGGACAAAATAAGACTTTTCTTATGTCACTTTTCATGTGAACTTCCTTTTCGATTTGGAGAGTGTCGATCTTCACTTTTTAGAAGCGTATTTTTATTATCTCTGGTGTGTTTTAAGATATCGTTTTCAAATTTGGTACAAATCTTACTCTTTCCTAGGTGCACCTTCTGTATGATTTTAAGTAAGAAATTCAAAGAAGTAATAGAAGAATAAGAGGTGTGTTGTAACCTTTAACCAACCATTCTTTTCTGACGAACGACTATGAACGTCGCATCCATTTTTTATAGTAGTTTGATGATTTATCTAACTTTTTGGGTCTTGTAAACTTTTGATTTGATGCTTGCGTTATGACATACTTTTAGTTATTCGACTAGGTGTTGCAATTTTTTGACAATTTTTTATTTTATTAATCAGAATAAATTCATAATAATAACTTAAAACAACCAAGTTGGATGCAAATAATTAAATTAAATGTTCGATGTGTGCACCGCCTTCGCGAATGCACCTTCTGGCTCTTTTATATAAGAGTACAGAACTTATCGCCGCAAGATTTTCAGGCAAAAACATCTTTTGACTGGCTCTGTAATGAAAATAACCGTAACCGCCTGTTTGTTAGATCCATTTTATTTTCGGCTGAAGCTACCTTTACGCGAAATGGTATAACGAATATCCAGAACACCCATGTTTGGGCAGACGAAAATCCAAGAGTCTTGTAGAGACCAGCCATCAAGTAAATTTTAAAGTAAACGTGTGGGCAGGAATTTTAGACAATTTTCTTTTAGGTCCGGTATTTTTCACAAAACTTAAATGCCGAACATTTTATTTTTTCACAAAATGAGTTTACAAATTTATTGATGACGTACCTACTCCAATGCCAAAAAATTGTTCTGGTCCTTCCCATTCTACAATATATGAAATTAGATACACTAAAACATAAATGCTCTATCAGTTACAAGGATTAAATATTTTCATACAAGTATTTCTTTTTCAAATTCACGTCAAAATACAGAGCTCTTTATTATAATAAATATGTAGTTACTTAGCGTTTCGTGTCACTTGTTGATAGAATATAAGTAGGTAATGTAAGACAATTGAAGGTAAGATTGTTTACCGAGTTCTATTAAAGTAAACAGATAACATAAGTAATTGAAAACATAAACATTTTATAAACATAAAATTGCTTCTTTAGAATACGTTCTCTTCAATATACTTTTATATATGAATATATAACGTTCATCGATATTTGCTAATGCAATATTTATGTTCCAACCTAATAAAATTTTTACTTATAAAACTAAAAATTGAATATTGAGAGGAAATTTTCTGAGGGAAAATATTGATATTTTTCTCGTATCTTACACGGAAAAACTGAAAAAATGCGGCTTCCCCGTGTAGCTTGAATTATAACGTAATGATGAGAGAGCCTTTGCGTGACCAGATTACCATATTATCGCGAACATCCAGGAAAAGCCCACCCATTACTATTATATTTGCAAGCACTTTGCGTTTATATTCTGTCTGTACTGATTAACATGTCTAGGTGCCTTAAATTGATGAATAAGAATTATTCTTTAATCATTATGCAAACACCTTGTAGAAATGTTATAACTACAAATAGCTAAACGCTCATATTATGGTCTTAATTTTTTAGTGTTTCTGCATTTCAGTTACGAAGGAATTGAATTCCAATTGACTGCATACCGAGTGGTGATTTTCTAAATGATTGAGTTTCCAATGCAACATTTGTAACGTTCTATAACATTCTACATATAACTATATTAGTAGCAAAGAGGCTTTAACTTTATTGTAGACAAAAAATGGTACATTCATCGGAAAATCAGGAATGATGTAGATACGGTTACAAAGAAATCAGAAATTCCATCAAAATAGGCGCACTTTAAACCGTAATAATAACGTTTGTAGTTTAACACTAACTATCAAGTAGTGTGCTCTTAAAATGTAATTAATGCAACGAAAACGTGGAAAGTAGTTAACTTGTTTTATAGCGGGAGAGTATTCGAGTAGTAAGCACGCTATTTAGCATCAAATCTTTCAATTGCACGAATTTGTTATGGGCAAAGTACTCCCTAGTACTCACCAGCACTCGTATAAGGAGAATGGTGCCAACCTACTCAGCGGTGGGATCGTGGTTTCTACCTTGCACTTAAAAGAGACGCTCCTTAAATTTTACAAAATCAAACATCGGCAACAAAATGTTAGAAAGGCGACACCTCTCCTTCAACTCCTAAAAATAATTACGTTATGAACAAGATCTAATTATCCGCATAGACTAAAGTAAATGCTCGTCGAGAATTACACATTCATAAAACTTCCGCATACCCTGTGTCATAGCTATCCTTTTAATTATATTGATTTTTGGCTTAATCTAAAGATTTACTTCAAAGTCGCTACTAAAATTTCGTCACTCTCAATTTAAAAAATAAACTCTCTTTCTAAGTATAATTTCCTCAGTAAAACCTTAAACTACATTATACAACGTGTCCTAGATAACATTTCCAGCATGGGGATCTCACTTATTATAAAAGATACAGATTTGGTTAAATTAGGTGAATTACTCCTAAGGATTAGTGAAATTATAGGACACTCTCCAATTTCCAAATTTCCATGACTTATGGCAACAAAAACGAAAATGTCAAATTTCTTTTTCTTGTAATATCTTTTTTATATTAGACATATAAATTTTATTTGCACTTTCTTAAGATATTTTTATGCAGAATTTAAATATCAATTTGAATTTTTATTTGCACTTTCTTTTTTAGTTTCAACCCCTAAATTAAATTTTTCTTATGGAACGACAAGTCGGCTTTGAAATAGTTGATCGTGTTTTTATCCTCTTTACAATGATATAGACATGTACTATCTATTTTTAAAACGACAAAGAAAATTTAAAAAATGTATTTCATTAAAGACTAACAATAAGTAGTTCAGTACTGCATACTGATGATGTGAATGAGCAACCGAGTGTTTCAAAGATAGCCCTAGATGGTATTAAATAATATAATTCTGCAGCACAATAGCCGCTGTAATAACGATAATACAAAGAAAGAACTGAAACCATCCTTCTATGCTCAAGAAACTGTAGTGAAGTTAAGGACGATATCGACAGCGTATTAGCACTAACCCAGAGGTGAGAATTATATTCCCGATGAAGCCAATTTGGGCCTTATACAGCGAACAGTTGTCGAGAGGTAAAGTACTACTTGAGATCTGGTACAAAAGTATTTACGAGCAGCTGTTTCGTAGCTGACAGAAGATGGTCAACCATGAGATTTGAAGATACAGTCGTACTTATTAGGTAATAGAATCTGAAAACTTAAGAACTGAGCCATTCATACTTACAACAGGAAATGATCGATCTTTTTTGGCGGAACAAGGCAACACTGAGTTTTGTTAGAATTAAACTTAACTAGATTATTGCTTCATTCAAATACGTTGAATGTATTTGTTGATTAATTTGCAATTTAGCTTTATTTTCTTGATTTGACATAGAAGGTGGATTGTCACTTGAGTAGACTGAGATGAACTACAGTGAACAGTGCTATGGTCAGCAAAGCAATGGATGAGGTTAGTTGTTGAAGAAATAAGGTCATTTATGTACAGCAGAAAAGTGTAGGCGTATAACGGATTCCCTGTAGTACGCCCGTTAATGCTAACTTCTTTTGAAAAAAGCCATCAACTACGAAACGTATTCGTCTGTTATCAAGGAAACTAGAAACCCAGTTGATGAGCGTATCATTTAATCCAAATGACGTAAGTTTGGCAAGTTAACACTTATGCCAAACTTGGTCAAATGTTGAGATATCTAAAGCGACTACAACTGTTTCACACGCCTGCGCTACTGTATTGTTCCAAACTTGGGTCACATATGAAAGAAGATCACCTGTTGAACGACTTTGCCTAAACCCATATTGGTGGTCACTAAGGAGTTTGTTAGTTTCAAGGAACGTGAGCAGTTGCTGATTGATGACTTTTTCCATGATTTTAGACAAAATGGAAGTGAAGCAATTGGTCGGTAGTTTGAGGGATCGGTCTTATCGCCTTTTTGTGTAATAGGTTCAACATTTGCTAACTTCCATGATGAAGAAGTCCAGAAGACATGAGATCGTATAGAGCTTAGATAGGACTGGTACTAGTTCGGGAAACATTTTTTTAAGGCAATAGCTGGGATACCGTCTGGGTCAGTCGCCTTATTGAGATCAAGCCTACTGCTAATGTCCTGTATGAGGAGGCTTTCTGAATATTAACAATTCAAACCTGTTCTGTGTATTAATTTTTATGTTTAGCTTAGACAACTGATGGCTCTGTTTTATTCCCTATCTGGTGTAAGTTTTAGTTTAGTATGTAGATTGTCAATAATAAATAAGGTTAGTTGAGTTGGTCGGCCAATTTGCACAGTTTTTGCTTGTATATCGTCACGTTTCGGAAGCGGATTCTGCTTCCGTCATCAGGATTAGTCCTGAAAAGGCTGTTTTCGCACTTGAGTCGAATTCAGATGTTATGATTTTTTCCTAAGCGCTTGAACACTATAAGATTCGAACTTTGATACTTTCACTTACAAGTCTGTCACCTTTATCGCTGAACAACTGAGTATTCCAATATATATTTTTAGAACTTATAATAAATAAATAAATAAATATATATAATATATATATATATATATATATATATATATATATATATATATATATATATTTAAATACATAAAACTTTTCGTGGATTGTAATCCATAGTATGTTTCATTACAAGTTGGCTTTTGGATTTTCTGCTAGTGCGATGTACGTAGCTCTTTTGAGTATCCAGTGAGCTGTATTCTCGTCCTTTACTATGTATGTTTTTTCAAATTTTGATTTTTCTGTTTCGCTCTTGCGGACGTCAGTTCGTTATGTTCCTGTGTTCTTCACCTTGGTGGTCTATGCATGGTTTACATTGTATGTCTTTCGCATTTCGTCTATTGGTAGGTTATGATTACACAATATCTTGTAATTTATTGAGTCAAATTTATGTAGTGTCATTTGGTTTTTGGATAGTGTTCCTGAGCGTTTGGCCGATTTGAAGGCAGCCATTGTATCTTGTTTAATGATTGCCTATCGCATTTGTCTGGTACCTTGAACATGTGGTATCGAATAAGCTGTATATATTAGGTATCTTCTTTGTTACCTTTTCTTTAGGATAGCTGTTGGTCTGGGTAGCCATTTTCTTTAAGTGTTTATAACGCATGGCTACTCGATCTAACTCTAGAACTAAACTAGGAAAGGATAACCGAATCAATGAAGCCAAATAAGGGATTATATATGCAAGTACCTCAATACAAGTCTGCAGTCAAATACAAGAGCATAGCCTTCAAATCGAACACAGAACGTAGGAACTACGTAACAAAATTGACCTTAGTAGAAAATACCAGTCATGTATCAAGACTAGTGCAAATCGAGAATTACGTCATAAAGTAAGCAATACATACATACTCAGAAGTGACATAACCAAGGTAATTAATCCAATGAGGCGAAACATATAATCAATTAGCAGTGTATGAAAGGTGAGACGCTAATGAAATATACACGAAAGAGTAGTGGCAAATGTGTAGAGATGTCACTCGAAACTTGTAAAGATATCTATACATACTACAGAAGAGTCTAGCTAATAAGCCAAGTTAGTGATAAAAAAAATAAGCGATTTTCAGTGGCTCAGCGGTAAAGTGGAAGACTTGTAAATGAAATACAGTTTAGTTCGCAATTCCTGAGAATCGTATCATTTGATGACTTGCATTAGTTTAGATTCTGATAAACATTAAAGCTGTTCATAGTCACTTATGCATAATACCTACATAACAATATAACAGCATATATAAAAAAGTACATTGCGCTAGAGAAACAAAAAATAGAGCACATTGTTGATATCGTTATATCTAGTTTTAAACATACGAATTGATACACAAAACAAGTTTGAGTTCTGCATATTCAAAAAATCTTCACATACAGACGTTCAAATTATAAACGATTCATGTTACAATAAAAGACACAAGTTAGTTGCATAAAGATCATTACTGCATAGTACCTACATAACAAATTTTACATAACAATGATACTCAAAATGACCCAGTACAGAATTTTGAGATCAAATTTGTTTGAAAACTGAGATGCTGACAGCATTAGTTTCATGATTTAGACGAAAAATATCGGAAAAGGTAGCTCACATATTACAAAAGATCTAGAATGCAAAGTAGTGGCAAGTAATCACTTTAGAACTTTACAGAAACTAGATATCTAAACTGGTTTGTACACTTCAACATTTAATAAAATATGACTCTAAATGATTTGGAAGCATTCGAATTTTATAAT
This sequence comes from Vesta saturnalis, assembly GCA_036346205.1. Classification (NCBI taxonomy): domain Eukaryota; kingdom Metazoa; phylum Arthropoda; class Insecta; order Coleoptera; family Lampyridae; genus Vesta; species Vesta saturnalis. Next base: position 4,337,774 of record JARFJB010000339.1, read on the forward strand.
CAGAAACAGAAGGCACCTGTTAATTGAACGAATCACTTTGATCATTTCCTTAACGGTTTGATGTAACATAGACACGCTATGGTACTGAGACACCTATAGGGACGAGAAAATTTTGAGGATCGTGGAAACTTTGTTTTGAAATAGCCAACTTGATGTCATTTGCTGACAGCGTTTTTGATGATTAGACGTTGGAAAAACTGTTTGCGATCATAGTTGAGGACCTTTTGTCCACCTGAAGCATGAACTGGGAGATTAGATATGGACGTATGTTTAAATAAGACTATAGATTTTCATTTTACTTACAACTGCTCTTGTCACGCTTTTCCAACGATATTGTAAATATGACTGCCAGGTGTATTTAGAACTTTCCCTGAAACTGGTATAACGAAGAAAAAAAACGCTGCAAATTGTATCAATACTTCCTCATCAAAAATTTAAATTATGCTATAATAATGACACACTATTTAATTTACAGAAAAATTATACGAGCGTACCAAAATACTTATAATTAGATCAATGCATTTTTAAATCCAAATTAAATGCCATAACACTATTGGAATGGAAAATTTAATTACAAATTCTTATTAATTTGCTTAAAACCTGGTTGCAATCTTAAGTGATCTGAGACCATTAACATTCCTGATAAAATTTGAACTTATGTGATTAAAAGTGAAGTTGTTAAGTTTGTTATAAATAAATAATAACTTGTTCAAGATTTCATGTAAACAAACATACCTCTTATTGATTAACTCATGTCATCATAAAGTTCGCGAATAGATAATAAACAGCATAAATTTTAAACTCAATTTATCTCTATTGTTAATAACTCAAAACTTATACAAATAAAGAATTGACCAAAATTCTATCTCAAGATTCAAGAAATCAACACTATGATTTTTATTTAATAGCCAAAATCATTATTAATATCAGGACGTATCAAAATTTTAATACTTCTCTAAAATTACATTTATTCCAAATTAAGTTAAACACTTTTGTGATAAGTTTACAATTTCCTATTTTATTTAAAATTTGAATTTTCAGACGTATTTCAATCAATTTACATAAGTGATTGAATGCAAATAATTAATTGTGTATAACAAATTTTTATTGGACAGATTACAGTTCTTTTCAAAATAACACTCGAATTGTATGTACTAAATGTAATTAAAAGCGATAAGTTGTTATATGTACAAACTAGATATTTTACCACGTCTAAACAAGTGTAGCTCGAAACTTATACTTACTGTAATTCCGAGACTAAATTACGATAGTGTAGAAGCAGAGATTTCACATTCAATAGTTATTTAGTACAAATAACAGATCTAGCATTTGTTTATTTGGTGCATCAAATCAATTTCTCAGTTTCAACATTAAATATCGAAGGCATGCAAAATTAGATGTAATATGGATTTATCTCAATATTTCATGGAAGAGGATAAATAACTAACGAATGAACCGATCGAAACTAAGGACACACAGAATATTTAACAGCATAATGATATTAATAATAACAAAGTTTTATGTTCATAAAGATAAATTATTCCATGAATTTAACAATTAACTCGAATCACTATCTACGTAGCCTTACGATACTTAAATTTACATAAATTAAAGCTTACTGTAAATAAGCTTCATCTTGATTCTACTTTAATAATTCAAATAACGCTACTCTATTCAACTATGTATTATAATGATATTAGAAATGTAATTACTGATTGCCTATGTACAACAAATAAGTTGTGATAGTGAAATTAACAAATGAAATAACTATATCAGGAGTAACGGAAACTTAAGCTGTTCAATTCATTTAACAATATAAAATAACACTAGTGATTTGTTATTATTAAATGTACTAAAAGGATAAGTACTTATTGTTACATAATAAATATTTTAATCTTGCTTAAACAAAGTTATGCTTAAAGTAACTTTTATACTAAATGTCCAAATAAATTTATCAATAATGTAAATGTTCATTTCATATTGTAATTTAACGTAATCAACAACAACGAAAATTGCATAACTGTACGGTATAGAAGGCTCACTTTTACAAATGAATCTGTCCTTCAACTAAATAATAGTCCCTACAAACTGACTAGCATATGAATGTTTAAGACACTTGATAAATATGCTACTTCACAATGTTACCCTAACAATTGTATTTATTGACAAGGTATAACAACTACCTAGATATGAACTGACAAAGCTGGTAAATATACTTGAGACATCGCTGAATATGTTAACATGCATAATGCTTTTATGCAAAACCAAATTTTCTGAATTCAATGAATAGATGACATGATTATCTGCATTTTAACAAAGTTAAGGTTATCGTCATATCAGTCCGTCAACGATTAGTAAGTATTGTAATCCACATAATCAGATACTTTCTATGCCTTATAGATAATGCGTGATTATCTTGTCTCTCTAATCCTAGATTGTTCCTTCTATATTACTCTATATCCATACTTAATGTTCCTATTATAATATAATATATAGAACATTGTAATTAGATGCTTGTACACTACCACTGTATAATAGGATGTAATTACTTCAGAAAAGCATAGAGCGTCTAATTGCATTCAATGATATAGACGTGTAATGCACTCTGTTAGTTCCCTAATTCTAGTTGACCATATAAGATTATAATAATATACAAGGGACGTCTAATCGTTCTAGACTGAACTGAAATTATTATTCGAGACACTTATATGAAATTTAGATTGTTTACTGAAAAGACTGCTTCAGTTATACGTAATGTAAATACAATTTTAATAATAATGCATTTTGAAACGTTTAAGTTATAGGTAACCGACAGACTGTAATTGGCACGTCACACTTGATTCAGTATTACGAAGGCTACTCTTAAGTTAATATATATTTTCGATTCACTTCTCTCAGGATCACTCATCGTAGGTACTTTGTCCTCATATACTTTGGGCTACTTATTTTATGAACTGTTAAATGCAAAAGGTAACGCTTGTTAACGTAGCGTACGTAACTCTTCATATCCATCATCTGAGTATGTTATTTAGCTCTATTTATCTACCTAATAGTCTAAAAGACCGTATACTACTAACTAACATCGTGATCTGTCTGGTAAAATCATCGAAGAATCTAAGTGAGACATTTACAGAGCTGTTACATGATAGTAGACATTGCAATACCATGAACTTTGCTACATTATTAACAGATTTACCTATGTATCAATCCTTCACCTCTGGAAATGAGGCATACATACTAAATTGTCTATATAACAAAGTTAAATACGAGTTAATTTGTATCTTTCGAAGTTACCAGCTGAAGAGATGTATAGTCTCTATATCATCGATTCATCCCAAGGCGTCAAATCTTTACGCTCTTACTTCAAGTGGAGTGACAAATTGATCTTCTTGGTTAACAAACAATTGAAATGCTTAGGATTTGTATCCTTACAAGTACGATACAACGTATTCATTGAAATTAATGCTATTTTAATAACCTTCTTGAACAGAATTTAAGTCATGTACCACTATTTTACCAGGGATACAGAAATACTTTATAGTACTTTATTCTAAGATGAAACTCAAATAGATTCGTCAATCCTATAACCATTGCATATTACAAACTGATTACTCTAGACGTTTCCTGTAAGACTCTCTGTTAGTATCTGCAATATTATCTACCTAAAAATAATTACTTGACGTCATGATAGCAATAAATTTAATTTGGAATTTCATAGGCAATATTCAAAAAGTCGAACTGTAGTCTTGAATCGTGTCCTGGAGTGATAACTGTTAAATCTTTACGTGTCATCGACACTAGATGCTACGTTTAGCCTAACTGTTTTCATAGAAAAGCACTTGCATACTCGATGTTATGATCATTACTAGGAAAAAAACCTGCATTATTGATGACAAATCTCCGGTAAATCTTAACGCATATACGATTTACTCTGTCAGTTATGTGTCCAGTGATGTAATATTGATTCATCTCGTCATTCAAACGTTTATGAATATTACTGTACACTTTTAAAAGCTTGTCAATTATATATGTATTTCACACTGTTTCACTTCTACGAATTCACACGTAATCGATACTTTGCTTCTCATTGATACCGAAAGGGTAATTATCTGTACTATTTAGGTATCGTTAATGATAAACGGTTAATCGGACGCTATACATGCGATAGTCGATTTAGGGACTCTCACTGCTATACGAATTTGTACATCGTGATATCAGAAACCTCGTCATTTATCTCGAACCACTGACTTACTTAAATAGGAAAATGATACTCGTTAAACGGTTCACTGTATATTTTCAAAATTCACAATCGATACGTAAATATGAACTTAGATATTTTGACAGTAGTTCACATGTATAGATTACGTAGCCAGATCATACTCTGCGTATATGTATTAATAAATTTGAACGTTGGTATGAATTTGCTGTAGCGCTACATTGAAAATGTATAGCAAATCTTAACAATGACTATAATGTGATAAGGTTACTATAGACTTCAATGTCTTACTTCAACAATATGAAACTATGTAGCTTTTACTCAAAGCTAGAAGCGATCTCTAAACCCATATTGTTATCAACTCGTATATTAAAGCGCATTACGATTCATCCCTTTAAATGCAATAACTTGCTATCAAAGTAACATGAAATTGATTCATATACTTATAGAGTCCGTCATGATATGACAATATTAAATTACGAATTATTAACTTGACATAAGGAACATAACAACTGAAACATCGTCTTAAGGTATTTCATAGTGGACTTGCAAGTTTCGAACAACCCAACTCAAAGCTATGAATCCTCACATTGAAATCGAATAGATTTCCTTTTGCTTTTGAAAGACCAATCATATCTTCACTAAGTGAACAGATATCACTATCCTCACTATCTGCATTACCCGTCATGCATAACCTTAGACACAATACTTTACATATAAAATGTCTTTTTCATGGCGTAATGGATGAAATATAAAATGTCTACCTTTTTGTCTAAAATCCTATAACATTAAAGCATAGTTTACAAACGGGTTGTTTTCTGTACTATCGTCTGTACGCAGTTTTGTAGTCAAATACTGTTAATATTAATGCTAAGACATGTTTCTCCCGTCAATAAAGTGTTTACTGGCATTGGCATGAGTATAATTTCAAAACTTTTGAGAATAATTTCTTGCTAACTTCTATTCAAAACGTCGTCATACTTTTATTTCCGTATTATGTCCATGGTATCGCTCGTAGGCGATCCTCCTCACGGTCCGAATAGGACGATCGTTGGCTAATGTCCTAATGTTTTCATACGAAATATTTTCCATTTTGCATATCTCGGACTGTTATGATCATTTTTGGGAACAGCTGTAAAAATAGAAGTGCATTCAATTATTGACTCCATAGAGTCTTACTCTGGATAATCATCGACAACGCATATACTGATCATTTAATGATCAACTGATGTATATCAAACTATGATGTAAATGTGTTCCTACGTCAATTAAACTTTAATGGCCACAATAATCGTATATCGTATACCATCTGCCTTTCATCTGCGGTACGTCGCATTTCGTATAGTATTTCCACTATTTCAGTAACAGCTTAAACTTGGATTGACAGTTCAATATCTCACAGATAATCGCATTGTCATTTCATATGAGTTGATCCAGATAAAAGTCCGTAAATAGCATTGATACTACGTAGTTGAATTGGAGTTTCGAAATCACGTTATAATGGTGCATCGCTATTACATTGCGTTCCTAGAATTAGCTCTCACTGCTAACGTTTTCAGATGTACATCGTGATATTCCCAAAATCCGTCACTTATCTGTTCGAAAGATGAACTTGAGCTGTGATAGTGAATCCGGTTTTGATCTCGTAATCTTCGCAACTCGTCATTCACCTTCAAAATATAACAGGATTCTGTATTAGTCAGACTAAGAACTTAATGAATTTTTAGAGAATCGTTTATTCTAATAGGCAATTCCACTAAGCAACTTCTAATTTATCATGTCGATTAATATGGCATATTATTAAATGTTGAATTTCGATAAGATATTTTGATTTAAGTTGAATGGCAAGCTGCATTGATTTTAATATTGCAACATCTAACAATGAATACGTACATTGCTATCAAGGAATTTTAAGAACTTTGTAAGATGTTCCTGTACGTTCAATTTACGACATATCAATATTCAGCTTTGTGATAATTTTCACTCACAGCTAAGAATTGCGATTTCTCAAAATTAGTTGATAACTCATTTACTTTCTGTATTATTCATAATGTACTGCGATTACAGATTCGACCTTTTAAATGGAAATAGACATTATACTTATTGAAAGTTTCAACAGTATAGACCTATTTGATTCATAATAATTGTCGCAAGTCCGTTCAATAGTCGTAAAATATTAAATTACAGGAAGTTATTATAACAATACTGACATAAACGGAAATAATTCAGAGCGAAACATAAGTATTAAAGGCTATTTAGTGCGAGTTTCGTAACAACACAAACGTCTAAAGCTTATGATTAAGGAACGAATGCTTTTTTTTGTTTTAAAACCAAACAGTGCCAAAATGAACAAGATACACACCTTTCTGCAAGAATGTCATACATAACTTTTTTTGCAATTTTTACTTGCATAAAAATGATGCGCTTTTCATAGTAAAGAACAAGATATAAAGTGTCCTTACCTTTTTTTTTCATTAAAATACGTGAAACTTTTAAAGAAAGTTACTTAATTTACTTTTTCCTAGACTGTACTATCGTCCTTTACGCAGTTTTATTTCAAATAATTTAAATTAACTGACGTACAGAACATGTGTGGTTTTAATCCTACATAATTTTTACCTGCCTTGGCAATCAGTCAGCGAATCAAAAACTTGGGTGACACATAATATTCTTCTAATGTTTTTTATTCAATCGCATTATGTATTTTATCCGACCCGGTAATTAAGTCGTCCATCGAGTTACTCGTCTCTGGTGAGGTGGATACATTCTCCAGTTCTTGTTGTTTTAAGCGACGCATCGCTGATGAGGACGCTAGAATAGTTCCATAAGTGATTATATTCAAGCGAACATCTTCTAGTTGTTTCGATTCATTGTCTCGCCATACAGTGCGTCGCAGGACCTGTTTATACATTTTTGGGATATCCGCTGTAAAAATAATACTGTGCTTGCGAATTATTGAAAGGAGGTTATATTGGATATAGGGTACAACGCCTAATTTATCGTTTAATGAGCAACCTGATGAAGATATGCGAAAAGCATCGAATACGATTAAAAGTTTTGTTGACGCAATCAATTCTTTAATCAGGCACAATGAAGCAGGTAAGATAGAGTACCATCGTGCCTTTCAATCGGAGGTACGTCGGTATTAAGATATAGTATTTCATACTCAGAAATCCAGCTTAAACTTGGGATAGCGTATAAATCGCTTCACTCAAGAAATCGCATAGTGTCATTTAATGAGTTTTTAAAATTAAAATGTTCTTCCGCATAAGCAAGCGCACTTCGAAACACGCAGTTGAATTTCGTTTAAAATATGTTATGAAATGGTTTTCACATCGTAATTCTTCCTTAGAAAGCTTACTTCATTTTACAGATTCCTCGATTTCCCAAAACCATCTAACTGTTCTTGTACTCGTTGATCAACTGAATGTAATACAGTGAATTCCAGTTTTGACTGTGCTATTGAACTTACAGATTCACCATCGTTGATGCATAAAGGATTCAAGAATAGTCGAGCACCTAATAACAAGTAGACTTTATTAGAGACGTTAGATTCTGTATCGGCAAGATTCACACCGTTTGGAATTTTAATTTTATAAATGTTACGATTGACAACATTGTGATTAAATGTAATTCATAAGATTATTTTATTTTTAAGTTTGAACTTGCAAGCTTCTTAATTTTAATATTGAAAATCTAAGTAGAAATTACGTAATATTTCTTATCCGAAGCAGAATTTTTTAAACTGTTTGTGCGTAATATTTATTTATGTTCTAATTGTAAGATATAGTGCCAATAAGCAGGTGTATGTGATATCTTCTCAATCTCCCAGCAAAGACATTTGCATTTCACTCAAGTTAGTGGTTAGCAATAACTTTATTTTTACTTGTTTGCCTGTAATTTTCATAATTGTACTGCCTTACAGTGACGACCTTTTTTTTAATGCATGTGATTTTGACGAAAGCTTTCAGCGTTGCCTATTTGGTTATATTTCGCTTCCTAATTAAGGTTGATTTTAATTTAATTCCTTATAGTAAAGTCAGGAAAAATTTGAACAGTTACTTAAATTTTACTTATGGTTTCTTTTGATTCTCGAATATTTTAAACTTAATTAATCGTCCACATCGTGTTAATTTGGTAACTACGGAGGTAAACAGTTTGTTCGTTTTTAAATGCGCGACATTTATTGAAAATTTCGTTTTAAGAATGTTTTAATGACTTCCATTTTATTTTATGCAACATTCCTACTCTGAATTTTCAGACCTTCATGCTTACAAAATCGTAGCTTACGAATACTGTAATTAAACAACGACCATATAGAGTCTTTAATACATATGAAAGAGTATAGTCCCACGTAAAATGGTTTTTATTCCGAAGTAGGTATTTACATAAAACTGTTAATTAATATTTAATAAACTATCAGATTATTGCGAATTAAATGCCATTAGATCATTACAAATTGACATCATAAGCACAATGGGAAGATACAGTAAACAACGGATTATCAATCATACTCCGTTATTCAACACCAAAGATTATAGCTCCTTATTGAACCCGCTATGCATTGAACCAATTCGCCTGGTAATTTGTGATCAAAGTTTGATTGACGGTTTACTGATTCCCGCTACAGTTATATTAATATTTGAAGCCTTTAGTCTTAATTTTTCAAACAAATCATGCTTACTGGATTTACATTGGGATCCAGAATCCAATAAAGCCTGACAAGGAATCATTGCCCATTGCCCTTTGTCCCAATATATTAATTTTCCCAGTTCATAAGCTTCGGTGTTAAAGATGTATGCTGTAATGAAGATTTCGAGTTCATTAGTACTGGCTGTTAAGTGCGTTTGAGTTTCAATTTTAGGTATTGCCGCTCTAGGTTTAAGGGTCTAATTATTATTACGTGGTTGATTTACTATCTTTGTATCTTCCGGTCGTTCATTTACGATATTGTGAGGCATGGTGTTATGATTTACACTGCAATTCTTACGGTACACTCTGATATGTCTGATATGTCTATTGAAATTATCAATTAACGAACGCATAATTTGTGTGAATCCCTTAATACTATCGGACATTCGAAAATCCCTTTTACGTGTGTACTGATCAACTTCTTATTTTCATATCGGTCTTTCAACAAGCTCCACTCAATTGCATAATTAGAGTCTGTTACTTCTAATGAATTTAACAAGTGAAGACCAGTGAAGGGTGTCGAAAGTTCAGTGGGAGGGGGTGTAGGGTAAAAAGTATGTCATAAACAAAAACAGGAAAGGTCATAAATACAAGAGCGCCCGTTTCCTTAAAATCGAAAGTATTTGTATATAAACGCTAGTATTCAGCATCAATATTCAAAAACGAACAAAAACTTGTTTACCTCTCGTAGCATTAACCAGACTAATCAACAGATGTGCTCCTGCACTGGTGCTAAGAATGAGTTTTAAAGTATTCGTACGAAATCAAAAAGAAAGCGCGCTGTGAGAAAAATTATAAAGGTCATTAATCTTACTATTCAAATCTTTCTTCACTTGACTTTAACATAATCAAAGAATTTCTATATTAAAAAGTCCTAACCTTAATTATGGAAATAGCGTAGAATATAGCCAAATAAGCAGCGCTAAAGGTTTTAGTCAAAATCACAAGCATTAAAAAAAAACTCCGTCCCTCCAAGGCAGTAAAATTATGAAAATTACAGGTAAACAAGAAAAAGTAAAGTTATTGCTAACTACTAACTTGAGTGAAATGCAAATAATGTTTGTGCTGGGAGATGGAGAGGAAATCACATACGCCTGCTTATTAGCACTATATCTCACAATTGGAAAATAAATAAATATTACGCACAAACAGTTTAAAAAAATCTGCTCCGGATAAAAAATTTTACGTAATCTCAACTCAAATTTTCAATATTAAAATTAACTGATTGAAGCTTGCAAGTTCAAACTCAAAAATAAAATGATCTTATGAAATAATTTTTGATTATCCCAAACATCGTTACATTGAACACGTAGAAACCATAAATTCGATAAATTTTAAAACTTAAATATAAGTGCACAATAGCAGAAGCAAATAATACAGTGAAAATTACAAAAGAGGTTGAATGCGCTTCGGTATTTGGAACAATCCTGAAGGTCGTTCATACGGAAGTACATACAAAATCACAGCGACGTGATGCAGAATGGAATTTCTCACGTTAAATTGAATTCTTAGTCAACCGGGATCATCCAGCTTAAAGCTTGTCTTCTGTACAGCTCCCCGCTATGAACAGAAAGTTGTAATCACGGCAATTATGTGTCCCGAATTCTTTTAACTACACTAAGTAAATTAACGTTATCCTACAACCTAGTCCAAATGATCTTTGTTTATGATTCACCTGGTTTGTTAACAGTTAAATCTCTTATATACATCAACGAAAAACAAATTTTGCACAAGTACAATTGTTTATCTTTTAAACAGATGCGAGCACTAACTACACAACATAAGGCTAGTGCAAAATTTTCAACTATAGCTTACCCAAACTCTCTCACATAAACTAGGCCTCAACAAGGCGTAATTAATCAAAAAGATGAGGAAGCACTTAAAAAAACACTATCCCTTCTCGATGCAAACTCAAAGCGTTATAACCAAAACGTAACACAACGCACTCAAAAATATATTTCCCGGGACAGAATGAAGAATTACTGATATCCACACTTATTGACTAAAGTAGATTCTACTATACGATAAGTTTATGAACCGCTATTAAAAATATTCCATACTAAAATTCAAACTATTTGGCACGCGAAAAATATAGTTCAAGCTGCACGTGTGTCAACAACAAAACACTGATTGCCAAGATGCGCGATAACATTTGCTATATTCCCTTGCATACAAACAATCGTTTATTGCAAACCTCCCGTAACGTAAACCTATCTTCTACAAATTTGCATCCCCAATACTAATGAATACCCAACTGATGCACTAATGACAGCTGTCTCAACGAAACATAATGCGCTACAGATCATTTATGACACACTACATTTCCTAGAAATCTTTCTACTGCACGGATAATGAATTCCATTCCCAAGAACAGATCCATTTCCTTTTAACGAAACTACAGTTATGAAATTCACGGAAAGCTACGATATCTAAATACATTAATATTAAAAAAAAATTCTAAGCCAAATTTAACCACAAGTGACAAACGCCCTTCAAGACCAGTTTTAAGTAATGGAAGCGGAAAACGTGTATCAACATGTTTTTATTAACAATGGCGTCAAAATTATCATGAAAGCTCACCCAACTGTCGAATTCCTGTAAATTCACATTCGGTAATTTGAGAATGTGATTGAATTGAAATGAGTTATTGAATTTATCTTGCGAGTTATTGGTGCGGAACTATTTTGTGTGGAGTGACTTTCAATAATATAACTCGCCTTTAAAATACTTACTACAAATTTCTCAACTTACGTCGGACTGTTTGAATCGTCTAAGCACTCAATTTGATTTTGGATTATTTCGAAATCCGTCAAAAGTGGCTCTGCTTTTTGTGATCCCGTTCTTAATTCGGAATACCGTATGAGCCATCGAAGTTCATGACGATGTTTTGGAAACGCGTCAATGGAGCTTTCAAACATTTGAATTTGTTTTTAAGTGACGAATAATGCCTAAATTTGAGAAATGGATTAATACAGGAAGACTGACTTGTTTTTCCAGTGCATTTGCTTCGTAAGAATACTTGTGTGCCTCATTGTTTGTCCACACTTCTCTTCTTTTTGAGCTTACATACAGATGAACGTTACAGGAAGCTGACTAATTGATATTCCTGATGATTCTCTATTTCCAAGTTGCTGCTCGTTTACCCGTCGCTGACACTTCCTTGCTTATGGGTAACTCTTGCAAAATATAATAAATAATAAACAAATGCACTAATTTAATTGTGATCCGGCTCGAAGGACCAGTGATTCGGTGCTTAGTTTTCCTTCGGGCAATAAAAATAAATAGACGTGCACAAACATTTTAATTAACCGTTTAACGTGTTTACCGAGTTAACTCGGGTTTGCGTATCGTTTCTGTTTTCGCTCACCTGTAACAACTCAGGCGTATACAAATTTTGTCGCTAATTTTAAATATGGCTGAGTTATTTCGGTATATACGCATTAATGTTCTATTGCTTGCCTAGCTTATGATTGCATACTATTTGGTATATGACGAGCTATTTGGTGGAGTCGGCAACTGATTTCTCGAGTCAGTATTGTTCTTACAACGTACACAATTGCACGAACTCATTGTTTTCCTCGTATAACGTAGCGTACCACGTGCAAAATTTTAACAGCGTAAAAGCTATATATTTTCATAGTATCTATCTAATTTAGTGGCTTTGCGTAATATCTTAGTAAACGTTAGACAAGACTATATATTTTGTAATATTTATATGTAAATTAGTGCTTCGCTAAATATTGTTGTAACCGTCAGACAAGAATATAAACTAAATATGGATAGTGATGATAGTGAATTTTTATGTGAGTCGGACGTAGAGGAACCAATAGAAGAGCAGCTCCGACACAAGTGTATAAAGCTACTCAAGTTCAGATTCAGAAGACTCCGAAGATTTTACTTTTCGGAATTAGTGTGAATTACAGCCTAATACAATGGCACCACCAGCATTCCCTTTACTGCGGTTCCTTCTGTAAATATCATAGCTGGCGGTGATTGGAAGAACTTGATCATTTTGAGCAGTTTCTTGATGATGATCTGATTACTCACATAATAGTTGAAACCAACCGTTATGCAGATCAAAAAATAGAAGCGATAAGTGGTATCCTGTGACATCCTCAGATATGAGAGTTTTATAGGTCTCATTATTCTTCGAAGTATTGTAAAGGAACCAGAGCTACGACACTATTGGTCTAAAATCCTTTACTGGTAACATTTTTCTCAAAATGCTTGCCAAATACAAGATTTGATGCAATACAGCAAAACCTTCATTTTCAAACAATGAAGAGTATGATGAAGAAACGCCCAAATCGAAGCTAAACAAAATATGGCCTGTGTATAATAAAGTAGTAAAAATTTCGTGATACATGAAAGGCACATAAGTATAAATGAGAGTCTTTTGTTGTATAAAGGAAGACTTGATTGGATTCAATACATTCCATTGAAAGAGTTAGGTTTGGAATAAAGACCTACTTGCTTTGTGAATCTAAGTGGCTATGCTTGGAATTTTATTATATACCGTAAGATGACAAATCTTGATCAACAATATGATAGCCTTCCAGTCTCATCTCAAGTAGTTATGCACACATGAACTTCTGAATAAAGGATATTGCCTTACAATGGACAAGTATTATAACTCACCACAGCTTTGCCGACCTTCTAATTTCAAATAAAACTGACCTATGCGGTACCTTACGAATTACAAGAAAAGCAGTTACAAGGAACTGAAAACTAAAAACTAAAAAAGGAGAAACAATTGCTTTCCAAAGAGGCAAGGTATGCGTACTAAAATGGAAAGAAAAAATGATGTTTCTTTGATTTCCACAATTCATTCAAATACTTGTGTACAGGTACAAACAAGAAGAAATGAAATAAAGGTCAAACAAAGTTGTAGCTGATTATAATGATACCATGGGAGGGTAGTTCGTGTTGCTCATCATTTAGCGGATTACTCCTTACAGTGAAAATTAAAGAAATTTTCATTTTTTATAAGCATTTAATTAGAAATATGCAAAATTCTATTTTAAGTTTCTTAATAATTTTGATAGAACTTATTTAATTTATTATCCCATTTACAATGATATTAGCACAAAACTATTTGAAACAAAAAATTTTTTAAAATGTATTTATTTTATTTATTTTTATAATTGATATTAATACTTGACATTTTAAAATAGATTTTTAATATTATTCATTACTAACCCTAAATTAATTGAAAAGTACTGAAACTGTAAGAATGCTGCTAATTCAATCAGTTTGAATATATTTGCCAATGTAATCTTAATTAACGAAAAGTAATGTTTATTAAAGAACAAAAGTAGTGAATTCAAACTTTGATACAGTGAATTTCAAAGAGTTGTTAGAAGTTTATAGATGGTATAATGATTTGTGAAATACTTTAACCTGTTCGAGAAGACGAAATGTATCTAGAATGAAATTACATACCATATGAGTCATAATTTTGGAAAAAATGGTTTACAAAAACAAAGTTCTTATTAAAAAATTACGAGTGTAATAGTTAGAATGGTACCATAGATTATTTAATGATATAGGATTGATTATTTAGATTTGACTATACAAGGAATGCATTTTGGGACAAAGGAACAACTGGTAAAAAATAAAGGTTTTTTGACGAGAAAAGATGTAAGTAAAGTTGAATTATCCCGGCGTTAAGCTAATTCTTTTAAAAAACCTGACTAACTGAAAACTATGAATGTTTAGAAAGAAATAAATGAGTATTTGGGAATTAAATTACCAAACTTGGTAATTGATATTAAGCGTAAATGTTACGGTGGCACAATTTCAAACTTTTTACATATGAAAGAACGATTTAACGATATTTAATACCCAGATTGCGATGTACCACTATATGTTACCTTGTTTTAGACTTTATCATACTAACTCTAGTGTGTAAGAATATTATATTATAATTTGAATGTTCAATTTGTTTATTTTTTGACATTATATCATCGTGACTCATGAATTTTTATATGCCGAGTTAACTCGGTGAGCGAAATCGGTTATTTAATAAATATTTTTTTCTAATTGTGATTTATTTTTGCATGTTTAGTTATGCTAAGTATTGATAAAACAGTAAGTTCAACACTACTAATACATAAAATAAAAGGATTTTTTACCGACCTTTGCGAAATAAATGGAACGTTAAGCGGTTAAGGCTTTTCGAACGGTGACAGAATTAAATAAGGCGGTGCATTGTTTTAGTATTACACTAAGAAGATGGAAAATGATAGTCATATCGTGATAGATTTATTACTTCTAGACGGCCTGTGATTAGCGCTCAAAATTCACTTAGCTGTTGACACTTCCCAATCATGTCCACGTGGACTAGCAAAAAACCGGCAAAAGCCTGTCCGGTAGAACTGAACGGGTATCGGATTAACAAGGAGGATTGTCAATATATGGTTCTATTGTGCTTGAAACCGCCTTAATGCTTTGCTGTCTCGTACTTATTGTACGTGACAAAGAAAGATGGATATATTATGAATAATGCCTCTATTTCTGCCGAACAAAAGCGTTTGCAACTTTCACACATAATGACAAGGCAATAAGAATCAGATGCAGGTAGAATAGAAATTCAATAGGTATAATAAAATGCCAGTGGTTCTCAACACTGCTTTAACATTATATAATTTGTGAAGAAATGCAACTTTTGTATAATAAAATAATAATCGATTACTAATTACCTATAAGTAATTTCAATTGACACCTTTCACTTATACTTATAACAACAATAACAAATACATTTTTATTATAGTTAGTAAATATTAATTAAATTACAAAGATATACTTTTATAATTAAATGTAAAAATTATAATTGTCATTCGGCTTCAGATTCATCACTTCCTGAGTCATCCAAATCTTGGAAAAGATCATCGTCATCACTTTCTTCAGTGTTAACTGTGAAAATAAGAGGTCTTACTTCATCCACAATCTCTTCATTAACAAAAGTATCTTTAATTATTTTATCCGTATGATCAATACATTTTGCCATATTTCCGCACTAACTGTTTTTAATGCGTCGTTCCACGTATTAAGAACATCTTCGTCTTTCCGGATGTCGCAACGATACTTTTGTCGTATTTGTTCTTAGTAATGCCCCATACCAACTCAATTGGATTGAAATGGCAATGATACGGGGCAGGCGCAAAACTTCATGTCCATATGATAGAGCTAGCTCATCGATTACATATTTTCGCATTGGTCTACTTTGTTTCTTTTGGCCAATTCCACTAACTCTGCCTTTGTCATAAAATTTTCCCACGCTATTTTTTAGCGGTTAACCATTGCTGTATTTCTTCTTTTTCCAAGAAACTTTGACTGCCTTCTCTGCCTTTCGAGAATGATAACTCGCATTGTCAAGGACAATTATTGATGGTTCCTCTAATTTTTGTAAAAGTGATTCCTCAAACCATTTTTCGAACAATTCTGCGTTCATATTATCGTGATAATCTAATGATTTATTTTTGTACCGAAAATTAATTGACTTCCGTCGATAAAACCGTTTCTGTTACCTGCTTCAATGATAATAAATCGTTTTCCATCTGATGATTTGTTCGGTTGATGTAAACTCTTTGCACTGTTATCTTGCCAAGTACATTTTGACGTACTACCTTTACTAAATATCCACGTTTCGTCTGTAAAACAAACTGTCTCGAACTTTCGGAGTTAAGATTTTGAGATACTTTCTCAGAAAAACGTTTCTTTTGGCGACAATGTGGCTTTGTTCACACAAACCGCGTCTATTGTTGGTTTTGGAATTTAAAGCCCATATTTTTAACACTAGAGCCAAACTGGTTTTCCTATTTCATACGCGGTTCTCAATTTTAAGAAGTTTAATAATGAATTTAACGTTACGTGTTCCTTCTTCGCGTACATCTCGTATATTAATGCACGAATTGTTTGTTTTCCATTTTCTGGAAAATCTGTAGTGCAAAAGTTTGACACGCTGTTTTTCACTGGAGGTTCCAACTCGCCGCCATTTTTTTAAAGCACAGATTTTCCCCACCGTCGAAACCGAAAGTTTTAACGCGTTTGCTGTTCTTTGTTGAACAGAAAATGTAGATAATAGTGGACCACCATTTTCTTTTTCTTCTTTAAAATAATCGACTGTATTTAAAACTAATTCGCGAATTTCTTTACTCAACTTTTTCGGCATTATATTAATGGTTAGTTTATATAAACGCTTACTCAAAGAATAATGATAATATAGATATTGCAGTTGTTTTATTTATACCTATATGTACCTACTAAATGGTATAATAATCTATTATTAATTACTTATTGTTACAGTATTGCATGTTTATTTGGATTCTTTTGTAATTGGAGTACACTAAAACGTCATTACCATACTTAGGTATACAATGAACTTTCTAAATGTGAATTGAAATACCTATACTTAATCGAATATTCATTATTATGAATGGCTTTTATAAATGTTTATTATAAAAACTTGCATTCTTCCATAAATTTTAAATGTAATGTTAAAGCAGTGTTGAGAACCACTGGCATTTTATTATACCTATTGAATTTCTATTCTACCTGCATCTGATTCTTATTGCCTTGTCATTATGTGTGAAAGTTGCAAACGCTTTTGTTCGGCAGAAATAGAGGCATTATTCATAATATATCCATCTTTCTTTGTCACGTACAATAAGTACGAGACAGCAAAGCATTAAGGCGGTTTCAAGCACAATAGAACCATATATTGACAATCCTCCTTGTTAATCCGATACCCGTTCAGTTCTACCGGACAGGCTTTAGTTTGTGTTCATTTAGTGAGAAAACCAGTAAACATATAAAATTATTTATTTTTTTAATTTCCGGCAACATGGTTTCTAAATAAAATTAAACAATTTTGGCACCATACTTTCCCAAAATTCGTCATCACGTTCTATCTGGAAGTATAAAATAATGATACAAAATAACCCATTGGGAATTATATACAGTGTGTTCGAATGAAAATCCTTTTGGTAGAAAAATGAGTGTACTGTAAAGGAAATTAAGGCAAAAGTAACTATTCATATGTATCCAAGTCACTATTTACTTTGAGTGGAATTAAATCGTAGTGAAATTATGAATTTTAGTGACGCAGAGATATACCTTACAACTTTTTTTGGTAGGACCAAGCTTTGCAGATGGCAGCTAAACGTACTGAGGTGAAATTAGGAAAACTACGTTTTCTTAACATTAACCGTAACAATTTAAGTGTTTATTCTAAAATTCTGATTTTTGCATGCCCATACTTGAAATATAAGCGCTTCTAGCAGTAATTCACAAGTTTTAAAAACTTTTACAGGTTTTTGAAATAAAATTACAAATGTAAAATTATCAAAATCTTGCATCCAAAACTGGACCCCGCGCATGTATGAACTATTGAAAATTTCTATACATATCGAAAACGTAGAAAGTTTAAAAAAAATTAAGTCGCTACCTTCAATAGTTATAGAAATATGAATAGTTGTTCAAGAGATTTGGAATACGCGTAAACTTATTACGAAGCATCGCGACGATCAGTATTTTGCGTGAGTGCGTTATAGTGGAGTAAATTGCTCTTCTAACTCGCTGTTTTATGAGGTGCGAGTCAACAAAGGTATAACTAAATAAAACCTATATCTAGGAGAGGACACGTTGGGATAGAGGAAATGGAAATGTACAACTTTTTAGTAAGACCGGACTTTGCAAATGACGCTTAAACGCGACTGAGGTCGAGTTAGAAAAACTACGTTTTCTTAACATTAACCGTTGTAACAATATAAGCTTTTAATATAAAATTCTGATTGTTTCACACTATACCTGAAATATGAGCGCTTCTAATAGCAATTGAGTAATTTTGAAAATGTTTAGAGCTTTTATAATAAAGTTGAAAACATAAAACTATCAAAATCGTGCATCCAAAGCTTCACCCTGCGGAGCTATGTGAATTATTTAAAATTTCATATATATATATATATATATATATATATATATATATATATATATATATATATATATATATATATATATATATATATATATATATATATATATATATATATATATATATATATAAATATAGAGTCAAATGTAGCCAGAAAACGTGAAAGTTAAAAAAATAAGCTTCTTCAATAGTTACAGAAACATGAATTTTTGTCCGCTAGCCTTAAAATGCGCGCTATTGCTAAGAACGCCACTACCGCTCTCGACACCACACCTTTCTAGAAATCATATGCGTTAGCCTTATATGTAAAAATAAAATAAGAATATATATAAATGTAGAGTAGCGGCTAAAAATATTACAAAAGTTCATTTTGTGAAATGTAATTTTTGAAATCAAAAACAATTAATTTAGTAAATATGGTAATTAATTAAAATAAACTTGTCCAAAACATGCCGAAGCATGCACGATTTTGATAATTTTCTTTTGTCAACTTTATTTTAAAAAAAACTGTAAACACTTTCAAAATTCCTAAATCGCTATTAGAAGCGCTCATATTTCAGTTATATGTGTCCAAAAAATCAGAATTTTAGATTAAAAGCTAAAATTGTTACAACGCTTAATGTCAAGAAAAACGTAGTTTTTCTAACTCGACCTCAGTCGCGTTTAAGCGCCATTTCCTATGCCCCAAAGTGTCCTCTACGAGATGGTATAGTGGTATAGGTTTCATTTGGTTATACCTTCGGTGTTACGCAACCCCAGAAAACAGCGAGTTAGAAGAGCGATTTTGCTACACTATTTGGGAGTGGAGCCAAGTATTCAATTTATTATTAAGGTATAAATTATTTTTTATATATTGATCAATTATAATAAGCCATGGTATTGTGTAATAATTATTAAACAGTTTTTAATCAACTATGAAAGTATGTTCTAACCACCATTCTTTTAAGTTGCTCCTTTAATAAATTACTTGCAATTCTGTTTTTGGTTCATCTTGTAAATATATTAAAAACTACTTTTGGTAGAAAAAGATTTGTTTAAACCCGAATATCTCATAAATGTCGACATGGTATATATAAACATTCGCCACATCCGGTAGCTTCTAAAGTTTCTAAAAGTGGACATGTTCCGTGAAGTTGAGGGCAGAGTCATAAGCTCAAACTGGGCTGTATTCGTAACACATTTTATGATATAGTTTCTGTAGAGAATTTGAATTTTACTAACATTGTTTTGTTAATTTTTCTGGGTTATTATTAACAATGTATAAGTGAGTCATTTAGAAAAAAATTACAAACAAAAATCATTTAATGGACTGATGGCTGGGAAATTTTTTTTTTGCAAAAAAAATGTTAACTTTTTATTTAAACAATTTTTTGCAAAAATAATGTCATGAATCCCTTCCGGTACTTGATTTTTATATACAGTACAAAAATAAATGAAATTAGTTGAGTCATAAAGGAGAAATGTTAACAAAACTTAATATGGTGCGAAGTAATCGTTAAGAAGTCTGCTGTACAATTTACTCCTTTACTGCACGAAGAGCGGCAACTGAATGAATGCAAATGCGCAATGCTGCTATTTAACAACAGGTAAAAAATGCCACTTTTAAGAAGAGACCACAACAACATCATGTAAATTACAACATTATTGCTTAGCTACAAACGATGTAAATTAAGAATTAACATAATTTTGAACATTAGTTCAAAAATAATAAGCATTATTGAATGGGGAACAAATAAAATACTTTAGAACGAGTAATAATGTAGTATTGTCTATTATTCTAAATGAAATTTGATACACAAATTAGCATTCTGGTTGTTTAGAGACTTAAATATACACAAAAAATACACAGAGTCCGGCAACAAGAGCGCCTTCTTCTATATCTTCCGTTTCATATAAGCTTGATTAATAAAATTTGTTATGGGGTTATAGTTTAGTTGTGTGCATATTTTAAAATTATTCACGTGTATACAGGTTGTTTATTTAAAGATGACCAAACTATAATAAAAGAAATTTAAATGGAACACCCTGTATAATATTACTGTTTTGAAGTCTACACATTGTTTCTAACAAATTCGCAATATATTTCCCCATCTCCAAATATAGCCGATTTTAAGTTATTTCGATTTTTCTAAATAAAAATTGAAATTACAGAGATAGCTTTAAAAATGTACCTCCTTAACCGTTGGAAAACAAAAGCTATCTAATTTATATCAGAACAGATACACAGATAGAACCTTCTTATAGTGCAAAGAAAATGTCATAATTGCATACAGGGTGTTTACAATTGACTTGCCAATCAGACATTATTCCAACTAGTAAAAGTTTACTTTTTCAAATAGAACACCCTGTATATTATTCCGTTTTTGGTTTCTACATATTAACCCTTATCAATTCGATATACAATTTCCTATCCCTAAATATAGCCGTTTCCGAATTATTTTGAATTTTTCGAAATGTATATTGGAACATTTTTTTAAATACATGGCCTCGTATAAATAGAAAAAAAAACAGTGCAAAACAATTGTATTGCAAATTAAAAAACGCAACAGAAACTAATACACTATAATTATTAAAATTATTTATAAAAATACAAAACTAATAAAATAAAAAAAAAATTATAATTTAACGCTAATCATTAGCGATAATGATTTACAGTGATTGTTCAAAATGTTGTCCGTTTTCTGGGATGCAGACCTGAAGTCGATCTTTAAAAGATTGTTCAACTCTACGCAACAACTCAGGAGTAATGCTATGAAAAGCCTGTGTTATACGATTACGCATATCTTCGGCAGTGGTTGGTGGTTCCCTATAGACGATACTTTTTATGTATCCCCATAAAAAGAAATGTATTCTGGTCAGATCAGTGGACCTAGCTGGCCACCTCACAGGTCCATTTCGCCCAATCCATTTATTTGGAAAGACTCTATTGAGATAATCACTTACATCTTCAGAGTAGTGAGCAAGAGCGGCATCATGTTGATACCACAATGTGGCTCTAATATCAAGAGTAATATTTTCTAATAAGCCCGGTAAATTGTTACGCAAAAAGTTAAGGTACTTCTCACCATTCAAGTGTCCGTCAAAAAAGAATGGACCGATAACATAATTCCCAACGATTGCACCCACTTAAAGACCACTTATGTTGATTATCAACTTGTCTTAATAAATGTGGATTTTCTGAGGAATAATAATGAAAATTATGTGTATTAACAAATGCATTCTTATGAAATGTTGATTCGTCTGTCCATAAAATATTATAAAAAAAAATTGGGTTTTGAGTAATTTTTTCTCTGACCCAGTTACAAAATCTTACTCGATAATCGAAGTCTGCATCGCTCAATTCTTGGTGTAACTCAATATGATAGGGATGTAAGCGATTCTTCTTTAAAATACGGCCTACTGATCTCTCACTTATACCAACTATACTTATGTCCTTTTGGCTTCTGTGATGATCCTCTTCGATGGC
Source organism: Vesta saturnalis (assembly GCA_036346205.1). Classification (NCBI taxonomy): domain Eukaryota; kingdom Metazoa; phylum Arthropoda; class Insecta; order Coleoptera; family Lampyridae; genus Vesta; species Vesta saturnalis. The sequence goes on from JARFJB010000339.1 coordinate 4,360,082, forward strand.
GAGAAGAACCCTCAATTCACTATCTTCATTTGTAGAAGGTTTAACACGTTCATGTTTGGAGTAATTGGCAAAAGAAGTTGCAATCAATCTACTTCTACTTCTATCTGCATATTTTCCAGCATAAATTCTGCTGGCCAATAAACAGTTTCTTTCTGCAGCACCCAACACGAACATCATATCAACTAACTGATTTTGTGTAAAATTCATTTTATAAAAATCTTAATTACTAACAATAACACTCGTAAATGGTTAATTAAAGTTTTATTTACGTCAAACATTCAATTTTTATAAGAAGCACACTTGATTTTAGAATTTTACTTGAAATTGAAGTAAATATTTGTCAAATTCTTATTAACATGCAATGCCTTCAGTAAAAAAATTGTAATCAGTCTTCTATCATAATATATTAGTTTGTGTTGCGTTTTTTATTGTATAATACAATTGTTTTATGATGTTCTTTATTATCTATACGAGGCCATAGATTTAAAAATGTCTCAATAATCTTATACATTTTGAAAAATTGAAAATAATTCGGAAACGACTATATCTAGGGATAGGGAGTTGTATAGCGAACTGATAAGAGTTAATATATAGAAACCAAAAATGTAATAATATACAGGGTGTTTTATTTGAAAAAGTAAGCTTTTACTAGTTCGAATAATGGTTGATTGGCAAGTCAATTATAAACACCCTGTATGCAATTATGTCATTTTCTTCACATTAAAAGGAAGTTCTATCTGTGTACTTATTCTCATATAAATAAGATAACTTTTATTTTTCAACAGTTAAGGAGGTACGTTTTCAAAGCAAACTGTAATTTCAATTTTTTTTTAGAAAAATCGAAATAACTCAAAAACGGCTATATTTAGGGATAGGGAAATATATTGCGAATTTGTTAGGAACAATGTGTAGAATTCAATAATATAATAATATACAGGGTGTTTCATTTAAATTTTTTAATGATAATTTGGTCCTCTTTAAATAAACAACCTGTATTCGTGTGAATAATTTTAAAATATGCACACAACTAAACTGTAACTGCATTCCAAATTTTATTAGTCTAGCTTATATAAAACGGAAGATATAGAAGAAGGCGCTCTTGTTGCCGGACCCTGCATATTTAATTTTCTTACAAATTATTAAAGCTTCACATATTAAATCTTATTTCTTTTTTCAGGCAAGTCCAGAAACATTTTCAACTTTAAAAGTTCAACCAGCATAAGAAGAAGGAATGCTGTATTGGAAAACTGCAGAATTAATTGTTACATAATTTATAATTGGTGTGATATATATATTTTTTTCTGTAATATTGACATTGCTCGAAATCCGTTGTAAAAATTATTAAAACGTATACTAAAACAAGAATGCTGTATGGTGATTAGTGTATAATTCTTAAAAGCACTGAAATGAATTTCAGATGAATAAGTATAGTTTCTCTCTTGTATAAGCTGGAAAGTTTCATAATTAAAAGTTAAATTAATTTGTAACTGCTTACTGAGTAGAAAGCACTAATTCTAGAAAAAAATTTTTATAACTGACTCTAACTTGTTAATTTGTTTGGTTCTCTGTGAATTAATTACTCTAAAATGTAATGTTAGAAAGTTGTGAAATAGAATAATCCTTTTTTCGTAGTTACTATAGTACAGTTCTTTGTTTGTAAAACTAGGTTACTGTCATTTCAATTTAAGCATAATTAAACTTAATTCTACTGTTTCAATTAAATAAAATAGAACAACCTTCATGTGTTTCTATCATTACCTTTAGATAAACAGCTGTAATAACATTTTAGTACATAAAATATACAGTGTTAAATTACAAGTATGAATTGTAATACGTACGTACCTAAAACTAATTTTGATTGAGCACAGTGTAGACAAAATTAATTTTATCTATTGATTGCACTAACTGGTTTTTTACTTGATGAAACTCCATGTCCCTTAAATAGAAATAAAACAAACATTGTTTTTCAAGTTTCACTATATTGCTTAAAGTGGTGAATTCTATACATCTAATTTCCGTGAATACTTTCCCTTAATAAAATTATGGTTTTCTGTATTTAAGTGTGAAGCATAATTTAGTTTATTAATGTTATATTGTAAAAATCTAAAATGTTCAAATATTATAGTTTTAAAACTTCTTCCTGTTTGACCGATATAACGTTTATTGCAATCACCACAGCTCAACTTATAAACTCCTAACAGTTCGACACATTATTTTGTACATATTTTCCTAGAGTAGTGACACTTTTTAAGGCTACATTCAGATCTAGTTTCTTTAGTTTGTAAGAAATTATTTTTGTAGGTTTTCCTGTACAAGCTAAAGCAACAAAATTTCTTCTTAAAACTGTAATACTAGGATAAACTAAATTTAACACTAACTTTAATTGTTTTTTGATGTAATAGTATACTTCAATTGTTTTTATGTAACAGTTCATTTATATCCCTTTGGTGTTATCCATTATTTACTAAATTAAGTACTTTCTGAAAGTTATACTCGGATGTATAGTTAATAACCTATGTGTTTAAGAGTTAAATGCCGTCATTTTATAATTATATTAATGGGCAGATGAGTTATGTACTACTGGCCCTGTATGAAAAGGATTGTAGAAAATAGAAACTTTACTTATAGATAAATCTCAAAATTTATTTTCGTTATTTTCTATCTCTAAAGTAAATTCTATCGATAAATGTGGTTTATTCGAAATATTTAAAAAAGTACGTAGTTGTCTATTAAAACCTGTAAAACATGCAAAAATATCGTCAACATAACTGTATCGAAATAAAAATTTATTAAGCGGGTGGTTATGTATCTGATTTTCTAAATTACGTAAATATTTCTGTCAGCACCGGACCTAACAGGTTTCCCTTTATAAAACCTTCTTGAAAGATAAAGATGTCTTTATCAAATTGACAGTAATGTTGACCTGAACAACAGATACCTTAAGAGCATTTGTTGGAATTTGATAACGAACCCTTTGCCTCTAATGGTTTCATTAATCGGAAACCTAGTAAATTCCACGTTATAGGAAACATTAGTGGACAATCTAGAAAATCAAATGCATAACTATGTTGACGATATTTTTTATTTTTTATAAAATTTTTTAAATGAACCACATCCACCGATAGAATTGCCTTTAGATACAGAAAATAATAACCAAATAATTTTTTTAGATTTAACTATGACGAAAATAGATAATAGACTTGACTTTTCTATTTTCCATAAACCTTCACATACAAACCTCAGTAATACATTGCTCATTTTCCCAGTTATATAATTACTTTATTAGAATCTAACCTTCAGAAAGAAATAAATTTAATAAAACAAATAGTAATAAATAAGGGATACAATAAAAGGGATACAAACAAAATACTACTTAAAAACAATTAGAAGAAGCGTTTAATTTAGTTCATCGTAATATTCCAGTTATAAGAAAACATTTAGTTTCTCTAGCATATATAAGAAAACCTACAAAAACAATTTCTAACGAAATATATGGCCTTTAAATGTAAAAATACACTAGGAAAATATGTAAAAAATAAAAAGTCAAAAACTGATGGGTGAGATAAGGAGGGAGTTTATAGATTGAATAGTGAGCATTGCAATAAATGCTATATCGCTCAAACAGGAAGAAATTTTAAAATTAGAATATCTGAACATTTTAGATCTTCAAAATATAATAATAACAAATCATACCCCGCTTCACACTTAAATACAGAAAAACGTAATTTTAGCGGTTACTTTGAAATTTTGCAGAGTCAGACTAAAAGAAGAAAACCAGATCTTTTAGAAGCTTTAGAAAGGTAATTTATGAAGCCAACAACTAGAAGTATATAATTTGCCACTTTTTAATTAGTACAGTCTTGTTTACCCTCACCTTTCTACTTCCATCATTATAATTTATTATCTATTGTGTAAAAATTCATACTGTAGGTAATTATAGTTTAAATACTCAATCTGATGAAGATAGTTTTGTGGAAACAATTGCCACTTTAGCCAATATAGTGAAAAAAAAACAAATCCTACCTGTACCTTTGGAACCAAAATTACCATAGACATTCTTAACATTTACGAGATATGACAGTTACCTTACACGCGGCTTGCGCCAACATTGAACTATAATTTTTCACTAGATGTTACGACGCCCCACTATCTTTGTTCACTAATTTTCTCAAAAAGAATTGTTTTATTTATTAAAACTCTTAATGAAAAACTGAGTGCATATTTGTTTCTTTAAAGCTTAAAGTAGGTTTAAATATTTCCATACTCGCACAAAATAAAATAGAATATTATACACGACAATAAAGGGGAAGGTAATTCACCTGTAGTTTACGCCACTCGTGGGTTGTCATCTATCATTCGATGTTGCAATACTCCTCTATCTCCCATGTTGCAATACTCCTCTATCTCCCTTTCCTAATTTTTACAAAAAAAAGATTGATTGAAAAGTTGTATACTTTCACACAAGAACAAGATAATTTCAACACAGTGGATTTCAAACTTATTCAGGTGACCTTCTGTATTCCTTAGTATTTTTTGTAGAATTAAAGATAAATTGTATGAACACCTATGTAGATGGTGTAGTGATGGGTAAATCACTTACTCCTTTTGTAACTAACATGGAAATATTTGGATCGTTAGCTTTACCACCTTTAGTTTAGTATAGATATGTACATCTTGTATATATATATATATATATATATATATATATATATATATATATATATATATATATATATATATATATATGTGTGTGTGTGTGTGTGTGTGTGTGTGTGTGTGTGTGTGTGTGTGTGTGTGTGTGTGTGTGTGTGTGTGTGTGTGTGTGTGTTGTGTGTGTGTGTGTGTATGTATATAGTACATATACAGATGTCAAACTGATTTGACCACTCTATAACTGATAACGAATAAATATATTTGAATAAAACGAAAACTATTTTTACAGCTGCAAGTGCTTTAATATTGGCTGTTGAAATTACACACTTGAACTACTTGAAAAGACAACCTCCTTAAAATTTTAAATAGCGATCTCTATATTTTTTATAAATTATGATGCATGTTATGTCCACGTATGTGTCAATCTTTACAGGATTAAAATCGATCACTACTTACGGAAGAAAATGCAATTTTATTTATATGTTTCAGTCAAGTCCGTCATGATGGACGACATGAACAACCATTATAAAACAAATCAAACTGAAACATGTTACCCGTTTAAGAGACTTAGGAATAAATTACTGATAATTCATTATATTAAATGTTCGATTTGCAATTCTCCTGGCTGAATACAATGTTCAAACCTTTCTACAAGATTTTTGTTATATGTTGCATGAATCATCTGAGGGGTAATTTCGTGACATGCATTTTTGATTTTTCCTTTTAAATCCTCTGTGTTTTCTGGTTTAGATTGGTAAACTATGTTTTTCAAAGTTTCCCAGACGAAATAATCTATAGGCGATAAGTATGGGGAACGAGCAGGACACTTAATTTCTGGTGCTAAATTTTCGATAAAATTATTGCCACAAGTGTTATGAAGGAAATTTGTAACAGCATTCGCATTATGAACAGGGGCTCCATCTTGTTGCCAGCACATCACCCTTCTTTCATTCAATGGAGTGTCTTCCAGCAATTCGGGTACAACACTTTGCAAAAAATGCAAGTATCTCTGACCGGTCAAAGTCTCTTGATAAAAATAAGGTCCTATTAATAGTCCATTAAACAAACCACACCACACATTTATACTCCAAAGTGTTTGAAAATTCGTTTCCATTACCCAATGGGCGTTTATGGGTGACCAATAATTACTATTGTGTCCATTTATTACTTCATTGTTATGGAATTTGACTTCATCACTCCACAAAATTGTTGACAAAAAGTTTGGCTGCTCTTCGATTTTTAGGAGAATTTGTGCAATGACGTCTATCGTCATCTGTAGGTCTTAAGTTTTGAGATAATGGACTTTGAATGGATGATATAAAAATTTTTAAGAATTCTTTAATTTAACTTTTCCATATGTCCAGTTCATGAGATAAATTTCGAAGAGACACATAAGGATTAAAACTCACATAAGCCAATACGTTAATTACATTTTCTCCATTTCTCACTAGTTTAGCTGGATTTGTACGTTTGCCATTTGGAAAACGTCCTTGACGTAAACTGTTTTCAACGTTAGTAAATGCATTTTTACTGGGGGTTTGGCGATTTGGGAAACGAACTCGGTACAATTCTCTTGCTTGTTTACTATTTTTTTGGCACTCGCCATAAATCAGTAACATATCCACGTATACTGCTGCAGTAAATAATTGAGGCATTTTAACAAATAGTGAAAAATTGTAACAAAACCGAATGAACATTTAATCACTGAAGTCAAGTTTTACAATACTGAAAAGGTTATGAAGCTGTCAAATTGAAGTGTTTATCAAAATACGTCGTCCTTGACTTGACTATGACATAAAAATAAATGTAGAAATAAAAATATGTATGAGTTGTAATCCTCATATGTCTCTTAAAAATTTTTGTCGTGAACTGGACATACTGAAAAGTTCAATTCAAAGAATTCTTTAACATTTTAAATATCATCCATTCAACGTTCATTTACCTCAAAATTTAAGACCTAGAGATGCCGATAGACGTCTGGATTTTAATGCACAAATTCTCCTAAAAGTCAAAGATCAGCCACATTTTTGTCAACAATTTTGTTTTTAAAAATGTCGTACTCGACTTTTGGAGATATTCCTTGGAAAGAAGAGTTATATTATAGGAAATAAGATGAAGTTATTGCTCATAATACGTATTCTGTTTTTATAAATTTACTCCAAAGCACTTATGGCAACAATTATATCGGAAAATTAGCACCAGAAATCAAGTGGCCAGCTCGTTCCCCACACTTATCACTTTTAGATTATTTCAAAATTTAATATAATGAATTATCAATAATTTATTCCTAACTCTCTTAAACGGGTAACATATTTCAGTTTGATTTGTTTTATTATGGTTGTTCATGTCATGCATCATGACCGATTTGACTGAAACATGTAAATAAATGTATAAATACAAATTGCATTTTCTTCCGTAATTAGTGATCGATCTTAATTCTGTATAAATTGTCACATTCGTGGACATAGCATGCATCATAATTTATAAAAAAAATATAGGGGGTGCTATTTAAAATTTTATGTGAGGGGGTTGTCTTTTCAAGGGTAGTTCAAGTGGGGGTTATTTGAACAGCCAATATTAAAGCAGATTGGCGGCTGTAAAGAATGGTTTTTGTTTTATTCAAATATATTTATTCGTTATCAAGTTATAGAGTGGTCAAATCCGTTTGGGACACCCTGTTATATATATATATATATATATATAATATATATATATATATATATATATATATATATATATATATATATATATATATATATATATATATATATATATATATATATATATATATATATATATATATATATATATGGGCGGAAGACTGTTGGTTTATTAAGGAGTATTTCTGAAGGTTGTCGATATAGCTCAAAAGTTAAACCATTAGGGCATATATTTGTATGAAGTTGTTCTGTCAAAATGAACATAAGAATAACTTCTTTATACAGAGCGTCTGTGAGAGGTTGGGAAATTTCGAAATTGGAGATACTAGAGCCCAAATTATATCGATTGAACCGAACATACCTTAGTCCAAATATTGATAAGTAAAAATCTTAATCTCTCATCCTTTCTCAACAAACAAGGTGTACCAGTCAGGAGTGTTTAAATTTAATAGTTTCTGAGATATTTTTTTAACATAAATCAAGTTACTCTGAAAAACATCCACATAGCGTTGCTATGGTTTCTAATGTTTATTATAAGATTACCTTCAGCGTCACTAATAATGGTTTAAATGATTTATATTAGAAGAAATGTTAAAATGGAGCAATAAAGTGCTGCTCTACAGCACACCTTAAAAATGTTTTTACAAATACAGAGTGTCCCATAAGTCCATGACAACACAAACTTATATATTATTTAAGGAATCACCCTGTATATTATTCCAAATTTGAATACTCCTCGCTTCGTACATTACCTCAACAAAATTTCAGCATCTTATTCCGGGAGCTTTGAAATATATGACAATCTTTCTCTGAATGGACATGTGTTCATCACTCTGTATCTTTCAAGTAGACAAGGGATTTTTAGTAGGATATTTTATGTATATAGATTTTATGTATATAGTCTATTTTATTTTTATACAGATGGTTACGCGAAATATTAGAAGTCGTATACAGTATGGTCCAAAACGAGAATCGTATATTTTCTTGAAATTTTGAATTTTATTAGGCATTCCCTATACCCAAACCCACTCCTTTTTTAATTAAATTTGTCTTTATCCGAAACTACCCGTTATTAATAAAAACTAGGCGTAAAAGTTATATCCTTTAAAAGGAACATCTGTATATATTGTTCCTATTGGGTGCGGAATAAAGTATGTAACATCTTTTATATTTGTAATTATACTGTTATGTTTCAAAGTTTCAGAGATATTCATCAAAAGCTATTATTATACATAGATTTCTAATATTAATAATACCATTCACAACAAATATTAATATTTAAATGATATTTTTTATAATCGTCCTGGTATCTTGTCTTTAATACGCTCCTCTACTGCGTTAAAATACGTAAGATATGAAGCGCAAACTAAAGTGAGGAAAAGAAATGCGTGGTAACTGCTAAATAAATAAACATTAACGTTTCAATTTACGTATTAACTATAAGTTTTGTACATTGTTAGTTACGTGTTGCTAAATATTCTTATTTATTTGCGTTACAACTTTTTTAAGCAGTAATTGCTCAATTAAGTGCTTTTGGCTGATAAAAGTGCTTCTTGTGATGGAGTATCAAAAAGATCAACTCGTAGATATGATTTTTATAGTAGGGGAATGCCAAAGAAACTCTTTTCCTGTCAAGTCGAGTTTATGAAGAGGGTTATCCCGAACCAAGACATCCCTACAAGCGAAGTCTGGAAAATTTATTACAAAGATTTATTCAAACGGGACATGTAGACTATACAAAACCAGTTAAGAGTAGATCCGTTCGAAGTGAAGAAAATAAATTGTCTGTTATGTTATCTGTTACCGAAAATCCTTCAGTTAAGGTGTTTGTGAACGAAGCGTTCAAAGGATTTTAAAGAATAACCGTTTTCATGCGTATCATATCCAGTTTCATCAAAAAATATTTGATATGGATTTGGAGCGACGGCGTGTCTTATCTTACAATTGGGCTCAACATAAAATTGACATAACTTACAAGTTTTGTGATAAGGTTTTGTTCTTGGATGAAGCCACATTCCACAAGAATGGATCTGTGAATCGCCATAACTTCCAATACTGCTCAGATTAGAATCCGAGGATTTTCAGACAGGTTGACTAACAGCACAAATAATCGATAAATGTTTGGGGCGGAATTACTGGTGAACATGCCTTTATTTTTTAACGGCAATTGAATGGAGCCGTGTACCTTGACTTTTTGCAAAATAATTTATAAAATCTATGTGAAAATTTGCCAATAATTGTGAGGAATGAAACGACAGGGACCATATTGATGCATTCTTTCCGAATCGATGGATTATCAGACCAGGCCCGTGTAACTAGCCACCCCGATCCCCCGATTTAAAGAAACTGGATTTCTTTTTGTGGGGATATGTTAAGAAAATTGTTTACCAAGAGCCGCCAACTACAAAAGAAAATATGCAGCAAATAATAAGGAACGCGTCTGAAAGCTTTATGCATGACCTGTTTAGAAGTATTTTTAACGGGCATTTGAATGAAGCCATGTATGTTGACTTCTTGCAAAAAGTTGTAAAATCTGTGTGCAAATTTGCCAATAATTGTGAGGAATCAAACGCCAGGGGCCATCTTAATGCATTCTTTCCGAATCGATGGATTGTCAGAGGAGGCCCGTGTAATGCCCCGATCCCCCGATTTAAATAAACTGGATTTCTTTTTGTGGGAATATGATAAGAAATCGTTTACCAGGAGCTACCAACAACAAATGAAAATATGCAGCAAAGAATAAGGAACGTGTCTGATAGCTTTATGCCCAACTTGTGAAAAAGAGTAACAAGTTCTTTTCAAAATCGCCTTCAGTTATGTATCCAAGAAAACAGAAGACATATTAATAATAGATTTTAATTAAACAATTTTGATATCAAAAATTTTATTTATACGTACGTTAATGATGTCACAATAATTTAATTTTGAAATAAAACTGTTTATAAGTTTGCTACGTCCAACAGCAGCATTTGATGAACATCCCTGAAGCTTTGAAACATATCAGTATAATTACAACTATGAAAGATGTTGCTTACTTTATTCGGTACCAAATAGGTATAAAATATACAGGTGTTCCATTTGAAAAACATAACTTTTACTCTTACTTTAGATTAATAACGGGTAGTTTCGGATAAAGACGAATTCAACTAAAAAACGAGTAGGTTTTGGTATAGGGAATGCTTAATAAAATTGATAGGGTAGCAAATAATCTATCCCATGCGAATGAAAAATATAGGGTGTTTCAGTTGGGAATTTCGAGAAAATCTACGATTCACGTTTTGGATCATACTCTATACGATTTCCGATATTTCATGTAGCCATCTGTATATAAATAATATAGACTATATACATGAAATATCCTACTAAAAATAATAATTAATTTCGTTTGTTCTTGAAAGATATATAATGATCAACACATGTCCATTCAGACAAAGAAATTGTCATATCTTTGAAAGTACCTAGTACAAGATGCTGAAATTTGTTGAGGTAATGTACGAAGCGAGGATAATTCAATCTAGAATAATATATAGGGTTTTTCGTTAAAAAACATATTAGTTTTTGTTGTGATGGACTTATGGCCACTTTGTATTTGTGAAAATATTTTTTAAAATTTACTGTCTAGCAAGCATTTTATTGCTCCATTTTACATTTTTCTAAATCATTTAGATATAGTAAATACGGAGCTAAGATGAAATATATATATATATATATATATATATATATATATATATATATATATATATATATATATATATATATATATATATACAAGTGAGTCAGTTTTTTGTAGACAAACTTTAACAGGAGATAGAACACATGTTTCTAAAAGAAAAGTTCTTATAAACATATGTCGTAGAAGGCTTCGTTTCCGAGATACATTCATTATAACTCATAAACGAATGCTTAGATTTTTTTCATGTTGGGGGGATAATGTCTATTAATTAAGGGGCATAAAACAAGCGATAAGAATGTTCACAAACTTGCACAGTGGCGGAATGGAGGGGGTGCTCAACCCCTTTCATAAACAGAACTTCTACGCCAATGACTATTTTTTAAAAAAACTGTTATTTTCATTATCTACATACAGTTTAATAAAAATAATGTACCTTCTTCTGTTTCGAAATTCTGTGCGTTTCCGAGTTATTTTGATTTTAGTGTTTGATGTGGTACTAAGTTAGTAATGTGCTTTATGTGAATAATTGAATATAAACTTTTAATAAAAAGATATAATAAAACATTTAGAGCCACTTTAGTACCTAACGATCGTTTCTTTAAAATTTCAAATACATTTTCATTTATAAATAGGTGGGTTATCGGTTTTTTTTGGTATCCATTGTTATTATCCTCGTATAAAAAGAAATGCATAATTATTATTGTTATGCGGTCAATACTTTCTGTATAATTATGTATGTATCAATTTCGCCATAAACATGTATGTAGTTTTAAGTGAGATTCTAATAAGTTATAGACCGCTGCTCACTTGCTCTCATTAAAGAGCCGCCACTGTATCAAGCCATACTCAAATACAAGACTTTTGTAAATTGAAATCTGTTTAGTACACTAATTTTAACAATCCTTATTTATTATTGTAACAATACTTAATTAATAATTGTGAAATTAATAAGAATTCTTAGCAATAACGATTTATAAATAAGTAACAATAATACTAGTATAATAAAATTAGACACTTTGTTGAAAATGTAAACCCTTCTTTTCAATACACATTTCACAGCGACGTACAATAGAACGTCTTAAGTTAACTAAATGATGCACCCTTATTTCATTGCAACAAAATATGATACTCCTTGGAAAACAAGTAAGTATTAAATTTTATATTTTGAAACGACAGTTTGAGTTTTTACAAACACTTGCTTAATCTTGAATAATTTCACTGTTATTAATTATTCTTTTTAAGTTCAAAAAGTTATTTTATTTGATTTGCCAGCTTTTAATTAGTGTAACATGCCGTTTGCATTTACAAATAGCGAACAAGCCGACATTCATTTTATTTATGGGTTCGCAAATGGGAATTCAAGGTACGCAGCTAGGGAGTATCGGAGAAGATTTCCAAATAGACGACAACCTCATCATTCCGTTTTTGTGAGTATCCATCGTCGATTTGTTAACCAGGGTTTGAAAAATGTACATGGGGGCCGACAGAACAACCGTGGACGAGATACAATTAGAGAGGGTATATTGCGTGAATTTAATAGGAACCCCACGACAAGTACTCGACGTATTGCTGTTGCTCTTGGTATTTCCCAAAGTAAAGTTTCCCGGGTTTTAAAATGGGATCACAGACGCCCATATCATTTTCAACCTGTTCATGGTTTATGTCCAGGTGACGCCGAACGAAGACTCAATTATTGTAGGTGGGTTCTTAACTCCATTCAAAATAATTCAGATTTCTTATCCAACATACTGTGGACCGATGAATCCTGTTTTACTCGTCGTAGTATCGTAAACTTTCACAATCTGCATATATGGGCACATGAAAATCCACATGCCATTCGACCGAGAAGTTTTCAACATGAATTTAGTACAAGTGTCTGGATTGTAATTTACGGCAACCACGTGTTTGGACCTTATTTCTTGCCACAACGTGTAAATTCAGAAAATTTCCTACAATTTTTAGAAGAAGAACATGTTAATATGTGGGAAGACATTCCTTTGAATTTAAGAGGACATTCTTGGTTTCAGCTTGATGGATGTCCGGCCCATTATGGCAGAAATATAAGAAATTGGCTAAACAATAACTACCCGGGGAGGTGGATAGGTCGTGGAAGTCCAGTGGCGTGGCCTCCTAGATCCCCCGATTTAACGCCACTTGACTTTCTTGTATGGAGATTCATGAAGGAAAAAGTGTATACCACTCCTGTTAATACACTTGAAGAACTTCACAATCGCATCAGAGATGCTTGCAATGAAACAAGGGTGCATCATTTAATTAACTTAAGACGTTCTATGGTACGTCGCTGTGAAATGTGTATTGAAAAGAACGGTTTACATTTTGAACAAAGTGTCTAATTTTATTATACTAGTGTTATTGTTATTTATTTATAAATCGTTATTGCTCAGAATTCTTATTAATTTCACAATTATCAATTAAGTATTGTTACAATAATAAATAAGTATTGTTAAAATTAGTGTACTAAACAGATTTCAATTTACAAAAGTCTTCTATTTGGGTATGACTTGATACAGTGGCGGCTCTTCAATGAGAGCAAGAGCAGCGGTCTATAACTTATTAGAATCTCACTTAAAAACTACATACATGTTTATGGCGAAATACATAATTGTACAGAAAGTATTGACCGCATAACAATAATAATTATGCATTTCTTTTTATACGAGGATAATAATAATGGATACTAAAAAAAACCGATAACCTACCTATTTATAAATGAAAATGTATTTGAAACTTTAAAGAAACGATTGTTAGGTACTAAAATGGCTCCAAATGTTTTATTATATCTTTTTTTATTAAAAACTTTATATTCAATTATTCACATAAAGCACATTACTTAACTTAGTACCAGATCAAACACTAAAAATCAAAATAACTCGGAAACGCACAGGAACATCGAAACAGAAGAAGGTACATTATTTTCATTAAACTGTATGTAGATAATGAAAATAACAGTTTTTTAAAAAAATAGTCATTGGCGTAGAAGTTCTGTTTATGAAAGTGGTTGAGCACCACTCACTCGCCACTGTGCAAGTTTGTAAACATTCTTATCGCTTGTTTTACGCCCCTTAATTAATAGACATTATCCCCCCAACATGAAAAAAAATCTAATCATTCGTTTAGGAGTTATAATGAAAATTTGAGAAAAACAAATTATATTTAACACCCTGTATCTCGGAAACGAAGCCAACTACGATATATGTTTATACGAACTTTTCTTTTTAGAAACATGTGTTCTATCTCCTGTTAAAGTTTTTCTAAAATGACTCACCCTTATATTACATACATATATATAAAATACAATATTAAATGATTGATCATTTTACACAATAAAGTTCCTATAAACATAGGTCCGCAAACGCTTCGTTACCTGATCTACAGCGTGTTAAAGAAACAGTCAAAATTAGATTTTTCCAAAACGGCTTGAGATATCATAATGAAATTTTGCGCGTGTCAATGTAACGATACTTAATACAACACGTACCACTGGCGCGTATTAGTCACAGGCTATTTTTCAAGAAAAAGGTAGATTCGCTGATTTCTAAAATAAAATATATTTTTAATTCTTGTTCAATTGTGAAGAAAAAAGCTCTTTAACTTTTTAGATATTTTTATTATATATATATATATATATATATATATATATATATATATATTATATATATATATATATATATATATATATATATATTATTTTCATAATTGTCAATTTTTAATATTACTTTAGTTCTTTTATTGTTAAATTCCACTGACGATGAATACAACCGTATTCGAAATATATGGAAAGTTTGTAGTTCGTTTTATTGGCACAGTACCATAATGAAGAAAGAGAGAAAAAAAATTTTATTAAATATTCGTCAAATAACTTTATATATAATAATTTATATATATATATATATATATATATATATATATATATATATATATATATATATATATATATATATATATATATATATATATATATATATATATATATATATATATATATATATATATATATATTATGACAATACTGTAGTGGGTGGAATATTGTTGGTTTATTAAGTAATATTTCTAAAGTCGGTTGATGGGATGTTGTGGGATATGCTTAAGGCTACAAACCTAAAGTATTTTTGCTTCAATGGCAAAGTTTATACTGGGCGATTTATACCAAAATTGCATTTATTTATTTATATTTGTATATATCATTGCATACCTACATTCTTGGTCAATACAAAGAATTAAATATCGTTGTGATCACATGAAATATACTAGCGTAGACGGGACGGTCAAATCCAAATACTTCTTGTGTTTAGAGAAATTTCTTTGTCAATTTAGAAAATATCATACAATGGAACTTGTTTTTCAAATGAAACGGCCTTTTTTCATTTTTGGATCAAATGCGGATTTTATTTACCTTTCTAACGATATAAATTTGTCGGTATCTATCTTCGGTAGATTTATTTTAATTTTACAATTTCTGACTAATCTGCTGTTTTTTCCAATTTCATTAACTTCATTTTTATTCAAAATTAACTTTTAAAGTCAGCAAAAGTTTAGCTAGAGTGGGGCTCTTCTATCGAGGAGGCAAGTCACAATCGATTCAAACTTAAACTGTATGTTTCCCTAGTTACGACGTATTACAATTTTTATACATCATGGAGGATCACAGTCAACTTTTTATGTATGTCATGTGAGCCCGCAATTCGCTAAGGTTTCGCACACGACATCACGTGACTGATTGTAAATTTTTATTTGCTATACGCAATACTAATAGATAACTATAACAATTGTTTCTTTATCGAACGAACAGAAGATCAATATAACAATCATTAACTGCGTTTTTATTTAAAATTAACTTTTAAAGTACATACAGCAAAAGATTAACTCGAGTGGGACTTGAACCCACGACCACCACTTTGCTAGAGTGGAAACAAGGAGAAGTACTACATGAGTTTTTAGTTTTTCCAATGGTATTCATCTAAGCATTCAGTTTGCCATGGAGAATGAAAACAAACTAATCATTCTTTATCATTTACGGTTTACTGAAAGCCGACACACACCGATAGATAGATCCTGCCTCAAACCACTGTCCACTTTAAAAAATTAAATCTTCAACGAATCGAGCTAAACAAATTTGTGATCTTGTATTGGTGAAAGTTGAATATAAGTATTTAACAAAATCATTACAAACTGATGGATATTCACTGAAAGATATTAATAATGTTATTACACCTGCTAGTCATAACCATAAGAAAAACTAGTTCTTCAAAATTGAAGAGGATCAGTTTTGATTTTTCACTTTTTACAAAAGTCCCTCTAAAAGAATATTGAAAGAATATGTAGTTCATATTTTTAGTGGAATATGAAGAGTTTGATGGTATAGCAATACGTAGCCCTCTTAGTCTTGTTATACCTAATCTTTACATGGAAAGATTTGAAACATTAGTGCTACAAAAAGGATCTAAAACACCTTCAGTTTCGTATAGATGCATAGATGGATAAGAAGATAAGAAGCACTACATAAGTTTTGAATTTTTATAGATGGTATTCATGCAGTTTACCATGGAATAGGAAACTAATGGAAATTTACTATTTCTTGACATACTAACACCTAAAAGTAATAATTCACCATCTTTTAAGGGTTACCCAAAGAAGATACACACCGATAGATACCTTCATAAATTATCAAGTCACTATCCACGTCAAAAATTGGAGTAATCAAATATTTAGTGGATCGACCAAAACGAATTTGTTATCCTGAATTTTTAAAAGAGGAGTATAATTATTTAACAAAATTACTACAAGCTGATGGATATTCATTTAAAATTCATAATGTTATTGCACCTGCTAAACAAAATCATATCGAAAAGCTAGCGCGTAATGTTGGTACTGCTTTTCTTTCTTTTGTAACTGAGGTTACAGATACAATTGAAAAAATTCTAATAGGTCATGGTATTAGGCCTGTTTTTAAACATACAACAAAGATCAAAGGACACTGAATGTTACCTAAAGATTTTTAAACCCATTGTCGTCTTCAGGAGCGTATAAGCTATCCAGCTCTCGTGGAAAAATACATTGGAACAACAAAATGTAGCTTTGATACAAAACGTACAGAACACTTGAGATTTTGTAGATTGGACCAATCGGAAAAAATCTGCGGTAGCTGAGCATACTTTAAATAATTTCAATTATGACAATGCAGAGATACTGTAAAGCCAAACTCATTATTATGTTCGTTTACAAATATGTTATGGTACCACGGCACTACAATAATTAAACGTATGTAGTTAAAATTAAAAATTATATTAAACGTACATATTGTATTATCAGTCTACAATAAAAATTACGATTATCAGGCCTATTTCTTTGTTAGGCCCTTAATTAGTTTGTCATGTTTCTATTCGCGAATGCTTTAACAACTTCAAATTAAAACATTTGACAACTTTACACATACATCATGGTTTGATTACATTTTGTTAAATTTGTTCTTCGATCCTGACACTTTTCTCTGCTAGAGAATTAGACCCTATAGTTGGATTTATACGTATACCAAACTGTTATATTAATAGATATTGATAGCAGGCTAATATTTGCATTTGCAATTTTCATGATTCATGAATTTATTTTGACAACTTACATAATTGTTAACATTTACTGAGGACGATAGCTGTAATTGTTACCGAATCGTCTAAATTTATATAAACATAAATAAAAAAATACCTAAAAGATAATTAATTTATTTAAAGGTATCATTGTGTAATTTCCGATTTCTAACATAGTAATTTAGACTCATAAATGTAACGTATTTATTCAGGGGTTAGAACAGTTTTTCTCTGCGTGATCCCCAAATTATATATCTCGAGTAAGAACGCTTAAAATTAGTTATTAAGAAGTGTGTTCATAAAAAAATGTACCTCAAATTTGAAAGCATTTCTTCATAATGTGTGAAGTGATAAAATATGTTTAGAACCCATAAAACTTTTCGAAAGAATGATGTATATAAATCTAGTTCCTTAGCATAACTTTCTAAAGTGAATTTGTATCTTACTTCTAATTCATCCTGTATAAAATCCTAACCATTTGCTTGAATCATTCATTATAGCAGAAGTATTATTACATTATAAGTTGCGATGAAAAACGACAAATTATTGTAGTAAAAGAAAAACATAGCCATAAACCGTAAAAAAGTAATCCTAAAATTACTACTCTACTTCGAAAATACGACTTTGTCGACAGTAAAACCTAAAACTATTACGAGAAGATATGTCGATTTTAATTTGTTATGTTCTAAGAAAATACTTATACAACTACATATTTCTATTTTACCTCTCTGAAGTGTTTCTTTCTTTTAGCGTATTATTTTTGTACTATTTGTAGTTATATATGTATAACAGTCAGTAGAGATTGGTAGCATTGGACTGTTTTCACTCAGCAGAATTCACAACAATTTCTTGAGCTTCAAACTGCAATCCAACCACAAATCATGTAACGGTCTTACTTACGATATGTGATTTTTAATTAATTGTGATGTATCTTTTCATTTTATTCTATTAGTATGGAATTTTCTTGAGATTATTTTGTGTTTTAAGAAGTTTATGTATTAGCTGGTAGTTTATACCAACAGACTTAAATGTGAAACAGATATTTCAATTTACCCCGCCTTTACACAACACGGGCCCCTGAGGCCCATTCTTGTTTTCCGTAAAAATAGTTTCTCCCGATACGTCTGAACTTGTATACGTGTTAGTGGATATGTACAAACCTGTATTTGCAGGTTGCGTCTTGCATAATTAGAATCATATATAAGGGCAATCCTCAACAGATGCATTTAGTTGCTCTCAGATAAGCGTTTATGTTACAACTAGAATGGCGCCACGTAGACAAAGCATAGTGTTAGAGTTAGTGATGATAAATTAGAAGAAACTGCTTTAGCATGAGCCAATGAATAAAATGAGGAGCCATCCGGTGAAAGCGAAATTGAATCAGAAGATAATATAAACGTTGACGAAGATTTTAGAGAAGATGTTGATAATTATTCAAGCGCTAGTGATGATTCTGATGGTGATGTGTTCAACGATCCTCTTAGCATATCCACAGCTGAAAATTCGGCAGTTTGTCGATCATCTAATTGTTATATTGCTCCGAGTGGTTTAGAATAGAATATAGATCAGCCAGAAGCAAGCAAAATACTGAAACACAATATTATCCGTCAAGCTTCTGGCTAGGTAAGAAAGCACATGTGTTCTACACCAAAAGAAGCATTTCAGCTGTTTATGACTGATCAAGTCTTTGCAAGAAATAGTAAATTGTACGATTCTAGAAGAGAAACGAGTGTGTCGTAACAAATCAAAGGATTGGAGAAATGTTGATTTACAAGAACTTCGTGCTTTTCTCGGCTTACTTTTTCAAGCAGGAGTAGAACGAAGTTGGGACGTAGCTGTGCGGGAACTATTTTCCCAGGAATTTGCCAATCCCGTATATCGAGCAACTATGGCAGTTTCTAGATTCGAAGAAATAAGGAGATATATAATGTTTGATGATAAGAGAACTCGCAAGGTAAATCTAGAAACGGACAAATTAGCGATGATATCTTATATCTGGCATCTTTTCATTGAACAGTGTCAGGCGTGTATCAAAATGTGACAATCGATGAGAAGCTTGTTGGTTATCGATGTCGAAGCAAATTTATACAATATATGCCCAGCAAACCTGCTAAATACGGCTTCAAGGTACTTTGGTTGTGTGAATCCAGCTCGGGAATCCAGCTCGGGATATGCTATTGATGGCGTGATTTATGGAGGACGACAACCTGGTGACCCACCCCATAAGAATTTAGGACTTGAAGTTATTCAAACATTAGTAAGCAGTGTTCATGATTCCGGGCTAAACCTTACGGTAGATAATTTCTTTACAGGCCTTCCACTAGCTATATATCTGCTGGATAAGGACATTACAGTTGTTGAAACACTAAGGCAAAACAAACGAGATATTCCAAAAGAACTAAAATCGTCTAGAGATCGTCCAGTATGTTCTTCGAAATTTTGTTTTAGAAACAATGTTACTATGGTAAGTTACGTGCATAAGAAAAATTAATGCGTACATTTATTAAGTAGAATGCCTCACGATACCTCTGTCAGCGACAGTTACAAGAAGAAACCAGAGATAATTTTATATTGTAATCAAACGAAAGGTGGAGTAGATGTCATGGATCAGATGGTAACAACATATACTTGCAAGAGACAAACTGAACGTTGGGCATCAGCATTTCTTTTCAACATCGTCGACGTATCAGCTCTCATTGCATAGACAGTTTTTTTTTTAAAGACATCATAACTGCAACCAAGGGATGACACGAACGGAGATTATTTCTGAAAGATTTGGCCAAGGACCTGGTGTTGCATCATATGCAGAGGAGGTCTACGAATCCCAAACTACGAAAAAGTGTTTTAGAAGCAATGAAGCATTTTATTGACGTTTGTCGTCCGTCGCGAGTTCAAGACAAAAATATGTTCATTATGTCCAACCAGTATTGACCGTAAAAACATATTATTTTGTGACACATGCAAAAACAACATATGTAATGAACACAGTGTTAGAGTATCCACCAACTGTTACCAACAAAACCAATTTTTTCGTAGATTTAAGATTTTTTTCGTTTATTTTATATTTTTGTGAACATATAGTTCAATAAATAACTTTACTATAACTATTATGTACAATTTACTGCAATATAATTTGAATGTTGCTTATATTTACATCCAAAAAGCCCAAGCCCATGTTGTGTAAAGTCGTATATTGAATATGTTCTGCATCCTAGGGTTAAGTGGGGTTAGAAGATATTTACTTTAGATTTAAGTAGTACCTGTCGGGCGTTACTGCGATCTCAGGGGGGGAGGGCAATATTAATACTTTGTGATACACGTGCCTCATAATTTTAATTGAAGAGTATGTTTGCCAATTTTCAAAAACCCTTTCTTAGTGGATACCAAACCTTCACCAAGAACACCCTCGATCGATAAATCCCGATCGATGCAGCTGTTAAATGACATTTTGAAAAATTTTACATGTTAAGGTTTCAACATTTTTTTTCAGTCTAATATTATAGTGATTGTATACATGGAATATCCATATAAAATCGAAAGAGAATTTATTTCTCTGTTTGAATCATTTATAAAGTACAGGGTTTCCATTAAAGAAAAACTGAGTTATGGCCAATCGAAATATTAAATTAAAAATTATTACTAATTTTATTAAATACATAAATAAAAAGTTTACCTCGAGTAGGATTTTAACCTACGACTTGTTCTTTGCTAGAGTACCGCGCTAACCAACTGCGCCAACAAGGTTCAAGCCGCAATCGATGTAAATTTTGTCTTTATGTATGTAGAACTGATATAAATTCTAAATATAATGAGATTACAATCAAATTACCTTTGAACTTTTTCGTTCATAACAAAAACTTATAATAATGAAATATTAAATTGTTTTGCGACCGTAGCAAGCACCCTGTACAACGAAATGTAACTTGGGAAACGTTCGATAAAACATTTTTGGTTAAAATTAAAATTATCTGTCACAATGTGGCCGCTGCACGTTTTATTCGTTGTGTTTGCATATATAATTTTGAATAACTCTGTAACGGCTGATCCTAATTAAAAAACAAAACATTTCCAGATACTCAATTGATGACGGAATAAGAATGTTTAAAAATATACAGGGTGTTCAATATATAATATTGAAGTTGGATACCGATACTTATCCGAAAATGCAACACCCTGTAGAATTGTAGATGTCTGTAGGTTATGGAGAAGAAGCTAATACACAACCTTTATATTTAAATATTTTCTCTATCTAAAATAGTTATAGCAACAAGAATTACCCCTAATTTCACTACCGTTATAATATAATATAGTTTTATACTATACATCTGTAAAGAAATAATATAACAACAATAAACGTTTTTTAGAGCTTACAAACTTCATTGACATAAACATTTTGGTCCTTCGTACAGCCGAATACTGACAGCGATAACAATAGCAGCAACTTACAGGTTTATTCACCAATTCAACTGGGTAAGTGAGTTCATACGGTTCCTATTTATATGCAGTGGAAATTAGAAAGGATCACCACCGTAGATCCAGGCAAAGATGGTGTAATACGAACAATTCCATTTCCCATTGATGTTAACGGTAGTGAGCAGTGATATCGTTGTGTATAGGGACTGGTAACCATAACCTGAAGTATTAGTTATTTAGCTAAATCTAGCTTAAGTTCCTTACCAACATGTAAATAATATTTAATTTGTATTCTTTACTCAATATATTGTAGAAAGAAATCTTTCAAAGCTGGTATGTTAAGAAAATTCAAAAAGATATAAATAATCATAAATTAAGTATGTTTAGAGGATATTTGCTTCAGATTTAGGCATGTGTTAATCTTTCTTAGAAGTTCATAGCAATTTGCAGCCTAAAATAATCCTTCCTGTCATAAAAGTTCAGTTCACAACACTATTTAAATTACATTTGTACCAGTGCGTACCAGTACTTATTGAAGTTTTATAACAGTACAAAATATTCTATTGGTAGTTGTAGTAAAAGGTGAGGAACCGTCCACCAATAAAATGTGTTAACAATTTTGATTTTACCTGTTAAGATATCAATTTATTTTTGTCGGTCTGTTATAGTTACACGAATATACTTGCACAGATATGTGTTTATATACAACATAGCATAATTTTCTACTATACATCTGTAAAGAAAAAGTATAAAAATAATATGCATTTTTTATACATCTTATAAGCATCGTTTACACCAACAACCTACGTGTAGTGTTATAGAAGATTTCATTCGAAAACTGGTTGCTTTGGGGAGAGTGGCGTTTAACCAGCTTGTCTGAATTTGACCGAGTAAACGAAGTTTTCTGATTAATATTTTTAGTGTTATGAAATGTGGGCGTGGCAACCTCGCATAGTCACCCTGGGTTGTGACTAATTTCCCTATAAAAGAAATAATATTTCAATAGGTCGAACACAACAACTTAAAGAGTTATGTACTTGTCAATTACAAAAAAAAGTTAACGTCGTTTTTTACGATGGGTGAGCCGTGCGACCGGGAGGAGTGGTTTCCCGCTTACAACAGATGGATGAAAAAGCACCCGGATCCGCAATCGTCGACCAACACCGTAGGAAGCAGTAACTGCGCTGCTTGAACTGCCGTTTCACCGAGCTAGCAGGGATGCACCACCGGCTGCCACCGCATAGAAGAAGAGGCGGCATAAGAAGACAAAAGCAGCACCGCCAGAAGACGTCACCCTTCTAGTTAAGGCCCAATTAGAGGTACCGTCGACGTTCATCGCCACCACCGACGCTGCAGCCGCCACCAACACCGCTCAAGGGAGAATCGAAGAACATGTCCGCCCCCGCTTATCCAGCCCCGATGACTTCGTAAAGCAGACGGGGAGGCCTAAGAAGACCCCGACCGTCCGCTCGACAACGCGCCCCCGACGGGCAACACGTGTCACCTACTGGAGGAATACACCGACAGCCCAGCAGACATGGAACAGCTGACGACGTTGATCGCAGAATACACCAGGTAGAAAGTACCCCGGTAATCCTTCGTCAGAGGGAGAACTGGGTTGCTTTCTCTCGAGAATTGGAAAGACAACGGAACGTCAAGGTAATCAGGCGAGGGAATCCGGATACAGCCTGGCTCACTCGAGAACCGAGTCAGGCTGTTAAGTTATGTGGATAGGTCTGGTACGGAGTACCATCAGACAAGGAGTGAGCGTGTAGCTAGGGTAGTGATACGTGGCTTGCCCGTAGACCTGTTCGAGGCTGACGTCAGATCAGAGCTGCCACTTCTAGGTATTAATGTGACTTGTTTCAGGATGAAGCAGCGAGATCGAGCGATCCCCCTAGTTCTGGTACACCTGCTGAGCGAAGAGGACAAGAAGAAGATCCGAGAGGTGGAGAATGTCGCCCGCCTCGGCCTCACTCTAGAGGACTTGCGTCGGAAATCAGGCATCAGGCAGTGTTACCGGTGTCAGGGTTTCCGTCAGGCACAGCGTTGCTGCAGGGCGGCAGCACGCTGGGTAAAGTGTGCCAGAGATCACCACGTCAGCGAATGCACTAAACCTCGGAAAAAGTGTTAACTGTGGTGGGGAAAAGGACACCGCCGACAGGGATTCCTTCTTCAACCCGGACCGGCGTCAGCTACGCTCGAACGACGGTAGGCGCAGTTGAGGAAGCGGAAGTACCGAAAGCGGCACCCACCCCTGTCGGTACCTCGCCTACTCAACCCGTCTTAGGGCTCGTTACCGTATTGGGCCTCCTCAGGCCGAATACAACAATTATCAACGATTACAAGAGACAAACATGCACAACAATGTTGTCAACTGGCATCACAAAACATCCACAACCAACAGTGCTCAAACTGCACACTACAATACATAAATACACTGGTTATATTTATTATGAATCGTTATACATATATACTTCGTCTTTGTCATTTTGTACATTCAAACTACATATTACCCTAACTAACAATAGCTTCATCATAATTTTACAATAACACACCTAAGATTTAAAAGAATTCTTTTTTACAGTCACTGATAAGATTACATAAAGTGCGCAAAGGTGAAGATGCTCAAATTAGGACCCGGCAGCTCAGTCTCTTTGTAAGTGCTTGGATGAGTGGGTATGTCGTTGACTTAGAAACAATGAAAAATTAAAAAGCCCATCCATTGAATTACATTTATACAACCATGAAACTAAGAAATGGGTAAAGGCAAAATTATAACGATGGTTACAGTTAAAATTAGGAAACTAACGCTAACCTGAAGGACTACAGGTTAAATAATCATGCAAGGCAATAACATACTTAAGACAAAGGAATAATGGTCGATTAACACAAACATTTTTGCTCTATAGAGGTTAACCCAAATGAAACAGTGTAGCTGCACAAATAAAATCAATCAGTAGTATAATATAACCTTATCTAAAGCAATTTCGCAGTTAAGGCCTCAGAACATAAATCCCCAATCAACAACAAAAAGATTAATTGCTACAGGAGAGAGTCCTGCGATAACGTTTCAGAAATAAAAAGAATTATTTACCTAACAGTAATAGTAAACCACTTAGATTTTTAGTGCTTTAGTAAAGTAAGCTAAAGGTATAAAAAAACCGGCATGAAGTGCTCTCCGTAAAACGTCTGTGAGCAAATATGTATATACCTGCGTTCATTACGGTTTAACCAGAAAACGAAAAATAATTGCTCTGCGCTGATTCTATCCTCGTCAAATGCCCACAGATAGGGTTTATTAAATTGGTAAAGTAAAATAGATAATGCATTGTATAAATTAAACTGACATACATTTGTCCTACGAGAAGCAATTTTCTAACAAACAATCGTCTTCCAGAAGAAACTGCTACACATCTAAATAGTGAATGCTAAAAAAAAACTGAAATTTAGCAATCATCAAAATAATCCCCCGATATAATGTATAGAAAGAAAATTTAGATTTACGATTCTTCGACTGAAAGCATCGTCACTTAAAGATAAACTAATAGTTAAGCAAGTATCAACATATTATGAGTTTTTGATAAATCGAATTATGGCCTAAACTCTAACGCATAAAGTGGTAAGCAAAGGCATAATAAAATTTAGAAATATAAATAAGCTAGTATACTAGTAGATAGTGTGATCACCCTGTATAAGTATAGTAACTTATTTAAACCGTAGTTCTAACACAATAACGGCAAATTCATATATATTACATGTAAACTACGGTCGTGTAAATAATAACTAAACAAGGGAAAATAGATAGTGCTCGAACGAGACCAGTTACTGAATGTATGGAAAGTAGAAATATGGTTAGTAATTCGTGCTTTAATGTTACTTAAAGTACTCTTCAACAACTGGAGGAATACTTTCCCATTCCATAATCGTTTGTAGGTTCACTGCATAGAAGTGAATAATAAACACTCTATTACTGTTATGGCTAACTGATTCTCACATAATAAAGGAAGAGATCTAGTAAGGGATGGTAAACCTTTACTTGTCTTTGTTGCAAATCGTAGTTAGCTTAGAATTTCTCTATATTATGATCAGTGAGCGTACCCTTACCATATGGATGGATCCAGATTTCGGAAGGTGAGCATTAGCTGAAAGCGCTATTTAGTGGGGAAAATCGTATTGGTATTAATTACCACAAATAAGTAAAACAAATGAAATTCAGCTTCCCCTACAAAAAAAAAAACAATTGTTGATATCAGTCGAGAATTAGTGTGAATTATCTTGACCGGTGTCAATATACTTCTTTGTAAAGAAGCACTAGCACTTTGTCTATTTTTATAATTATTAAGCCCGAACATCAGGATGAGTATTCATCTTTGCAAGCGAAAAACACATTGGATGAGCCATTTTCAATTGAAGAGATTACATTGGATTTATTTTCATTAAACAAAAGAAGCGCTCCAGGAATTGATGGCTTAACCAAAAATTTTTACATTATGTTCTGGAAAAAAATGTGACCTTTGTACTATGACGTAATTATGGAAGCTTTAATAAAGAAGCAACTACCAAAAACCATGTCAAAGGCAGTTATTAATTTAATTTAAAAAAAAAGGAGATTTGATTAATATAGATAATTGGAGACCCGTTTCAATTCTAACGAGTGATATTGGCAAAAGCTCTTTCTTCGAGATTTTTAGCTGTCATCAACGAAATTATAAACCCAGACGAAAACTGTGGAATTCTTGATGATCAATTTATGACTCCCTTCATCTCCATCGCGACATAATTTACCACGCGAATAATAAGAACATTCCACTAGCAGTAATCAATCTCGATCGAAGATCGGCATTTGCAAGTGTTTCTCACAAATATCTCTTTAGCGTGTTGAAAAACTTCAACATAGGGAATTTTTTTATTAGTGCTATTAAAATTTTATACAAAAATGCAGCATGCAACATTCCAATTGGCAATTTGTTATCCAGCGAAGTCAACTTAAAGAGCTAAGTTTGTCCCCTATCCAGTTTCCTATATTCCCTTGCACTTGAAGCTTTCTTAACCTTGTGTAGACAATCGCTTTAAGGAATAGTGTTAGGTGAAAAAATTGTAGTGAGCGCTTACGCATCCGGCTCAGTTTTTGTTACTAATAACAATAATTTTGAAATTCTACGTAGAAACTACGGCAATTTTTCGCAACAGTCTGGATCTTTTTTAAATACAGAAAAACTATCGGATATTGGACAGGAGAATGGAGGAACAGAGTAGACCGGCCGCTGTAATACAAGTGGACAAATGAACGGATTAAGATCCTTGGCATAACATTTTGAGAATGTCAAGAAAAGGACGCAGAATTTGCTTTCGAAGAACTCAGACAAAAAGTAAACCACACTTTGCAAAAATGGAAACAACGATCGAAATCGTTTTCGATGATTGCCAAAACAAATGTAATAAACCAAAGTTGTGTCATTCTTTCCAAGATCTTCCAATGAAATACGAGCAAGTACACGAGTTACAAAACCCTTTTTTTATGTGGACAAGGAAGGACTGGTGCAAAGAAGAAGATTTGTGTTTGCCAGTTAAGTTCGGAGGATTAGGACTGACTCACTTATGGACAAAACTACTAACATTTAGATCACTCACAGTTCGAAAATTAGTACTAAACACAGAAACTCAGAACTGGAAAGTGGAAATGACTACAATAATAAAAGAACAATAGTATTATGAAGTCGGGTGGCAATGGTTTTTTGTGACACACAGAAAATTTGACATAAACCGGAAATCAACATACTTGACAATTGACAACACTCGCAGGAGCAATTAAAACTACAAACACAAAAACTGATAATTTCCCAGCGAGACGCCACTAAATTCAGCATATTCCCAGGTTTTAGTTTAATTAATTAATGTAAACCGCCATCGTTTGTCAGCCACTGGGCACGCTTTGGTTTTAACATGTTAACGGATTTTATGTGTAACAATACTTGGATCAGTAATGCACAACCCCTATCAAAATTAAGCATCCACGTAGCTACACAGAAAAGAGAATTACTCATACACCACCAAAATATGAAATCGTATTTTCAAACAAATTACAAAAGACAATTCATGCAAACAAGTATTGCCGAGAAGCTTCACTGATTTGGCGGGAAATTGTAAAGCGTTAAAAAATATAAAGAACATAGAGCAAGACATGACAGCACACTTCTACAAAATAAACAAGAAAATGGAGGGAAGTGGTTTGAAAATGTATACTAGTATATTAGACATCCTTCTATAAAAAGCTAACGCTTGGTAGTGATGGTGATGTCGCGTGGCGTTTTGCTAAAGACCGTTTATCTGACTCAATTTTTTTTACAAAAAACAGGTTTACGAGATTCAGCTGTGTGCCCTTTTTGTGCAACAGATAATGGAACATCATTTCACTTGATTATCACTTGCAAAAAAGCAGACGAACTATGGCTGTATGTAAAAACGTTAGTTGCAAAATTAACAACTCATAAAATTACTGCCCAAGAAATATATTGTGGAATAAGCAAGAGAATGATTTCTTACGACTTAGTCAACGTGTTAATCACAATGGCCAAAAGCACCATCTATAACGCCATAACCAATGTCCTACGCCATGACTCATCTAGCAATTACAAAGAACTGTACGTTAATAAGATTAGACAGAGGATCATAAATGGAAAATGGCCAAAAGAAAACTCAATGTTGGCTACTGCCGAACAAACAAGGCCAATCACTTCCTGTTGTATGTATGAATGGCTTATCTGCCCGGAAAATAGGCTTTTTATACCGACATAAACAGAACTTTGCTTCCAGAGTACTCTTTCTGCTGTATAAGGCTCAAATTCTTCATCTGGAATATAATTTTCACCTCTCGATATCACTGAACGTATTCAAAAAAGAGCGGTTAAAAATGACCGGTACTTAATTTCTGACCTACATTTCCTTGAGCATAGAAAAACCATTTCAGTATTTTCTTCGTATTATCGGTACTACAATGGATGTTGCTCTACTGATCTTTTTTTGATACTATCTCAGGCCACCGTTGCTAGGAATGCTCAGTTCGCTCACTCTCATCACCAATATGCAGTACAAATCTCCACTTGTCGCACCATATGGGCGCAACCCATATTCTACTATAAGTCATCTAGTCTCTGGAATGATCTCCCTAGTTCTGTTTTCATTCCACTTACCACACGAAAAAATTGAAGGTAGCCATTCATAGACATCCCTTCATAATTCAGTATCTCTCTATTCATCCTTTTAAACCTTCCAGAGTGTTTTAGTAAGGTAGGCTAAATTTAGCCTGTTAAGGAACACAGTTATTAAAAGAAATCATTTGTTGGGTAGAGTTGCAATTATCTGAGAGTCTTTTTATCTGAAACGCACCATCACCTTAGCCATTAATCTTGTCTTATTAGAGCTGTACCGAGACAAGAACCACCTTTAGCAGGGAAACAATCTTTAGCCTTTATATGAGACGATCTTTGCCTTACTGTTCATCTAGCTGAGATCTGAACCTGGCTACTCCTTAACTAGGAAACGTACTATTTAGCTAAGGAAGAAATATAAAAAATATGATACATTATTGTTGTTTTTCACTCTTAGAAAAATTTTATTTACTATAATGACACTTCTCTCTAAGGAATGTAACATCCCCATTTGAGTTAGAAGTAGATTACCTATACCACTTACGACTCTATGCTCAGTTCAATAATAAATAAGAGAAAACTGCCACTTTAATCAAAACGTGAAGCCACTAAATATGGCATGCTGTTTATTAAAGTCGCTTAAAGTTATGAATTACAATATACCACGAAATAAGCCTAAAGCCTTCCAATACCACGAGCAGTAGCACAAAATACATCTGCAACACTGCAGGTACCGTTCTAAGCCCCTTCCATAGAGTCACTATTATCCATTATCCTCTACTCCTGGTGTGTAAACGCACGGACTATTACTTGTGCATAAACAATTATTGTTGCGAGTGCTCTTACATTGTTTCTCAATTTCGAAAAGAACCATCCATAATTATACCGTATACCTTTATCTATATAAAACATTGAACAGGCCCCCTTGTGGAAAGGAAAACTTAGTTCTAATACAACCTATAAAATTTATTGCTTAGAATTGGATTTATAAATGAAAAAACTTTTTGAACATTTTTTATTTTTCTTTATTGTTATTGCTTATATTTTCCTTTAATGTTAATGCTTTCTTTTGGAGTAGCAGTTGACTTCATTTTCCTAGTTGTACAATGAATAGCGATCACTAAAGAATCGCAGCTATTGAGTTACCTCCGATACTATAACTTTATGATACTTTGTGAAGAGTTGCGAACAATGCCTTTCCGTAGCATCATTAGGTCACTTCCTTTAATAAACTATTGTTCCAATTTTGTCACAATCTATAGAGCTAACGGAAGTTACTATTTCTACCTCATAGGAAAGCAAATAGTTGCATATTGCATTATTCGATAAAAAACGAAATTGCGGGTACGTTGATTTAATCGTATTTTCTAAATTGCGAATTATTTACATACTATGAACCAAAAATATTTCAGTTTTAATCAAACAGAGATTTTTACAGTAGAGGTATTTGCAATTGTATGTAATTCAATTGCAATACACAAAGACCAGAACCTATGTTTGACATACTTTAGGAAAAAATTAAATTAAATAACGCTTGGGGAATATTGTTTTCGGTTCAAACATGTTTGATGTTTATTTCAATATTGCACAGAACTTGCAATTTAGATTTAAGGTTATTTGACTAAAACCACTTGAAGAATTTAGTATTAGGAAGAAGACAAATAAACAGTTGAAATAAGAGTAAATATTTTAGGCCTGGGATATTTGTGTAGTTGTAACTTTTTAAAAGAACTCAATTAAATGTGTATTACGAATTCTTTTAATAGAATTTCAATCTACTTTACTTCCAATTTCAGATCTATTTTTTATCTCTAACTTTTAAACTTATATTTTACACAAACTTTTTTCAGAAAAGGTGAAATCGTGAAAATGGAACTTATAAGGAAAGTCGAACCCGTCATTTGTCAGATAATACAAAATGGCAAGAGAATCTTTTATTTATATCTCACGGTTTGCTACCTACTCTTCAAATCAATTGGATTATATTTTCTTTCTTCATGTTAAAAATCTATTATTTACTAAGTTTCCGGTGTAGTTGTTTTACTAAACGAAACAATTCGTTCGCATTTTTTTGCTTACTACTTACTATTTTAGAGTTAGTATGTTTAAAGTGATTTAATAATAACTGTGGATACTGAAAGTAAATTAGACCTTTGAGGATATATTAAAACCTGAATTAACAGCAAAATTTAGTCGGTTGCTAAAAATTGTGTCTCACTTTGCAAATATTGTACATACATCTTTTAAAATATACGGTTTATTTTTGTTTACACTGGGCTAATACCAATAGCCTGCAATGCGGTGTAAAACAATCGTTGTTATAGTTCTCTTAATTTCTCCTTAATAATTTTATAAAACAAACAATTTTATGTTAATTGTACATAATAACATTATTTATATTAAGTTCAATATTCACATTTTTAACCCGACAGTCACAATATGTATTTTTATATCAAAAGGAGTCCGTGTTATTCAAACTTTTGTTACAGCAAAACAAAGAATGCATATACATTTAGGCTAAATACTGCAAATGAGTTCAACTACCACATGTACATAAAGAAATAGTAAAATAAACACGTATTATGTTGATATATTATGAATCCGTATCGTCTTCTCCGAGACTGGAAAAAAGACAATTTTCACAATTACTTTTCATATGTTTTAAACACATTTTCTTTCAGCATATTACACAGGAAAGTGTGCCTTTAAATCTTTATCCCCAGCACATACTGTGCAGCGAGCTTTAGAGGTCGATGGGTCTGTTTTTGTAGGGCGATACCACAGTACCTAGCAGCTTTTTGATGAGTCTGCCTTGGTACATGTTGGTTACAGGACCTTTTTCGGACTTTCCCACTCAAAAGGCTGAACACTGAATCTTGTAAATATTCGTTTCGCCTTTGAGTCGTTTCTTGATTGCTGGCATCATGTGTAGTTTAACTGTTGATACCGACCATCTCTAAGATCCTAAAGAACAGTGCCAGTGGTCAACGAGTCGTGCTCCTTGGTACGGAGTAGGATCAACATAACACCGCCCACTACACCAACACCGGCTTTAATAGGGTTGCAGAACGTTACAATGTTAGGTTTTGTGCTAGATCTGGTGGTATCATCAAATGAATAGTACTCAAGGTGGCTACTTAATATCAGCATATTAGCACCAAACCAAAAACAGATGTGCAGCTATTTGTTGATTTTATCCAAATAAATTCTGATGGAGTATCCCTTTCGTTTTTCCTAAGGCTTCTGACGAATGTTACATCTTTTCAGGAAGTTTATTGACGAGTGTAATGATTGAACACCAATAATCGTCTGTAATACTGCGACCAGATTCTTCAATTGATTCCATCAATCTCTTCACATCTGTTGAATAACTAGAGCACTTATATGACCCGCCCGGTTGTGCTTCTGCATATATTTACATAGCCAATGTATACCATGTTCCTGCATCAGTTAAGACAACCATGTCTAAATGTAACTAACTGCTCGTCAATTAAGGCGTATTCTGAAATGGAATAGTATTTCAAACAGTTAGAGTTGGACGTATCGAAGACATCCTAGTAGCTGCTGTTTGCTTGGTTCTCTTCTTTGATTGATATTATCAAACCGTAAACAGTTCAGTAGTAGTAAATATCTGGTGTGAAACAACACGCACACGCACACTCACACTCACACTCACACTCACACTCACACTCACACTCACACTCACACTCACACTCACACTCACACTCCACCACACCCACACCCACACGCACACCACACCACACCCACACCACACCCACACCCACACCCACACCCACACCCACGCCCACGCTCACGCTCACGCTCACGCTCACGCTCACGCTCACGCTCACACTCACACTCACACTCACACCCACACCCACACCCACACCCACACCCACACCCACACACACACCCACACCCACACCCACACTCACACCACACTCACACTCACACTCACACTCACACTCACACTCACACTACACTCACACCACACCCACACCCACACCCACACCACACCCACACCCACCCACACCCACACCCACACCCACACCCACACCCACACCACACCACACTCACACTCACACTCACCTCACCTCACACTCACACTCACACTCCACACTCCTCACACTCACACTCACACTCACACTCACACTAACACTCCACACTCACACCCACACCCACACCCACACCCACACCCACACCCACACCCACACCCACACCCACACCCACACCCACACCCACACCCACACCTCACACTCACACTCACCTCCACCTCCACACTCACACTCACACTCACCTCCACCTCACCTCACACTCACACTCACACTCACACTCACACTCACACTCACACTCACACTCACACTCACACCCACACTCACATCATACTCACTCACCTCACACTCACTTACACTTACACTTGCACTCACACTCACCTCACATCACACACACACTCACTCATAATCACACCACACACACACACACACCACGCACTCACGCACACACCACACACGCACACCACACACACACACAGCACACACACACGTACACACACCACACACACACACACACACACACGCACACACAGCACAGCACACGCACACGCACACGACACGACACGCACACCACACACACGCACACCACACACACACACACAACACACACACACACCACACCCACACCACACACACACACACTAACTATGTGGTATTCCATATGTTATTTAAACTTTTGAAAGAACTGAATCTTTTTCACCGCCGTCGTTTTCTAGTCACTTGTGACATAAAATAGAAACAAACTATTGTCATTTTAATTAAAACGTCTGTTTGGTATTTTTCTATTGTATTAACGATTGTGTGACAATTAAAGTAATTAGGTGTGTCGTTTCTTCAAAAATGATTAAAAATCAATTTTGCAAATGCCAAATTGGTGGATATGATTTTGTACTAAGAGCTATCAACAAATACTACATGTTAGCGACGAGGGTATATCACGAAAGATATCCGAGCTGACGACAACCTAATACAAGGGCGTTAGAGAAGGTAATGCAACGATTTCGAACAACTGGTAGTGTAACTTACCAGAAAATGATAGAACAACACGTGTTTTAACCGAAGAAAAACAATTAAACATGTTTTTAACAGTAACTAAACGTGACATTGGTCAAAGAGATATTTCTAATCAATTAGATATTGGACAATCATCGATTCAGAATATACTGACAGCAAACAAAACGCATCCTTATCATGTTCAGTTATTACAAGAATGAAATGAAGACCTTCAGAGGCGAATGAATTTTTTTGCATGGGTCATCAGGAAATGAGAGAACAACCAAATTGTGTAAATTTATATTTTTTTGTGATGAAGCAAAATTTGACAAAAATGGAAAGTTGAATAGGTATAATTTTCATTAGTATGGTCTTTAAATGTTTGTGGAGGGGCTGTAGGAGACTATGTTATTGGAACTTATTTAACTGAGGGAGATTAACTGCACAAGTACATTTGGATTTCTTACACTATAATTTACATACGGAGCGGACCTTTCAAGCGAAGCACACGTGCCGAGCAAGAAAGGACTCTGAACAGTACGCGCGCGCTCTTTGAGCAGATCGTTAAAGAACCTCTACAAGCCGGAACTGTGTAGTTTTCACCACGCAGTTTCGGCTAAGCGAGCAGCAATGAATACCGAGGACGACTAATCCGGATCGGAAGAAACTGAAAACCAGTACCAATCAAACACCAACGACAACTACACCCAACAACTGTTGCAGCTAAAAATCGAAGCACTTACAGCACAAGTTGGTTCATTACAGGAGCGAAATGACACGCAGTCTAAAGAAATAGAATTTCTAAAAGAACAAATAGAAGATAAAAGGTCATCCATAAAAGAACTTTACGAAGAATTAAATCAACAACACCTCAAAATCATACAACTAGAATCCACTAAATCAACTAAACAAGAAAATGACGACGCTCCGCCCACTCAAATCGACGACGCCCGCGTCAGAAAAGAAGCGAAGCGGAAAACCCAGAAAAAGAAAAACAAACCTGAAGAGAACATGGAACTAGACACGACAACACAAGTATACGCAGCAGATACCACCTCAGATGACGAAGATTTCTACCGGTGGTACATAAAGGCGGCACGAAACGACAGCGGATCGAAGCTGAAGAACCAAACCCGGCAGCAGAACACAAAGAAAGAATCCTCCAATCATACTACACAACGAATCTGACTACATTAAGGCGATGACGAAACTCACAGAACTAAAAATCAAACCCATCTCCGTAAATACAACTCGTAACGAAGTTAAATTCCAACTCAGAAGCACTGACGAATACAGGACCGCAACCCTAGCCTTCGATAACTTAAAACTTCAATTTAACGTATATTTGCTCCAAGAGGAGAAACCACTAAAAGTCGTCATAAAAGGAATCCCAAAAGATGACGCCCTGCTAGAAATGGTTCGAAGCGACCTCCAAGAAATGGGTTTCTCGGTACAAAAGCTCACGCGGATGCACGCAGGACCCAACAGACAAATTACGTCAATGCTACTACTTCCCCTGGACAGAAGCGAACTAGCAAAAGAAATATACAACGTAACCCACATCGGTTACATCAGGGTACGAAAAGAAACCCCCATAAAAATACGGCATCGGGCAGTGTCACAATTGCCAGCGGTACGGCCACGCCTCCAGTGGCTGCCACGCAAACCCCCGATGCGTTAAATGCGGAGAACAACACCACACCCGGGAGTGCTCCCTTACGGCGGAAAACTGGGATCCAAGATGCTGCAACTGTCAGGGAAACCATACCGCCAACTTCCGTGGATGCCCCGAACACCCGCAGCCCACACCTCACGGACAAATAACAAAAACAAGCACTCGACAAATCGGCGTAAGCTACGCTGAAATAGCCAAGCAACCCACAAAATCGATACCTGACAAAGAAGACGACGACTTCAAATTAGTGATGAGGATAGTGAAAGCGTTACTTGCCGAAAAACAGTAAACAAAACAACGTAAGACAAAACCACACCGCTGCAATACGAGCGGCCCATACCAAACCCTAATACGAAGCTACGATGGAGGTATAAGGGAACAATGTTCCGACATACCAAAACAAATCACCGTTCACCGAGAGACTATAATTTAATGCAATTAGTGGATCAGATACCAAATGAAGTTTGCGAACGTCTTTGGTTCTTACATGATGGAACCCGTGTGCACTATACAGGGCCTATTACTAACTTTTGAGTGAAACACATGGGCAACAGCGGATGGGAAGAGGAGCATCAGTACCATGGGCGGTTAGATCACCAGATCTAACAAAATAGATAATAGTATATGGTGATTTATTAAAAGATCAGGTATGTAAAATACCCCCGACTACGAGAGATGATGTGAAAATTCGTATTACGAACTGTTTTCAAACTGTTACTCGGAAAATGTGTAGAAACATGACTCATACTTTTGTCAAACTTATTGAATTGTGTATTCAAGTGAACGGTAGCCACTTTCAATAAATAATTACGTAACAATTTACTTGAAGAATTGCTAAAATATCTGATCATCATTAGAGAAAGTCACCAAGTTGGCTTTGGATTTATGTTGAAAGAAGACAGATACATCGAAAAAGCTTTGTGTATTCTTATTTTATTTGAACTTGAGCTTTTACAGAACTAAAATGTAACATGACAATTTGATGACACCCGCTGTTTTTGTGGCATGTCTTCCACCAAGGATACATTGTTGTCATGTTTATATTGATAGTAATTAATAAACAAAGTACCAAACGGACGTTTTATTTAAAATGATATTTTGTTTTTATTTTATGTCATAAGCGATTAGCAAACCGACAATGGTGAAAAACATTCAGTCTATTGCTAATTTAAATAAAAATTGAAATACCACCAAAGTTAGTAAAGATAGGCATAGGAAGACGTTTACAAATGTTAAAGAGGATTGAACTCCCTACAAACCCAAGTAACAAAATACAGGGTGTTTCATTTAAGAAACTTTCGAAAATTAGGTTTAAAGTTCGCTATGTTGACATGACCACTTAAAACACCCTGCAGAAAAACATTAATCTGTCTTATCTTAGGGGACTTCTGTCATCATTCCTCTTTCCGTTTTGTTTCCAGTTATTATAAGTTAAAAAATATTACAAATTTCATTAAGCCATGTTTTTACAAATACAGATTTCGATGATAAATACAGAATTTTAGGGTGAATTAAAATATATAAAAATATACAGGGTGTTCCATTTAAAAAATATAAAATTTTTACCCCGTCGTCTTCTTGGAAAATCCTGTATAATCGAAAATAACTTTAGAAGATGAATCTCTTAACCCTAAATAACTCCTGAAATTTTTTTTCGCTATCTTTGATGGTACAGAAAATATTGATCTTTGTCGCACTGTTTGGCCACCCTGTATAGTTGTGGAATAAAATATTTCTTATACCTTATCTATAAATCCCATCTAACCCTTTGGTATTCATTTTAAAATTGATACATGCAATTTTAGGTAAAACCAAAGTAATTCCTTATGACGTAAAGTTACGAACAACCAAAGCTTAATTTCTCAAATCAATTTATCAATTACGCTCTACTTTAAATGCCCTGCTTACTTTATTTTCAACTTTTACAGTTTATTGTCTTTAGTCGTTACTAAATATGCGTGAGAGTTTTCACCATACATGAACCACACTTAAATACATTCTTTTTTCTTGTTTGCGTTCAAAGTAATCTCAGTACGGTCCGCTTCATAATGTCGCCAAAAACACGCAAATTTTTTGTATCAAATAATTGAGGAATGTGAAGTGTAAAATAGAAAATAAGCTTGGTTTATGATTGTGAATTTGTGAATAAATATTCTCTTTTTACAACAAGATAATAAGGTTAGCATAATAAGGAAAGAAAATAAAATTTGATGAAATTCAAGGTTGGGTACCTTTAATAGTAGAAGTATTTTAAAACTTACAAAGGAAAGAGAAAAGACTGGTAACAGGCCATGCTAAACTGCTACTAAGTGTCTCCAAGCGTGTTTGGCCAATGGCGCAACATGAAATTGAAATTTGCATTTCAATTTTATATTATGAATGCATTAATGATTAGAATATTGGAATTTGATAATACAAAATATTTTTAAACTGCTTTATGAATCATATTAATTATTAAGATACTTACCTATTTTGAGTTATTTAATGGTGTATTCGTACATTAAAGTTATACGATCTAAACGTCTCGATATTAACTATTAAAATTATTAAAGGTGTAGAAACAGATTTGTGAACTTTGAAAAATTTAAAACGTAAACATAAACTTGCCATTAATATAACAGATTGATTATGGCATCTATTTATATTTTTGCTGTTACTCTTCGTGGTAAGTTAAATTTATTTAGAACATTTTTATTTTGGTAATGTAGTACATTATTTCTTGTTGTTTCCACAAATTTAGTAGTAGTATATGAGCTTAATTTGTTATTTAAATTGTCACGGCACACTTTAATTTGATTAATAAATTACTAAAACAACTACTAAAAAAATTTTTGTCCGCAATTTTTCATAAAATAGCTATCAAAAGTCTCTCTTATAACTTTTTCGAATTTTGAATATTAAAAGATATAGCCGAATGAAAATTTGGACGATTTTCAGCTATTTTTAGATATCTTAGAAAGTAGGCAACAATGTTGAATTTTCTTATAAGTATATGAATTATCATGTAATTCTGTCCAACTTTGCTAATTTAACCGACTCTGTATCTCTTACAATAACAAAGATATCTATATATATATATATATATATATATATATATATATATATATATATATATATATATATATATATATATATATATATATACATCATGCAATCATTATTGCGTCCGTACGTAATTCCTTAATTTGGCGTCACCTAGAATAAGACGTATTCTCTGATATTTTATTGAAGTATATAGGTCAGCATTTTTTCTAAGTTCTATGGTCTATTCCATATGTTTCTAGCTTTTTTTACTATATACATAATTTTTGTACGTTTGACAATCATTCTGGAACCCGTACATTAAAGTACTGCACTAAAAATCATTACGGCGTCTTGCTGCGTTGCATGCCCTCTTAATGTAACAAAGCAATCATTTTGGCATCTCGGATTAGAATATACATAATGTTGTTGTTGCAAACATTTAGGCGTCAATATATTTATATTAATAGTTTGTGAGCAACCAGTTTGACGTCTGCTTTCATATTATCCAAAAATTTTATGAATGTTTCATTTTGGCGTCTTAGTTTAAAATATACAGAATGTTCTTGTTGCAAACATATTGGCGTCTAAATATTGCAATTAATAGTTTATGTGCAATCAGTTTTAGGTCTGCTTTCATCTAATTCGAAAAATATATGTTCTATCACCAAAGAACTAGCCGATCATTTTGACGTCTTAGTTAACGATATACACATTGTTATTATTACAGCATATGAGCGTCAAGGTCTATTCATATATGTTTAAATAAAATCAATGCAATACTTATGTTATTTAAATAGCTCCCAATGTAGAAGAGATACATTTATCAAGTAAGGGTAAGTACAGGAAAGCAGTGAATAATGGGTGCGTACTAGAATTTTGAGTTTGGTACAATCAGCCTATTTCAACCACTTTAATTATCAGACAAACAATTTGATGAATTTATTTTCTCCACTTTTTAGTTATTAAAAATTATAATATCTTCATCACCATTCAATCCAAAGAAAGTCCCTGGTTCGAACCTGTTTTAGGCGTGGATGTTTGTTAAGGTGTCGCTAAAAAGGTCGCCGACAATTGGTCACGCGAAAAATTGTTGCGCACATTTGAGCGCGCCTGAAAATATCGCCAGCGAAAAAGGGCGCCGACGAAAAAGATCGCGGACAAATGGTGGCACTAAAAATTTAAATTTTGTTAACAATTATCTAAATACCAGACTGGGAACACTGCGACGCGGCGTTGATTTCACTCAGTACACTCTAAATTTGAAGGTGAGTGTATAGATCGTTTGGATCGACAACACCAGAGACAACCGCAGTTTTCAAGAAATCTTTGGAATTGTTTTGAATTCATAGAGGAAGTCATACCATATACAAATTATTCTGCAGAAGGATGGCACAATAGTGTCTCCTCTATATTAAATGCAGCACATCTAAATTTGTAGAAATTTATCAATTCGTTAAAGAAAGAGGAAAGTTACATTGTTTGAAAATTGAACACTACATAGCTGGAAACGAACAGCCACTCAAAAAATTTGTAAAGATACGGCGCAGCGACAGAAAACTATTTGTCAATAATATGCCAATCATCCACATTTAGTAGTATTTAAGGGCGGTTGCTCATAACTTCGAGTTATAAATATAAAAAGCAGAAAAGCAAGAACCAACAAAAAAAAAAAAATCATAAAATATGAAAACATAAAAAAACTTTTAAACATGGCAGTTATTAACTGCCAGTCCTAAGCCTGGATAAAATGTGGAGGAATGTTTAATAGTTATATTTTTCTCCGCGACATTTTCTCACGCGATCATTTGTCCGCGACCTTTTTCGCTGGCGACCTTTTGATGTACGTTCAAATGTGCGCGACATTTTTCGCGCGACCAATTGTCCGCGACCTTTTTCGTACATTCGTTTTTAAGTTTAGTCAATTAGATGTAGAGCAGCCTTGCATAAAACCCCGCCTTTTGAAAGTCAATAAAATTTTCAACAGGGAAAAGAATGATACAGGTTCAGTGGAAGCATTGTGTGTCGCCCTATTATTAGGAACTAGTAGTGCTGTTTATGGACATGGATGGGTGTCGTACTTATATTCTCTGACACAAAGTACTCAACTTTAGTTCTAAAAGTACAAATACGCCAGCGACATGGACGTCCAGATAAACGATAAACACACATGCACCCATGCTTGCACATGTACTGACGCACAAGCACAAACGCGCGCATGCGCAGACACGAGGTTAATAATAGAACTGGTTTCTAAACGCCCTAAACGGTACTAATTTAACTTGGTCGCACTAAAAAAATAATTTTGATAAATAAACGGTCTCATCGTAACAAGTTACTACGTAATTAAAATTAAGACACTTGTTTCTTAATCTACATTCTGCAGTTCGTTAGAGGTTTACTAAGCAAAATCCAACGATGAATATACTTCGCGGTAAAACTTTCGGTTAAACTATCTACCTCTAAGAATTGAAACAAATACTAATTCAAAATTAAATCTATGAAGTGTCGATTAAAACTAGAATTTGGTGTACAAAGTTATTTAATTAATTTTAAACGGATTTTTATATTTGTACACACAAATATAGAAGCGAATCCGAAATGCAATTTAAAAAGTCACCCTTTTAAAATAAGGGTAATAATGTCATCTCAACTGTTAATAATAAGTAAATTTTGCATTGGATTATATCATCTGGTAACGTTCGAATCAACTGGGTGTCCCAAGCAAAATTACTAATACAAACAACCGTCGCAGTTATCTACCTATGACAAAACTGTAAAACATATTAACCAATTTGCATTTTTAATTTTTTATCTGTAAATTTTATTATTTTCTGGGTGTGTACATAGAATGGTGTATTTGAGGTGCATGAGGTAGCTAATCTTGCTTAGAATAAACAGTATGTACCCATTTAAAGACGTCTGAAAGATTGTAAATGTACGGAATAAATACAATAAAAGTATATTTAGAAATAGCGCCGTGACGGCAAAGTGCTGAACTAAGTTTGTATACAATTTTACGAATTACACGATTTTGGCGTCGACAAGTTTTAAAAATCTCAACGTAGGAGTATGGAATGGGCCCCATACTCAGAATGAGTATTATAGGGTTCTATCAGAACTGTCTTTTGTCAACGGTGCTTCTCTAACACTCATACCAAGAAAATTATTAAGGATTGTAATCTGGCGTCCATATACAGACGTCACTTTGCAAAGTGTAGCCAGATTGATGGACGCAAAATGATAGAATGATGTATATATATATATATATATATATATATATATATATATATATATATATATATATATATATATATATATATATATATATTTACTTTACTTATTTGATGTTCCATTTCTCACGTTTATCATTTCTTGATGAACAGAACAGCCTCTGTTGTTTCAAGGGTGGTTCACTCACATAAGGCATACCTTGCTGGTAACGTTTTAGGTTTTGTGCATGCTTTTGAGTCATGCCACAATTGTGACATCTGGTACTGGTCTGTTTTCTTGTGTGTTGCTTCAACTTTAATTTAACTATTATATTCTATATCAAAAGTTGTCTTATTCTTTCCTTTTGGTTCAAGATCGATATAAAACAGTGGAAGTGGATCTTTGGTTGCCTTATGCCTTATGTCGTATATTCATAATGGTACGTTTTGATGACCTAGTTGTTCTAATTCAACTTTAGCCTCTTCGGTGGGTGAATGATGGATGTGTCTGATCACTACTGTACATGCTCGTTCATCCTTAGGTTGATACGTATGATGTATCACTTACTCTTCTCTTAAGTGCCCAGCAATCTTCCCGTATATGTCGGAGGTGATTGCATTGATTTTGGAAGTGTTATTTCCTAACGTTTTTGTATAACATTATTCGTTTTCAGCAACTGTTGACATAAGCTCGATCATTTATTTATGATTAGCAACGCCTTATACATATATTGGGGGTAGTTTTGGTATTTTACTAGTGTTGCCATTGCTGTCGACTTGCATTTGATTTGATTCTCCGTTAGTTTGGCTTGCTATAGGTTCGAATCTGTTATGGGTACTATTATTCGTTTGGTCTAATACAATACATTCTGCTGATGTATTTAATCTTTTTCTTTCTTTAAGATGTTGCCAGGAGTGTTTATTAGCACGAGTTTCGTTTTGTTCATTAGAGTCTAGTTCACTTATTGGCTTAGGAGGGTAAGGGATTGATACTTTGTGATCGTGAATAGGAAAACGGGTAAGCGTTGAGGTGTTAGCTGGCTACTGTGTGTTAAGTGGTATTGATGATATGGAATCATTTGACCTCGGGTCAACGCGCACTTCGAAACTTGTTATCTCAAAGATCCATATCGTCGCACACCTTTTTCCTGTGAAACATGCACAAATAGAAGCATGACATCAATTAAAATAATCCAGTCAAATCTAATAATAAGTGCAAGTGTTATTTAACAATGGAAAACATAGTGTATTGTGTTTTATGCAATTTTTTTATTTTAATTGGAATTTCAACTACTTACATTAAATTATAGTACTGTGGTAGCTTAACATATAATTGGAAAAGCATTTACTTCAAGGCCTAAGAAAAAACACAGCAAGAAACCTAGACATGACAAAAGCTAAAGTTAAAACTAAAACTAAGACGTAACATTATGCGTTTTTTTAATTATAAGACCCCAAAATCCATTTAAAAGGAGATTTTTTTTTTGTATTAAAATTATTAAGGTGCTTATCAATCGCTTCACGTTGTAAACGAACATAATAATGAGTTCGTCTCGAATGAAATTGAACGTCATGGTTCAAATTATTCAAAGCATGGTCAGCTACTGCAGATTTCTCTGGTTGACATAATCTACAAAATGTTCTTTACGTCTTGTTACAAAGCTACATTTGGTTTTTTCAATGAATTTATACTTTCCACATGACAGATAATTGGTTTGCATCATCTTTATGTGACCTTAAATATTCCTTAACTATTATTGTAGGTTATATAACTTTAATATACAAATACACCATTACAGAATCCAAAAAGGATAAGTATTTTAGTATGTGTAATAATGGTGAAAGTTTACACTTTCATATTTCAGTCCTTTATGGGGAGGAAACTTATCGTTCTATTAGACAACTTGAAAAGTTAAGGAAACGTGAGACAGTTATTATCGTCATTGACTATTTCACTGTGATGTAGAGACTAAAAATTATCCCAAAGTTTCTCTGCATTAAAAGATATTTTAATAACAACAAGCAAATAATATTTTTAGAAGAACTGCAAATGGTCTTCTGCGTAATCAAATACATATTACTAGAAAGTCATTGGATAACAATGACAGAAATCTTTATATTTACATTTGCAAATTGCATCTATATTGAATAGAAAAGAATGGAATAAGGTTCATTCTGTAAGATTTGAATCTATGGAAATATAAATAAATATATTATACAAGAAACAAAATCATAGACCAACTTTTGATATTAAAAAAACAGTTGTAAACATTTCTGGTCATGTTTTTCAGATTATGCTATTGAAGCGCTCTCTAAGATAAGAAATTATTTTTGAAGAT
This sequence comes from Vesta saturnalis, assembly GCA_036346205.1. Classification (NCBI taxonomy): domain Eukaryota; kingdom Metazoa; phylum Arthropoda; class Insecta; order Coleoptera; family Lampyridae; genus Vesta; species Vesta saturnalis. The sequence continues at coordinate 4,404,526 of JARFJB010000339.1, forward strand.
ATAATTTCCAATATCCATTAAATCGTTACCTTTTGATGCTGCTAATGAAGTTAGATAAAACACTGTTAACGTATTACGCAAGGCAAAACCTCCGAAGAGCAACTTATCCTTTCGTTAACGACGGATCTTATTTGATCTTAAACGTAAAGAAAATATAATAATATTGAAATCAGATAAAAGTAATGCAACTGTTATGTTCAATATGGATGACTATAACATTAAGATAGAGTAACCATTTAAACCAGAGACATCGTAAACTACCAAAAGCTCGTACAAAAAGTTTCTTTTAAAACTAAAAACATCATGTTTCTATTTGCGAATCCTTTTATTAATTACAAATTAACGCTTTTCACAACTTTACACTTACATCACAACTAGATTAGATTTTGTTAAATTTGTTCTGTGATTATGACATTTTCACCGTAAATCCTTCGACCGTTAGAGAGTGTTCTGACTTGTTATCTTCAAGGCAGTTTAACAATATTTAATTTTGTAATGATCTAGTTATGCTTTACTAAAATTGGAGTCCATAGTTGGCTTTATACGTTTATCAATCTGTTATATTAATAAGCTTATGTTTACGTTTTAAATTTTCAAAGTCCACAAAATTGTTTCAACGTCTTTAATAGTTTTAATAGTAAATACTACTACTGCGGAGGATAGCTGTGTTATCGAGACGTTTAGATTGTATAACTTTAATGTAAGAATACACCATTAAAAAACTCAAAATAGGTAAGTATCTTAATATGATTAATAAATCAATTTCAAAATATTTTATATTATCAAATTCCTCGGACACATACAACCAGATTGCTGGGCACTTAAGGGAAGAGCAAGTCTTACATCATACGTATCAACCTAAGGATGAACGAGCATGTACAGTAGTGATCAGACACATCCATCATTCACCCACCGAAGAGGCTAAAGTTGAATTAGAACAACTAGGTCATCAAAACGTACCATTATGAATATACGACATAAGGCATAAGGCAACCAAAGATCCACTTCCACTGTTTTATATCGATCTTGAACCAAAAGGAAAGAATAAGACAACTTTTGATATAGAATATAATAGTTAAATTAAAGTTCAACCAACACATAAGAAAACAGGCCAGTACCAGATATCAAAATAGTGGACACTTAAGAGATTACTGTACCATGCAGTACATGCCTTATGTGATGGAACCACCTTCAAACTACAGAGGCTGTTCTGTTTATCAAGAAATGATAAACATCAAATAAATAAATAAATAAATATTATATATATATATATATATATATATATATATATATATATATATATATATATATATATATATATATTGTCTATATTGTATATTGTATATATGTCTATCTTTGTTATTATGACATGATAATTCAAATACTGATAAGAAAATTCAACATTGTTGCCTACTTTCTAAGATACCTAAAAATTACTAAAATTGTCCAAGTTTTCATTCGGCTATATCTTTTTAATATTCAAAATAAGAAAAGTTATAAGAGAGACCTTTGATAGCTATTTCTACGCAAAATTGGAAAACGTGTAGTAGTTATTTTAGTAATTTATTAAACAAATTAAAGTGTTCCGTGACCATTTAAATAACAACATATTCTACTACTAAATTTGTGGAAACAAAAATAATTAAAATTATTATTAATTTTATTAAATATATAATAAGAATAAAGTTTGCCTCAGTAGGATTTGAACCTACTACCTGTACTTTGTTAGTACAGGTCGTAGGTTCAAATCTACTGAGGTAAACTTTATTTATGTATTTAATAAAATTAATAATTTTAATTACATATTTAACTTTGAACTTATTCGTTTATAACAAAAGCTTATAATAACAAGAAATAATGTCCTACGTTATCAAAATAAAAAGTTCTAAATAAATTTAACTTACCACGAAGAGTGACAGCAAAAATATAAATAGATACCACAATCATAGAAGTGCTTCAAAATGCCCTCCATTATTTTGAACACACGTTTGACACCGCTTTAAAATTTCGTTTTGAGCTTTTAATGAACTTTTGGTTCTAATTTGTTGTATAGCAACACGAATTTTATTATATAAGTTGTCTAGATTACCAGGTTTTGCTGGGTACACTTAGTCTTTAGTTGCACCCACAAGAAAAATTCCAGGGGTTAAGTCTAGAGTCCGCGTCGGCCCAGCTACTGTACCTCGATTTCCTATCCAATTATTAAAACTTTCCTGTAAATAGTTACACACAAGTAATCCATTGTGTGCTGGTGGCGACGTGTTGAAAATAATTCAAGTTTTGAATTACGTTCAACGGAAGGTCGTCCAAAATTTCTTCAAATTCGTTTCGTAAAATGTTAGATATCTTTCGGAATTTAAATTGTATTCATAAAAAACGGCCCCAGAATTTTGTTACCAATAATACCGCACCAAACGTTTACTGAAAACCATATTGAACTCTCCTCTCAACAGTAATAGGAGGATTTCCTTGGGACCATTGGATATGATTTTTCTATTCAAGATGCCGTTGTTTGTAAATTTTGATTCATCGGAACAAGAATGGTTTTCGAGAAATGATTGTTTAGCAAATAATCTCACATCGGGTTGTCTTCCTTCCATATAAGTTTGGAGAGCATTTGTTTAGTAAATACTATAATTGCAATTTTTAAAAATTGTAACTAATAAAGGAAACATACAAAGCATAAAATCAGAAAAAATAAACCATTGAATGAGTCCATAACCACCTACAGTTGCCAATCAAAAATGTATGTTTGGGTTGTAGCTCGAAAAATAATTACTAAAAAATTTTTATTCGCATTTTCCCATTTTGCATAAAAATAGCTATCAAAAGTCTCTCTCATAGCTTTTCGTATTTTGAATATTAAAAAGATATAGCCTATTGAAAATTTGGACGATTTTAGTTATTTTCAGATTTCATAGAAAGTTGGCAACAATCTTGAATTTTCTTGTAGGTATTTGAGTTATCATGTAATTCTTCCCAACTTTCCTAATTTAACCGACTCTCAATCTCTTATAATAACAAAGATAGCCGCAGAACGTGGGTAGACACCTGCATGTACATATATATATATATATATATATATATATATATATATATATATATATATATATATATATATATATATATATATATATAATAATATATATATATAGACACACAGACACACACATGTTCTATAAGAAGCTGTATCGCCTATTAGAAAACTCGCCGTTACGCGGCTCGTTTTCTAAATCAGACTAGTGCCATAACACGTTCTTGCTATTACCCGTTCAATTATTCGTATACTAAATTGTGAATTATTAAAACTTTTAATGTGCACACAGTAAAAGGTTGCCTCGAATGGGAATTGAACACACGACAACTACTTTTATATAGTATGTCTCTACCATCTGAGTTCTCCAGGGAGCTAGTTCCACTCGATTCAATCTTAAACTGTGTATACCTCACTAGTTTGATGTTCCATAGTTCTTATATTTTTATGTAACCAGGCACTTTTGTGATAATTTGTCTGTAAGCTTGAATTTTTCCAAGCTTCGTACAGACCCACAAGACTGGAAAATATACTAAGTTGCTATAAAGCGGTAATGAATACACATTAAATAAATAATATAATTTAGCAAATTCAATAATTACAAACACATGACAGTATTTACAATGTGAATTGTCAATTATTAAAAGATTGCCGCGAGTGGGGCTTGAACCCACGACCACTTGTCACAGAAGTGACTTGTATAAGAATTATACAAAATCAAACATACAGTTTATGATTGAATCGGTTGGAACTAGCTCCATCAATAGCTCAGATGGTAGAGCACTATTCAACGAGGTAGTCCCACTCTAGGAAACCTTTTTCTGTGTCTACATTAAACGTTTTAATAATTTCCAACTTAAGTACTGTTAAGGCTTTGTCGTTATTGAACTTAGATTCACTAAATTATATTATCTATTTAATTATTCATAATCGTATTAGTAATTAACTTCATTAATATGTGTATATAACCTACCATGCGAACGCGACAGAGCATACATAGGAGAGAGCAGTACACCACGCAAAGTGAGAACGCAGGAACATAAGAACGACGTCCGCAAGGGCGAAACAGAAAGATCAAGGATCGCCGAACATGTCTGGATCGAAGACCACCACACCCAATAGGATAACATACAGATAGTGCCAAAGGATGAGAACACAACTCGTCGAAAACTCAAAGAAGCCACATGCATCTCACTAGCAGAAAATCCAATAAGTCAAGGTAGTGTAGAAATGAAACCCATATGGATTCCAATAATGCGCGAAGATCTTAAGCGCAATACACCTGCGCAGGAAGTTACTGCACAACCACGAAAAAGTTTATATTATATATATATATATATATATATATATATATATATATATATATATATATATATATATATATATATATATATATATATTATATATTGGATTACTCTGTGGCTCAGCGGTAAAGGTACCAAGTTCGAATCTGAGAGTAGTCAAGTGCTTAGGAAAAAATTATATATAACATATATATTCGACTCAAGTGCGAAAGCAGTCCTTCTCAGGACTAAGCCTGATGACGGAAGCAGAGTCCGCTTCCGAACCGACGCGGTCAAAAAGTATAAACTGTGGAAATAAGCCGATCAACTCCACTAATAGGAAACCACAGTTACAAAACACCTATAATACAGAATTAAAATCTTGCATCTTTTACCATTTGTCTATTTAATTTATACATCTTAAATTGACACATGGTTAAACTGTTTTATAATGATATGCAAACAATTATTCATACATGGTAAAGATTTTTGCGTATGTTTCGTTATAAATTTAGCCACTTCATGTTGGAGACCCAAATTGGTAAACTTGACATGCATTATACAACACGTCCAGCAGAACAATTTAAACTATTTTTATACTATAATACAACTAAAACAGCCTGTTTTGTTGTGATTAACCCATTAAAGCCTAAATTATTATTTTTTTCTGGATTTTGGTATTTTGCTTAAAATGCATTCTTAAGCTGAAAATACGACAATTAAAATTTTCCGGAAAATCCCTTTAAGAAAAACAATGTCCTTTTTGAGGACGATGGGCTTTATAAAGTAAATAACTAAACTGAATTAGGTTGTTTTAACTTCTTATTATTAATGTAAGAACAAGGGTAAAACATACTTATTGTGAATAATTAAAAGAAATAAAACTATTTTTGTGAAAATTTGAAAAGCAGGTAGGATCAGGATATAAATGACAAAAGCCTTCACAACGCACATATCGATAATTCTGGTGAAAAATTCTGGTAACAACCAATTGTGGTGGTCAACTCCTCCTATAAACCTATTATAATTGATTATTACTAAAGATTTTGGAGCAGATATTTTCCCTCTTTTCTTTGCTCCATCTTTGCACTTGGAACAGTTGGAGTAGCTTTATCAAAGTTAATTGCCAAAGAAACGCATTTTCTATAGTTACATTTAGTGATGCTGATGAGTATTTCATTATTTTTCTCAAATCTGTAGTCATACGAACCCCTGCCGCTTTTTTGTTGTATTTTTGTTTGAGTTACGGTTGAACGGGTCATTCTATTATCTCTTGTATTACCTGTAGTCCTAAATCCAGGTTCCTTCAGCTGCAACAACAAATTATGGCTGGTAAAAGTATTGTCAAAGTACACAGAGTGTACTACTTTGGTTCCCAAGGGTAAATTTTTATTTTTTTCGTTTGTGTCTTTGCGCACTACAAAGAAAAGTTATAACAATGGTGTCGTGACCACATAATGCCTATAGTTTATAATAGAATCTGACGGGCTTGGCTCAGATAAATTGTTTGATTGAGTGGTGACCATAGTACTTTGCTATCATTGCATCTACAGATTATCATGTAATATGCCCCATTTGTTAAAGTTTTTATTGATTAAATCAAGGAGAGGTTTGATTTTGAACGATCGATCATTTTTGTTTTGATTCTCTAAACTGTTGTCGACAAAATGTATAACAGATTTTATTTCCTTGTATGCACACCTAAATCTTCTTGTCTTGACCAATAGTCGCGCTCACTGGTTAATTATTAGTACCCAGGAAAAATCAGAAACCAAATGAATACTTTCAGCTAATCCGATGAAATTTGAAAATTGTGTTTATTTTTTTGTTCTCTTGCATACCTGGTCGTTTCATTTAGGAGAAGTTCATAAACATTTTCATCTAAAAGTTGTTTTAGATCTTCAATCCTTATTTGAGTTTTTATTTGTGCATTGTTGCTGTACTGAGCATCCCTCTTTTCCCATTCTGGAATGGTTTCCTCTTTGAGCCGACGTGCTGACTCCGAAAGTGGTATATTCCACTCCTCATCACTATCCGGGTAATCAACTTCAACAGGTTCTTCTGGATTATTATCTATAAAAATTTCAGTTTCAACCACAATATCACCCACCATGTTTGTTCCGTCAACTTTCATCCTCATCCGTTAACTCTCCACCTCAGAAGGGAATGCCAAAATATCTGCCTCAATTTCTGACGAATACAAATAATCAACAGCTTCATCTAATGTTTTAAAAATTTGACGACTCTGCAAAAAGAAAACTAATATCAGCCCAGCGTCTTCATTTAAGGACACTAATTATCAACATACGATTTAGCTGTGTTTTCTAAAACATTTTGGAAAAATTTATGACGAAATACTTAGAATAATCTATTCCGATAAAAAAATATTGCATTCTGAAAACCGCTTACTACAAATAACTATTTTTAGGAACACGTGCTCTACAACTGCAAACTCGTAAACACAAGTGGTATCCCGTCTTAACACTTCACACTGAATTAATTTCCCGTTATAGCATTTGCGACTTTTCCACGCTTCTCCAACAGTCAGTCTTCAGCTGAAGGCGCTGGTCGCTAATGGGTTAAGCTTTAGGAAATGGTTCGGCAACGTTCTATAAAAATCTCTATGTTTTTAGGTGTTCGGAATGTTAACCACATCTGCGTAAAATACTCTAATTATAATAAATTCTATTTAAAATCTGTCAGTACTGTATAAAGTTTCACACTTTATTCGCATTAATTACGTTCTAATTGTCAGTAGCGCAAGTGTATTTCCAAAAAAAAGCAAAAGAAAAAAAACTAAATCACAAATTTTCAGGTATGTGCATTTAGAAGCAGTCATTAGACATGGTAATGAGCAAAGTAATGAAAGGAAATGGAAACAGATGAGTGATGGAATCTCGCTTTTCATTTGTAAAGACCGGAAGTTGCAAGCTTCGAAACTGTTTATTACGGTAGCGTAATGAACAAAACGCATACGTGCATAAACGTCACTATTAAAAAACAGTTTTCAACGTCGCTTTTCTCATGCACTATTTATTATCTTTTAAATATTGTAACGCTTGATTTTCACTTCTTTAAATTTTCCACATTTAAAACTATTTTATATCCTACAGACGTTTATATACTTAAAACCAACTGAATTAAATCAAACGTTATACACCACCTACTTTGTTTAATCGTCAATTCAGTATAAAAGTAATAGTTACTAAAAATTGGCAATATTTAAATAAACAACTCCGTTACTAAAATCCGAAATCTAATGCAATAAATTGACATCATTGGAATAAATAAGTCTCACTAGGAATGTCCCTTGATTTTGTGTACACATTTGCATTTATATAACTTCCTATAGTACTTCGACAGACATTGGGGATAATTCAATTTGTACATGTGTTTTCGTATTATTTTGTTCCATCGAATCTGCAATTTGAATATTTTCCTATAAAAAACGTCATATGTTACTGTATAGCTACACATGCAAAAATTTTTATTGCTGTAAAATAATACGGTCTGCATATTTTTATTAATATTTCTGTTTTCTATTCTATTATATGTTTATAGTATATTGTAAATCTGCTTACTTGCATAATTATTTTCACACATTTACCGATGTATGTTGCTCTTTATGAAAGTTTTCAGAATAAGTTAACCATTAGCTAAAAGTGTACTTAAACAATTTCAAGTTATAAACGAACTATGTGCCTTTTTGACTTCAGAAAGGTGGCTAACTCTAACCCGGAGAATTCGAGTTAGGTACACCATATAATTGAAAACAATCCTTACACGTACACCTTAAACAAAGTTGATGTGTTAACCATAGCAACCAGTTATGAAGAGTACCTATCTGGTACGCATGGTAAATTGATGAATACGACTAACCTGACGAAATAGTATATTACATTACACGGCATGAGAGTGGCATTTTGTTGGACGAGGAGGCTTGCTGAAAAAATACGAGGATGTGCTAGCATCCGTGTATTTTTTCAACGCCTCCGAGTCAACAAAAAACAATTTCATGCTGCGTGGTGTATTCTGAAATTGCTTTGAAAATGATTAAAAATAGGTACACCATATAAATGAAAACAATCCTTACACGTACACCTTAAGCAAAGTAGATGTGTTAACCATAGCAACCAGTTATGAAGAGAAAAGTCAACATACCTATCTGGTAAGTATGGTAAATGATGAATACGACTAATCGGACAAAATAGTATATTACATTACACGGCATGAGAGTGGCATTTTGTTGGAGGAGGGGGCTTGCTGAAAAAATACGAGGATGCGCTAGCATCCGAGTATTTTTTCAACGCCTCCGAGTCAAACAAAAACACTTTCATGCTGCGTGATGTATTCTGAAATCGCTTTGAAAATGATTAAAAATAGGTACACCATATAAATGAAAACAATCCTTACACGTACACCTTAAGCAAAGTAGAAGTGTCAACCATAGCAACCGGTTATGAAGAGTAAAGTCAACCCACCTATCTGGTAAGCATGGTAAATTGATGAATACGACTAATCTGACGAAATAGTATATTACATTACACGGCATGAGAGTGGCATTTTGTTGGACGAGGAGGTTTGCTGAAAAAATAGGAGGATGCGCTAGCATCCGAGTATTTTTTCAACGCCTCCGAGTCAATCAAAACACTTTCATGCTGCGTGATGTATTCTGAAATCGCTTTGAAAATTATTAAAAATACGTACACCATATAATTGAAAACAATGCTTACACGTACACATTAAACAAAGTAAAAGTGTCAACCATAGCAACCAGTTATGAAGAGTATAGTCAACCTACCTATCTGGTAAGTATGGTAAATGATGAATACGACTAATCGGACAAAATAGTATATTACATTATACGGCATGAGAGTGGCATTTTGTTGGAGGAGGGGGCTTGCTGAAAAAATACGAGGATGCGCTAGCATCCGAGTATTTTTTCAACGCCTCCGAGTCAAACAAAAACACTTTCATGCTGCGTGATGTATTCTGAAATCGCTTTGAAAATTATTAAAAATAGGTACACCATATAATTGAAAACAATCCTTACACGTACACCTTAAACAAAGTAGAAGTGTCAACCATAGTAACCAGTTATGAAGAGTATAGTCAACCTACCTATCTGGTAAGCATGGTAAATTGATGAATACGACTAATCGGACGAAATAGTATATTGCATTACACGGCATGAGAGTGCAATTTTGTTGTACGAGTAATTTTTCAACGACTCTGAGTCAAACGAAAATACTTTCATGCTGTGTGATGTGTTCTGAAATCGCTTTGAAAGTTATTAAAAATTGTTAAAATTAAAAAAAAAGAGTTGTTTTAACCAGGGAGTTTTGACAAATGTATATGAGCAATTAAAAGCGTTTTGTCTTAACGATAAGTAAATAAAACAAAAATTAGTGAAAATTTTTTTGCGGTTTAGTGTTTTCTTTCATTTCTGCGAATTTTCAATAAATAACGATGTCCCTAAGTGATTTTTACTGTCAAATGTACGTTGAAATGAATGTAACGGAAACTGCAACGGCTGCTGTGGTGGAATTCCTTCCAAGCAATCAAGGCAGAGGTATGAGAAAGAATGTGAAACGTTTAAAAAGTGGTGCAGCATAAAAAAAATTAAACAAGTTACTGAAGACGTTCTTCTGGTATACATTGCGGAAGGCAGTCAGAGATACAAATCATCGACTCTTTGGAGTACTTACTCAATGATAACAGCGATGCTTTTGGTAAAATAAAACTTTTTCCAAACTTGAAAGCGTATTTTAAAAGGAAATCGAAAGGATACCAAGCAAACAAGTCCAGCGAAGTAGACGATTTTCTTCGAAAAGCTCCTGATGATGACTCTTTAATGATGAAAGTAAGCGATCATAATTAAAAGTATTTCAATTGATGTCATACTTATATTCGTTTCACGTTGTATTAATTGGTTTAGCGGGTGCATGGCGCTGTGACGAGTTAACAAAAATGACACTTGATGACATAGAAGATAAAGCTTCAGTCTATCTAGAGCGGAGTCCGCATGCGCAGTGCGTGTTACTGAATCCGCAGTGTATATCTTCTTTGTCTTTAAACACACGTGGTCTGTGTACAGCGCACTCCGCTTGCGCACACATGTCGTTGCGCTGCATATTCCGCTAGGGCAACTGGTGCGCATCAGTTGTAACGGATTGTTCGTGATGTCAACGTGTTGTTAAATAATTGGAACTAATTACAACAAGGATGGCAGATGATAAAGCAACTACTGGTAAAAATTACTGCAAGTTTTCAAAAAAACAAGATGAAATCCTTATAGACAGCGTTTCGCGACACATATAGAGAGATATTGGGGACATTAACAAGAGAAGCGGTAAGTGTTTGGATAGTTGTATTGAATTATTTATTACAACATTACTTACTAAGGAATGTACTGCGTCAAAAACACTACCTGAGCACAACTAATTATATGTCTGTTCGATTTATCATATGACCTTGCCACTGAATACTTCCTTGTCTACTACAGAAGTGCTCCTGAAATTCTTGTCGTATTTGGAAAGCTTGTAATGACGAATTTCCTCTTATTTTAGTGAAAGGTAATAAATTTTCATTTGGAAGCATCGTATTGTGCCCTTCTTCAATGACTTTTTGAATAGTTTCTGAACTTAGCGAATTATGCAAACAACATGCAGTAATTAACATTTCAGCAGTACCTGATTTAATCGCAATTGGTGTAAAAAATATTCTAAAAGTCTGAGCCATACCAAAGGAATTTTCTATAGTTCTTTTTCCTCTACATAATCCATTGTTGAAGATGCGCTTCTTTATGTCGATTGTCTGGTCCTTTGGATATGGTCGTAACAAACGCTTCGTCCCCTAAAACAACATGTGGTGACGAAATGTTACTGTTTGGCAAGGGCGCTCCTGGTAGCATAAAATACTTTTCGCTTGACATAGATTGGCTCAGTTTTAATTTTTTGAATATACCACTGTCGCCTTCTTTGCCATACGATCCTTAGTCAACGGAGATAAAGTTATATTTAGCATCAACTATTGCAAGTAGCACAATAGAAAAGTGACTTGTAATTAAAATATAATGATCCAGTATTATCTGGGGATACAAGGGTTGGTAATTCATATAGTAATGTTTTAGCGCAAGACTGCAAAACAGGATGGCGCACATTACGCGACCTATATAATAGAAGGCAAAAATTCGCGAAAAATAAGCCCATTGGCGCACCGGCTGGTAAACAGGGAACAACGTGGGAATATCTTGACCACATGTCGTTTTTACGCAAGGTTCCTAACGAAATAGTGGAATATCTTGGCCAACTTACAATCTTTTAGTTGTAACTTAATTATTTAACATTTTTAGGTCTTTCACTAATACTGACGGTCCGGTGACACAAAATACTGATAACGAATCAGACACACACACGGAGGATGTTATAGAGATAGCAGAAGTACCTCGTGACAATGAGGATTCAGAAAATACCGCAAATAATCCTACAAAACGTCCTTGGGAAGAGGATAAAACAGTAAGAACGGCAGCCAAAGGGACTACGAAAAATAGTGACCGCATAGCGGGTGCTATTTTAAAAATAGGCAGATGAGAGAACCCAATTATTTAAAAAAATATTAGCTACACCGGCTGTTACTAAGTAGGTATTAAATCCTATACAAACATTTCGCATTAGTATGGCTCAAACAGTCACTCATGACATTCCCGCCGAACTTAGCGGTAGAGGCAAAGGCCGAAGTTTGCCGAATTATCGCAGCATTTGAATATCGAGCATTAAATCAGGCTGAATAAGCAGCAATAGTTAGAAATACTGACATTCTTGGACATCAGCAATCAACTACGCAATCCATGGACGACGTATATTCTCGTCCTTACAATAATTACCGTCACCAGGTACCCACTCAACTGTACCTAGTCCATTGTTCAGGGACAATGAAGTTCAGCCTTCTTATATAAATACGCGATGTTTTACTACGCCTATGGATAATATTTACTTAGTAAACTTGTAATCAGTTATGTAAGTTTCGTTCTTGATAAATGATTCAAATCAGAATTAACAATAATTATTTACTTACCTCAGTCACTGCTAGCTTCTCTTCTGCACTTATGGGCTGTTCCACAAACTTTGTTTTCTGCTTTTCGATGTAAGGTGTTATTAATGTCAAGACCTCGTGAAACTGGGTTTGAGTTAACCTAAAATACTCTTTGAATTTCACCTTTTAAATAATTTTTTATGAAAATTTCATAAGCACCCTCGGCTTTTCTTGTTTTATATATACTACTGCTGTTACTTCTTTGCTCTACTAATGTTGATAATAATAAATTATCATCATCTTCAAGAAGTATAGCCAATAACACATTATTCTTCGCCATTAGGCAACGTGTTCTTTACCCAATATTGCACAAATACGGTTAAAATTTACGCATTCTACATAGACCACCTTCCTTACGTAATACGGATTCGCAGTTTGTAGTACATACTGTGCTTGCGAACTCCGCTCTAAATAGACCGTAGCTTAAGGGTATTGTTTTAATTGTAAAAATTTCCGATTCAAAAACTAATAAACCAAGGCGCTTTATGATCGATGAAAAGGGAAAGCAGCAAATCACCGTCGGCTTGTACCGAAACTATATAGCACAGCATACACCACATAGACGTTTATTTGGGAATTATAAAAGCGGAAAGTGCAGCATTCAAGTTGTGAGGATTCATACCATTGGGAAAATACCTACCAAAATATCGGCTTTTCTTAGTTTGCCTAGTTGCACGGACTATACGGGTCCCTGTTCACGCCGTACGTCGGCAACTTTATTAGTGGACGCTGGTGGCGATATAATAGATATGAAAAGGCATGGTGGATGGAGTTCTAGCAGTGTAGCAGAATGTTACGCGTCCGAATCCTTAGATAATAAACGTGTAATCGCTAGTAGGATTCAAGAAGGAATCTCAGTCCCTAATAATCTTAATATTAACGAGTTGTTAATTTAGGAATAGTCGAGAACCGAAAATTACGAAAAAAATATTTCTGTCGTTTCTTATTAAGGAATTCTGCTTTACCTGGGATAATTATCTCAAATGTTGAAAATTCACCAATTACAGTTAATATCAGCTAATATTTGTTATACTTAAGTACTTCGTTGTTAAAAAATAAAGTTTTTGACAAAATTGTCTATTATTATTTTATTCTACAAAAATGTCAACCTACCTAATTTTGAAAGTAAAAATGACTAGGTATGAAACTTTTACTATCACGCCTAGGCATTAAAATCAAACTTTCGTGACTCAAATTAGTTCGCGCTCATGCCAATTTCAGAAAAAAGTATATTAAATGTTAAGAATAGTGAGGGTTGTGTACGGGCCAAGAGACAGGTTCACATTTATAATAAACAATATGATGATGAGTTGAATAATAATGACAAGTTCTCTAAACTACGGCCTCTATTCGACAAAATTGACCAGATTTTTTAAAAATTTGCTCCATTACAACATTGGCGTAGTGTTAATGAATCTACGGTCCCCTATTTTGGGCATCATGGATGCGAACGGTTTATTAGGGGTAACCCATACGCAGGGGCTAGAAAATTTGGATGGAAACGATCAGGCTTGGATATACAGTTTGGTTTGATCCGTACCAGGGGAAAAGTACTAAAATACCCGAGAAATAAAAAAAATAAAAAATTGGCCTTGGAGGATCTATAGGTTTACAGTGCGTTAATGTTTTGCGGAAGATAACTCAAAATATAAAAGTATTCAGCTTCCCTTTGATAATTTTTTTACGTCTTCCACCCTTTTGAATGAACTTACACTCCTTGGGATAAGAGGTACTAGAACAGCTCAGGAAATCGTTTGTCTAGTTGTTCAGTTATGAATAGCAAGCTTCTCAAAAAGGAGACAGGATGTAAACCGTATGTGTTCACAAGAGAATAAAATATCGTATGTAAATGCAACGACAATATTGTTTTCTGTGCAGTATCAAACGCATGCCCCATTACAGCAGAACAACGGTTCTCCCAAAAAGATAAAAAAAGGTGTGTGTGAATCAACCGCACACTGTAAAAGTTTATAATGAGAATACTTTATAAAATAAAAAAATCAACACTGACCTGTAAGAGAACATTTTAATTAAGCATATAAGACAATCACACATATCAGATAAATAAATAAGGGATGTTTGACACGCAGCTTCCTTGTTTAAAGTAGTTATGATTTCAAAGGAATGATCAAGCTTCATAAATAAAATCAATCAGTTGTATTCTATATAAACCATTTGCCCACTTTTCAGGCCTTGGAACATAAACTTCCCAAATACGTATAGACGACTAATTCTCACAGGAGAGTCCAGGTATGACGTTACATATATATATATATATATATATATATATATATATATATATATATATATATATATATATATATATATATATATATATAAATGACAAGTAAAGGACAAATCGTTAAAAAATGAGGTGCATGTAGCTTCAGAAAAAGCTGTCCTTAAAACGTAGGTAAGTAAGCATGACAGACATGCAGTTATTACGGTTTAAACAAGTCTTGCGTAGCCCTACATATCATAACCGTCACCGTCATCATCCCTCGGCCAGACTCGTCTACGGTCGGACATAGGTCTCATCAAGATGTCTCCATCTCTCTCTGTCTTGCGCAGGTGCGATCCAGTTGATCGCCACTCGCCTCAGATCATCAGTCTATAGGGTTGGTGGTCTTCCGCGACTTCGCTTGTCTTCCGTTGGATTCCATTCTAGAATCTTCTTTTTCCCATCTATTGTCTAGTGAACGTGGCCTGGCCATTTCCACTTCAACCTCGCAAACCGTTCTAAAATGTCTTCAACTCCAGTTTTTCGCCGTATATCTTGGCGTCGAATTTTATCTTTTAATGTTAGGCCAAACATGGACCTTTGCATCTTACTTTGTGCGAAGTGTAGTTTTCATTTTCACGTTTTAGTATATGCTAGCGTTTCAGCTGCATATGTAAGGACCTGTAGCAGACATTGTTTAAATTATTCTCTTTCGAGACTTATTGGGATATTTTCTTTTAATAGACACTTAAGCTTGCCATAAGCTGTCTATCCTAAAGCAATTCTTTTCAGCAGTTCGCTACATTTGTGAGCTTCCTTTAGGTTGTCATTCATTAAAACTATATCGTCTGCAAATCGAAGATGATTGAGCTTTTTGCCATCAATTGTCAATCTCTTAATATCCCATTCTAATATTTGGAAAAGGAAAGGATAGGTCACGTATTTCATTCCCTGTTTGAGCTTTCCAAGCTCCTTCAGCTACAAACATGAATTCCCCCAGGATGCATACATACATTACGTATATATGCATGATGGGATTAAGGATGGGTGTGATCAGGATAGGATTGGAGGGAACGTAGTTAGGGTTCGAAGGGGGAAAATACTACCCCAAAATTCGCCTAAGTAGTCGCACATGGTGCGCATATACGCAGTGGCCCAAGTGTATGAGGAAAAACCCCTGAATTAACCTTATACAAGGTAGACGGTAACGAGAATCGAACCCATTACCTCCCGAATGCTAAGCAGGTCGTGGCACCACTAGTTTACCAACTCGGTTCTAACATTTGGAATGCATCTTGTAATACCGAGTTGAATAGTGTCGGTGACTTGTTGTCTCCTTGTCTGACACCTATTTTTAGTTTTACTTTCCGAGTGAGGGTATGAAGACTTATTGCTGGGTATTGTTAATAAATACCTACAAATGCAAATATATTAGAAACTTAAGGTTATCGAATTAGATAAAGTATACCTTTTTTATCTGAAAACATCAAGGTTTCGTATGTTAATGAAAAAAATTCAATTTACTCCATTGGCGTAGAAATTGGGGATTAAAAGGTTGTACTGTCTCTTGCGTTTTACGACACGGTACATAATAAAAACCTAGTAGTAAGCTGAAACCAATATACTTTATGACCCAATATATTATACCAAGCATAAGAAAAATACGTTTTTTCGTTTTGGAGATATTTCAAAAATCAGCTTTTTTTTGTAACTTTGGCACCCCGTATCTCGGAAACGAAGCACCATTGGACTTACGTTTATGTGAAGGTTTTGAGTTAAAGTGATTAGATATATCATTTTCTGAAGTATGAGGGGTTCCTCATGAATCACCCTGTATAATACATTGGATAATGTTGGAATATCTGTAGTCAACTCTGCAATTTCTCAAAGTTCTCAAAATTGACACCTCTTCTACATTGTCGAAGGCTTTTTTAAAGTCGACAAATATTAGAACTAGTGGCCTGTTGTGTTTGTTTTTTTTTAATTAGGGCTTTAATACATTTTAGATGGTCAGTTGTCTCGTATCGTTGACTAAATTTAACCGGGGTTCTTGGTTGGAATAATTCTAGTTTTTGTTCAATTTTGGTAGTAAGTATCTGAGCAAACAGGTGACTGGAAAGCATAATTGGTCTGTAGTTTACTCGGTCCGTCTGATCACCTTTCGTCTGCATGAGAACTGTTATTTAAGTATTCCACCCAACTGGTACGGCTTGGATTTGTACGAAAATATTGCACTTATTACGGCCGAACCTACGGTCTTCATGGCGTCTAAAATTACTCCCTCCTTACTGAGGCCTTGTTATTTTTCAGTTTTCTCAAAGACTGATATGTTTGGTTAGTTGTCATATCTTCTGATTCTTGATTTGGAATTTTTTGTTTCGTATGTTCAGCCGTGTTCATCTTGTTTGATATCTCTTTGTTAATGTTGTTTCTTTGTATGTGTCGGTGAGTGTCACACCGTGGGGTTGGTAGTGCATGTGCTTTCGCAGCTGCGCGTGGACATGTATTCCTGTGCACCATGTTATGTTTTGATGGACGACCCATACAGTCTGTAGTCAACACCCGATGTATAAGCGGGAAAACACGGTGAATAAGTACTCATACTCTAATGAACGCACCTGGCAGACCATGAAATCCTTCACATTTCACTTTGTTGCAACTTGTCCAGACTGAAATGTCTTCGATCTTTACTATCGGCCAACTATTGTTTTTTTTTCGAACCTAATGACTATCAGGTTTCCGAGGGCAGATGTGTCATTACTCTTTTCTCTTTTCTCTCTGTTCTTTCTTTATACTCACTAACCCGCTTGTCAAGCCTGGTGTATTAATTACCATTCTCCTTCGAATGATGCCTTACACATTTTTGATAAAAATCATGTAGTAAACAAGGTATTTTAAATCAAACATGTTAGTAATATACGCATATATATATATATATATATATATATATATATATATATATATATATATATATATATATATATAAAGTTTTACTATTAATGTATTCAGTGTTATAAAGATCAGACGTGGCAAAGTGGCATACAATATCACTGTGGTTTATGTAACGGTTTTCCAATTGCCGTGTCACCTACGACGAACTAAGTAAATTTATTATATGTACACTCACACACACACACACACACACACACACAAACATATATATATATATATATATATATATATATATATATATATATATATATATATATATATGTAAAATACTTAAAATCCAAGAGTAACATCACTAACCTTTAATGATAAAATTTTAACCCTTAAACCACTGAAATAGAAATATGAGGAATTTCGTCATAAGAATTTTGGTTCTAGAATGATTCTAGCCTGCCAAACACGAATGTGAAGTCCATTTGTGATAAAATGTTTACCGGAGAGCGCCAGGTGAAACAGGTGAAAGACCGTCTGTAGACGGTCTTAGTGGGTTAGCCTAAAAAAAGTAAAACTAAGTGCTACATAATTTATGTAAAACAAATGGCTTTTATTCAATCTGAATGCTCAATAAAATGTCGGATAAAAATATATTTATTTATTGAAATGAAAATGAATTATTCTTTTATATGATACTTTTTGAAACAGTTTTTCGCTTTAGAAAAGCACAAGTGGAGGTTACATTTAATGCAAAATGTGTGTGATCAGATTTTTACAAAACTTGCATGATTTTTTGATCCCCATTCAGGAAAATGATTAACTCCATCGAATCTCACACTTGCCACTGGATGAGCTGCTTTTTTACCAACACAATTGCTGATAGTTGGTTGTGTAGCAGATGGACGGCCAACTGAGCGTTTTTCAAGAGAAACGCAGAGTTCTTTAGCAATGCTCACGCGAAATGCCTTCATCGTCATGTTTTTATTTTATTGTCACAATCCGCAGTTTGGTTCTTTTCATCGTTGAGTCTTCTATACAAAATGAACGCATTTGTTACGGTCATGTCCAGAAGATGGTAGAAGATCCTGGTTGCCATGTCCTGAGTTTTAATTTTGAGTCCATTTCGACCCAAATAAGAATCCATTAAATCGACACCGCCCATATATGCGTTGTACTCTCAGATAATTTGTGGACAATCAATTTCATCATATGACCTTTCCTTTTGTTGTATCGAGCTATTTTTGATGGTTGACTCACTGTATTACTTCTTTGAAAGGCTTAGTGCCAACATAAGTTGAGCACTGCCTAACATTCTTCGTATCCTTCCACAATACTGTGGTTATGTCGACACCGTAAGCAGATCCAACAAATTCTGTGGAATAACCTCGTGGTGCTTTTTTCAGTTCTTCGCATTTGTCAGTAGGAAGTTTGCAGTTGGAAATACGATTTGCTCTCACAGTGCCAAGACTATAAATGCCACGTGCTCTAAGATACACCATAAGCGGCGGAGATGTGTAGAAATTGTCAAAATACAATATATGATTCACAAAATTTGGCACTGTTTTCGACAACCTAATAACAACATTTCCTGTTGCTCCAATGTTTGGTGTATCAGGTAGAACCATGTCCTCATTTCTGGCTCCAGTATATATTTCAAAACGGTATGAATATCCATTGCTGTCACACAAAACAAAGAACTTTACGCCCCATTTATGAGGCTTGTCTGGTAAATACTGACGTAAATGATGAACCATTTTAGTTGAACACATTTGTTCGTCAATTGATAATCGAGCATTTTTCGGAATTGAGTCAAAGCGCTCAAGCAAATGTGTCGCAACTTTTCTGATCCGAAAAATGGGATCATATCCTTCATCACCTTTTTTCACCCGTTTTGAGTCATCGTTGAACGATAAATATTTCTTTATCTGTTCAAATCTATTTTTTGGCATACTCTCTGGTATGTGTCGAAACCCGAATTCACTCCAGTAATCTTCAATGTTTGGGTAACGGTAAACTGACATAAAAATCAACACTCCAATGTATCGACGAATTCCGCATTTGTCAATTTTAAATTGTGTGTTAACGTTTTCTGCAATTGCAGCTCGACGTGTTTCCAAATTTATCAAGTCGACTAGATCGTCCGTAAAAAAATAATTAAAAAAATCCAACGGTGCTTGCAGTTTTTCACTTCAGCTGATAAATCTGTATTTCCTCTAAATGCAACTTCATTGACGTGCAACTGCATGCACTTTTACGCCATATAATGCCTTTGAACTCATTTGAGTCTTTGTCAATATTCGCCAAGCTAGAGCCAGTGAATCCACCAGCTGATGGTGTTACTTGTGGCCCTGAAGCTTCTAAACTTGGTATTGGTGATCGAGCTCTTTCTTTGGCTTAAATGACATTTTTGCTTCAGTTTGCAGTCGCCGTGCTTGAACTGCAACTTCACCCTGTGGCGTTGACGTTGTCGCTTCTGTTTGTGGTTCTTGAAGTGCTGGAATAATAACTTTATTCTGTAGTGTCGTACTCATATCTTCGTTTGAGGTTACAGTTGGTTCTGTTTCATCAATTTCACTCAAACCCAAATTGCTAAGATTCATTGAAAAATTAAGTGCATTTGTAAGCGATGAGGAGTCCATTAGTTGTAAACAGTTGTTTATTATTGTATTATCTTCAGGTTGAAGCTCATCACAATGATAATCTGGATCTTCGAAACTGTCGTCAAAATCTTCACTTTCCTCATCAGTTTCAACTGAATCCATAAAAATTTTAATTTGTTCATCACTCATTGAAGAGAGATTGTACCTTCTCTGTCTATCGTTTTGTCGTGACATTTTCTGAAATCAAGAATATGCAAAAAATGTGCAAAAAACGTTAAAATAACATAAAAATAGATGAAAGTAAAATTGCATAAAGGTAAAATAGGGGATTTTTTTTTCAGCCAAACCACTAACACCGTCTGTAAAAGGTGTTCATAATACCCGTTTCGAACAACAAAAAACCTTTTTAAATCAAACTAAGAGCATATTATCAAAATATGAGAACAAACAACTTACCACAAAAAATCCCAAGTTAATTGAGCTGTTGGAATGTATTATTTTTGTAATTTGAATTTGCACCGGAATCACACAATATTATCACGTCCGTTCACCCGAAAATCTCAACAGAAATGACCATAACAAACAAAGTACGCCGCTGAGAATGTTTAAACGTGTAGTGTTCGGTAGGGAATTTTAACGACCAAAAACGACCTTAGTGGTTAAACCGCGAAAATTTTTGAATTTGAATTGAATTACATTTTAGTGATGACCTTCTGTAGACGGTCTTGATGGTTTAAGGGTTAAAGACATCAAATTTTATATTAAAAGGTGTCTAACTTCCAAAACAGACAAACGACACTTACAATCGTCAAATTAGTAACAGCACGGTCACTGTTAGAAAATTCTTGGATTATTATTTTTTTAAATAAGCAACAAATAAGCCAAATCAATTCACTAAACTATAAAATATATATATATATATATATATATATATATATATATATATATATATATATATATATATATATATAAATGAACTCCAATCTCAAAAAAACTCAAACAGAATGGCTAATCTATAAACTTATACGAAACACAATTCAAGGTTCAGTCTTTCAATGTAACGCAAAAGTGATTGTTAAGAAATACCTTTTTTTAAGTTTCCAATTTTATCACCGTCAAACCATATAACACACCCTTTCTCCTTTCTTCTTATCTCAGTTGCACTTGCACCACCTCACAATTAAGGTTAAGAACGTCTTAGGAACTTGTTTGTACTCTCGTTAAAAGAGAATAGTGTCTGATAATCTCCTTACACAAAATTGTTTTGATAACAATGGTCAATGCCACCAGAAATTATAAGCAATTTGAGTTGCCTGCCATCAGGGATCAAAACAGCTATTTTGCATTAGAATAATTTTAAGTGAACCTAAATGTTGAATTACTTAATTAAATTTAAATAAATGCATTACACCTGTATTAATCTATTAAATTGAAACGTTACACTCCCCTTACTTTCCCGAAAAAACATTCACCTGTATGTTTGACGAGTAACAAAAAAAACAACTAATTTAACAATTTCAAAAGGAAAACCTCAAACGAAAACTAGATAGTTGAATAAAACGGTTTTAAATCTTTGGTATTCCATGACCCTTTCTCATTCCCATATTCATCTTCCAGTTTATACATCCAAGGCGACAATTTTTCGCGACCCGAAATGGTCCTACAAATTTAGCAGCCAATTTGCTAGAATAATATTTACTGGCATCCGACAAAGCATAATTCCTTCTAAGGACCTGATCTCCGATCTTATACTCTATGTCCCTATGCCTCAGATCATAGTAATGTTTGTTTCTTTCATATGCATTGATCAGTAATGTACGAACGTCTCGAAAGATCTTAGAATGAGATTCTAATTTTTTATTTGACTGCCGATTAAATTGTACATCTTGATCAACATTAACCCTGATTTTATGTTCGTCTCCTGATAAAATTTGTTCATGGCCGAAAGATCGGCTGAAATCATCTGCCAGGATTGATCTACCACATTAGGGCCAGCCATAAATCCAGCACCCATTTTGCCGACCAGCCCACAGCGGTTAGTGGGGTGAGTACCTTTACAGGATAAACCTTTAGAGCGTCACAGAGTTAAAATTTATTACAACGTTAGTGTCTGCAAATTCGTTATTGTCATTGGCCAACTCTGAACTCCAATAACCCTGATGCGCTTGCCTACGTAACTCAAACACAAAAAACACAGATAAACCAACAAAGTGTGAAAACTTTATTCAACAAAAAACTGTACTATTGTACACGACAAAATAATAAGAATTATGGTATACTACCTGGTACTTATAAAATTCAATAAAGGTTGAAAGTTTTCTTGCGTTAAATATTTAGTAGAGAAAATTAATACTACTAGTCTGCGCTAACTCCGTAATTATTTAAATCCTGACGGCGTCACCTGCACGACTCCTACAGGTAAATTACTTTTCTTCTCAAACCTGCAACCAATGTTAACACTGGGTAACCACCCCAACTAATGGTGATTAAACCTGCCAAACCCAAAGCAATTGCTGTAAGTTTTCGTCTTTTTTTAAACAAAATCACACGGTTCGTACAGGTACACTAGCAAGACAAGAAAATAAGGAAACAAAAAGAAATGTGTGGCAAAGTGCTATAAATACCATGCAAGGAAACCGCCACTTAACAATGAGGTAAGTACCGTTAGATAACAATTTTCATATAATAAATGAAATCAACATGGGTGCACGTTCTATAGTAAATAAACCAGGCAACTGTGCACATAAAGACAGGAAGTAAATTGAAATTTAAAGTGATCAAGTCTTGATTATAGAATAAATGTAGGTCTTTGTACCTAACAATTTATAAACAATAAATAAATCAAAGTAGTGTGCACGTTTGATAATGAATAAACTAGAAACTATGCACATAAAAGTAAATTTGAATTTTAAAGTAATCAAGTTTTGTTTTTAAAATGAATTGCACTTAACTTTCTTCAGGTGTAGATACTGGTTATTGTGGTGACCTCTGACTCCAATGGTGCATTAAAATAAAATGATATCTCTTCAACTGCGGACTCAGATTAGATGTTATATATGTTGCATGCGGTAACTATCTTACAACCCGCTTCTGTTTCTTTTATAGGCCCGTACTAAAAACTGAGGAAGGGATTACCAGGGATAAATTGTTGTTATTAAAATATTTAATTAAAAAAAGGTAACTTACCCCTAATATAATTAGGGTTGACGAAAGATGTTAATCTTAATTGATTTAAAGCCGGAAAATTCCGATTAGAGAGGTAAATAAGATTACAATACCAATCCAATGCCTCCGATTATAATTAATGATTAATATTCGAAATCCAGTTCATCTACTGCAGAATATCTTAATGGCAAACAAAATAAATGGATCCAGACGCAAGTATCCTTAATTTAATATAACCACCTCACAATTAAGATTAAGAACGTCTTAGGAATTTGTTTGTACTCTCGTTAAAAGAGAATAGTGTCTGATAATCTCCTTACACAAAATTGTTTTGATAACAATGGTCAATGCCACAAGAAATTATAAGCAATTTGAGTTTCCTGCCATCAGGGATAAAAACAGCTATTTTCATTAGAATAATTTTAAGTGAACCTAAATGTTGAATTACTTAATTAAATTTAAATAAATGCATTACACCTGTCTTAATCTATTAAATTGAAACGTTACACTCCCCTTACTTTCCCGAGAAAAACATTCACCTGTATGTTTGACGAGTAACAAAAAAAACAACTAAATTAACAATTTCAAAAGGAAAACCTCAAACCAAAACTAGATAGTTGAATAAAACGGTTTTAAATCTTTGGTATTCCATGGCCCTTTCTCATTCCCATATTCATCTTCCAGTTTATACATCCAAGCCGACAATTTTTCGCGACTCGAAATGGTCCTACAAATTTAGCAGCCAATTTGCTAGAATAATATTTACTGGCATCCGACAAAGCATAATTCCTTCTAAGGACCTGATCTTCGATCTTATACTCTATGTTCCTATGCCTCAGATCATAGTAATGTTTGTTTCTTTCATATACATTGATCAGTAATGTACGAACGTCTCGAAAGATCTTAGAATGAGATTCTAATTTTTTATTTGACTCTGCCGATTAAATTGTACATCTTGATCAACATTAACCCTGATTTTATGTTCGTCTCCTGATAAAATTTGTTCATGGCCGAAATTTAATTTATAAGGAGAATGTCCGGTGACATCGTGCTTATCAGTACGTGTAGCAGTACCAATTTTGCTAGGTGCTTCTCCCAATCACGGTGTGTACTTTCCAGATACGAAGCTAACATCGTTTGAGGTACCCTCTTGATTCGTTCAGTTGGGTTCGCTTGAGGATGGTATAAAGCGGTTGTTTTTGCTGAACTTTATACTCTGTACACATGTCCTTAAATTTGGTACTAACAAACTGCACACCGTTATCCGTAATTAAAATTTTGGGAACCCTGAACACTAAAAATACTTGTGCCTCAATCAGTTTACAAATAGCTGTAGTTGTAGGAGCTCTAATCGGAAAAACAAATCAAACTTACTAAAGTAATCTGATACTACCAAAATATTCATATAACCACTTGTACTTTTGGGTAAAGGACCGACAAGATCGGCTGAAATCATCTGCCAGGGTTTAGGGCCAGCCATAAATCCAGCACGTTTCTTTTGCTCTGGTTTAGTCTTTTGGCAAACCACACAATGTTTAATGTATTTCGCTATATCAGACTTCATCTTAGGTCAATAAAACTTTTGTTGTATTCTGGCCAATGTTTTAGATACCCCATGTGATCTGCTAGCACGGGATCATGGTGCTGCTTTATTGTTTCCGAACGCTTGGCTTTGGGTACAACTTCAAGCCATCCGCAATTTTGCCTTGTGTTCACTTTTTTAAAAGTTTAAGGTCTTCGATCCTCCATAAAGGATACTTCTCAGGATTTCCTTTAATTTGTTTTGTAACCTTCTCTAGCCATACATCAGATGTGCCATTAGAGGCTTCTACGGCATCCAGCATAGGAACGCCTCTTGACAATGCATCCGGGAGAACATGATCTTGTCCTTTACAATGAGTCATTTTAAAGTGATATGGCTGTAGCCTTAATGTCCATCTTGCTAGTCGACCCTGTGGATCCTTCAGATTATTCAACCACAATAAAGAATGGTAATCTGTAACCACTGTAAACTCAGATCCTTCGAGGTAAGGCCTTAGTTTTTCTATACACCAAAGAACAGCCAGGCATTCCCTCGGTAATACTATATTTTCGTTCCGCCTTCATAAGCGATCTACTTAAATAACAAATAACCATCTGTTAACCATTTAGACCTGTCTGGGTTAACACACCCCTAAGCCATACCCACTGCATCAGTGTGTAGTATGAATTCCCAATCAAAATTTGGGCATGATAATACAGGGGCCGATATCATAGCGGATTTAATATTTTTGAAAGCGTCTTACATTCTGCTGTCCACTGAAATTTGTTGGACTTCCACAGCAGTTTATTGATAGACTCTAGCAATGACGAACATAAAATCGGGGTTAATGTTGATCAAGATGTACAATTTAATCGGCAGTCAAATAAAAAATTAGAATCTCATTCTAAGATCTTTCGAGACGTTCGTACATTACTGATCAATGCATATGAAAGAAACAAACATTACTATAATCTGAGGCATAGGGACATAGAGTATAAGATCGAAGATCAGGTCCTTAGAAGGAATTATGCTTTGTCGGATGCCAGTAAATATTATTCTAGCAAATTGGCTGCTAAATTTGTAGGACCATTTCGGGTCGCCAAAATTTGTCGCCTTGGATGTATAAACTGGAAGATGAATATGGAATGAGAAAGGGTCATGGAATACCAAAGATTTAAAACCGTTTTATTCAACTATCTAGTTTTCGTTTGAGGTTTTCCTTTTGAAATTGTTAATTTAGTTGTTTTTTTGTTACTCGTCAAACATACAGGTGAATGTTTTTCTCGGGAAAGTAAGGGGAGTGTAACGTTTCAATTTAATTGGTTAAGACAGGTGTAATGCATTTATTTAAATTTAATTAAGTAATTCAACATTTAGGTTCACTTAAAATTATTCTAATGCAAAATAGCTGTTTTGATCCCTGATGGCAGGCAACTCAAATTGCTTAGAATATATATATATATATATATATATATATATATATATATATATATATATATATATATATATATATATATATAAAGTTTTACTTTTAATGTATTCAGTGTTATAAAGATCAAACGTGGCAAAGTGGCATACAATATCACTGTGGTTTATGTAACGGTTTTCAAATTGCCGTGTCACCTACGACGAACTAAATAAATTTATTATATGTATACACACACACACACACATATATATATATATATATATATATATATATATATATATATATATATATATATATATATATATATATATATATATATATATATATATATATATATATACTTAAAATACTTAAAATCCAAGAGTAACATCACTAACCTTTAATGATAAAATTTTAAAGACATCAAATTTTATATTAAAAGATGTCTAACTTCCAGAACAGACAAACGACACTTACAATCGTCAAATTAGTAACAGCGCGGTCACTGTTAGAAAATTCTGGGATTATTATTTTTCTTAAATAAGCGTAACAAATAAGCCAAATAAATGCACTAAGCTATAAAAAAATATATATATATATATATATATATATATATATATATATATATATATATATATATATATATATATATATATATATATATATATATATATATATATATATATATATATATATATATATATATATATATATATATATATGTATATATATATAAATGAACTCAATCTCAAAAAACTCAAACAGAATGACTAATCTATAAATTTATACGAAACACAATTCAAGGTTCAGTCTTTGAATGTAATGCAAAAGTGATTGTTAAGAAATACCTTTTTTTAAGTTTCCAATTTTATCACCGTCAAACTATATAACACACCCTTTCTCCTTTCTTCGTATCTCAGTTGCACTTGCTTCCTTCATTGTTTTTATACATGTTGTTTATCTTTGTTCATTTTAAAATCCATATTTTCTATTTTTCTGGATTAAACTCTAGACCGCGAGGTTTCCTTTTCATCGTTCGCAATAGACCGTCTTTTCAATTCCTTGCTTTCTTTTCTCTCCACATTCTTTTTCTGCACATTTTTTCTCTTTACACCTTATTTCTTACCAATTTTCTCTTCCATCATCGTACATTTTTTTCTTTTTCTGACCCAAAAATCTCCTTGCCTACTAAATAAATTTTGTTTACTTCCTCCTCCTCACTCCCGTTTACCATCTCTTGAATTCTTTTCTCCTTTTTTCTAACCTTTTGATGTGCTATTTCTTATACTCTCTAAACTGCTCTATGACTAACTAAACGAGCTATAACAAAAAAAAACAGTAAAGTATTACAAAGGCTACACTATAACTATTAACAAACGTATTACCATTACAATTAAATACCTTTTTAGAACAAAATTTGTGGTTTCCTTAAAGAACGCGTATTGAACTGGCAAAAACGTCTGGTACGGTTTCTCGAGGATGTTCCACTACTTCATCATACGACCTTCAATGCACCTTATCCTTTATCGTTCCCCTCAAATAGAAATTAAAGGCGGACAAACCGGGTGATGGGGTTGGTGCGCCATTGTGCTGAAGCCCATCCACCGCAGAGGGAGTCTCTAAATACCACTTCTTCGAAATCATTTTGTATGAGATTTAGGAAGATGATTAACTGCGTATAAACAGGTGAACACATAAGTACCAAGAAATGACTTAAATAAATAAAAGTCTTAATTGCAAAGCCAGTAATAGTTACTAAAGCCTTTAGTGTATAAACAATAATGTAATATTGTGGAAACCCACCTCGTAATGGTCACTGGTTTTTAATGAAACTTATGTACGTATTAAACGATAGAGTAAAAACTATTATTAGTATACTTTTTTCATGTTGTACTAAATTATACTTTAATTTTAGATCTTTCATTCATTTAGTAGTAAACATAAGAAAAGTTTTTAAGTTTTGCATTTCATAGTACATATCTTTTAAGTGTAATATTTCATAAAGATTTATATTTCCTTTCCGTAAGAAATTGAATGCTGATCGCGCAAAGCGTGATAACTTAATTCTATGCGGAGATGCGTGGGGGACACTTACAGGACTCACTCTGAAAGCCTCTATTAAATTCACTTCCTGCTAAATGTGATAGCATGAAGCATGTAGTTTTGGGGAATTTTCCTAAATTTTAGTGTAAAGTGCCATCGGTTTAGATGGTAAGAAATCTTTAATTCATTATATTTTAAATTAAAAACATTTGCTTTTTTAGGCATCTTTTATGCATTCTTTTAGAATGCACACTTTCTGCATACCTTAGTTTTGCATACATTTAAATGGCACTTCGATTTTTTCATTTTTCTCTTCATCTTTCACTTTTAAGTTTTACCTTTATTATACTACTTTTTGGATTACATATTAAATTGAAATTTTAATATACTAAAACCTCAAGAATGCTATAAATTTATTGGAAAGAAAATTTCTACGTATAAATATTAAACAATAAACTCCAGTAAGGGTGCGGCTTATCGCGTTATTACAAGATTACGCAATGATGATGTAGAAATGATATCATGCTGGTTGACCGCTCCGTATTCATAAGTAAACACAGGAAGTTGTCAAAAAGAAAGTATAAAGGTATTTATGTAATGATTTTTTAGTTCTTTAAGCATAGCTATAAGACCTTTTTCTTTCCTCTCCTTAATCATCCCTTAATTTGGTAAATAAACATTATTGCCCATTGTTATTTTTTTTTGATATTAATATAAAGCTTTTATTGTTCATTAACTAGATTTTGTTGTTTCTATAACTAAAGACAACATGGCGCTCGAGATTTCATTTCATTATATTTTTATATATTGCATTTTTATTAATTAGTGAATGGGAAATAATTTAGCAGATTGCAATCAAGCAGCATTCAAGGTATTTGAGAAATCCTTTTATTAGACCTCCCTATCTTAATCTACCGACAGGGCCAACGGCAGTAGCGATTGTTATGTATTCATATTTTTTAATTAAATTTATTTGAACAATTGCTAATAGTTTAGAGCTAGCAGATTATACTGGCGTTATAATTTATGGTGTTACAATTGGCGCCGTTTAATGTTACATATTAAGTAAAAATAAACAAATAAATTCAACGTTATCTGAAATGTATCATACAGTATAAATTTTGTAATAATACAGGAAAATTTCTAGCGCAATCCGTTTCTTCCAGTCAGTAAATTTTTTAATAGACGCTTAATAGGCAAAATGGCGTCAACGCAAAACTAATCGAACGACCTTTAAATTTGCTTTATTGTCAGTTCGAACATTTTTTTTATTTCTCTAGACAATTTGTAAACCAATATATAAAGCAGAGTGATATTGCATGCCACGTTGCCACGTCTGATTTTTATGACATTAAATACATTAATAGCAAAACTTCCTTTACTTTGCCAACTTTAAACAAAGGCATTGAAAAAATGCGATTAGTTAAAAGACAAACTAGTTAAACGCCACTTTTCCCAAAACCAGATAGTAGTTTCTACATGAAAAATTCTATAAAACTACACATGCTTTACACATGGGTATTGTGTGTTGCCTTCCATCCATTTCTTAGAACTTGGAAACATTTTGTAGCAATTTCCAAAACGGTACAATAAAGTGCAAATATGATTCACGCCTGGTCAAAAATCAGGTTTACTAACTAAGAATGTAGAAGAGTATTTATATTTATAGAAATAACCTCATCATACGTTACCAAAGGTTTGATGTGACAAGCCGAAAATATTTCTCAGTATAAACTAAAAACCACTCGTCTGCAGGCCATTGGCGGTCGCCCAACATTTTTATATGTTTTCCAAAAATTTACAAGGTTCAAATACTGATCAATGTAAAGACTAATTTAATCTAAATCCGTAATTAATATTTGCGTCTGTCGCTCAAAGCAGACGGCTTTAAAAAAGTTCAATAAATGCCGACAACTTCCTCATACCAACTATATTTTTTGTCAGAATATAGGTCAGTTTGTAAGTAATCACTCCACATAAAAAAAGAAAGGCAGACGAGCCGAGAGTTTCAAACAATCTTACCCGTATTTGGCAGTACGCCAATGCCAAGTGATTGTTTTGCGGTAAATAATGATAAGAGTCATAACTTTTAACGCTAGTTGGTTTGTTGTTTATAAACGTTCGCATTTATGAAGAATACTGTGTTAAAATCTACAAAGTAATCAAGAATCTGTTTATCTTGCCATAACATAGATTGTTTTATATGAGAAAAGAAAATATATGGTATGGAACACCACACGACCTTACAACCTACCAAATGTAAATTAAAAGAAATGAAATATTTTTAAAGACATTTTTTTAGGTTAATAGACATCTAGATTCCAACTTAAATTTAAAAAAATTAAATAATTTTAACATCAATTTTTTTAGGATAACTATGTAACCTCTTCTTTATACGTTCATAACGAAAATTGGCAACAGTGTAAAATCAAAAACAATAATCTATGTTAGAATGACGTTTAAAACTTCATGTCAGATAGAGATTAATAGACATAAATACATGTTAAAAAATTCCAAATCAGCCCGCTTCAATAAAAATATAGATAATACAGCTTCAGGATTTTCAATCATATTTATTTCATTTTTACATTTATTTCGCTTTACATTAAAATACTTCATAAAGGAAATTTATCTAAAATTAAATTTTCTTTAAAAATCGTTATTCAGATAATAAAAAAATTTTAACTAACACTTAAATTATACCTTAGGAAAGTTTTATATCTTTAAAATACGTAACTGTTTTAGAAATAACTGATAAAAATCAAAAACTGCCCCTAATACCCCCTCTACGCCGATGGATTTCATCTAAAATATAATCAGTTCTAAGACAAATGAAAACAACTACAAAATTTTAAGTACATAGGTATTTTGTTCTGGAGTTCACATGGATACTAACATACATCCACACAGACAGACAGACACACACAGACAGACAGACTCAAACACACACATACGCACGCAGGCACGCACGCAAAGGCACACTCACAAGACTTTTTTCTCCAAATACAGTACAGCGATTAATAAACGTGGATAGTGCAATCAACTTGGAAATATATTCTTCACTGTACATGAATCCGAAAATTATTCATACAAAGAATATAAAAGTTACTACTTTTAAGTGTCGAAGTAATCATCTGAAATACAGGTCTTGTAGACTACAAAAGCGCTTTTATTTGAAAAAACTATAATAAAAATAACTTCAGTTCATTCCTCAGATGATCAGTACTTGGCAATAAAATAAATGATTAGGTAATAAAACAAAACAAAATTTCATTCCAAATAGGTCCATTCAATTGGTTTGCTTTATAATTCTAAAACCTGGACGCACTTCGGAAAAACATACTTTTGTAAATCACCATGTGGTAACAGTTTAGGTTATGGTAGTTTTTCTACTATATCTGACAACAAAATTGAGCATTTTTAGTTTTCATCCAGTCGATATCCAGAAGCATTTTTCAGCTTGCGTAAGCATGTCACTTCAGCTTCATCGTCTGAAAGTCCTGTTACTTTTTTTTTCATAAAAATTCGATAAAACGAAGTCCCCATGTTGAATTGTGAAGATTTGATTTTCATCATTATTGGTTTCATTTTGTTCACAGCTTTGTGGACTGAAGTTTGCAATATTTTTTGAGAATTTAACAATAAAATAATTTTTCTCTTCCAATTCAACATCCGACAAATCATCGAATTCGGTGATTCTATCACTACTAGAACCACTTGTCCAAGAATCGGAATCATTATCGTCTGAACTAATTTTACGTCTTTTGAACAATTTTCTTCTTTGCATCATTATTTTTCTTTTTAGAAGCTTTCTTGTCCTTTGTTTCTTGCTGAAATGGTGTAACATCTTTCTGTGTTAACACTTCGGCTCCTAAGCAAACTCGCTTCCTAGGTTGGTTTGTAGCAACTTTATCTCTTTTACACATTTTACTAAGATCTTTTGAAAACTAGCTCCACCGTTATGAGAAGAATTTTCATCTTGCAACTGAATATTTAGCATTTCTGGAGCGCTCTTTGGACTTTCTTGATCTTGATTTTGAATTACACAATTTTGATCTAATGACAGATCTGGCAAAACCTGGTCATCGTTATATAGTCTGGATGTTGATGTCGACAGCTGATCATTATCTTGCGCTCTGGTTGAAAATATCACCTGATGATCTTTATACTGTATGCTGGATGTTGAGGGTGAGGCTAAACTTTCATCAGTAATTTTCAGGGCTTTGGAAGATTTCCATCTTTGAGAAGCAGTTGGATCGAATAATTCTACAGGTACGACATTTCGATTGATTGGACGAATTCCATTTCTACTTATTTTTGGATTAGTATCAATTCATTTTGAAAATATGTGCTTTCGAATCTTCACACCTACGTTTTTTCGGCTGCCACTCTACAAGCCTACAATCTTAATGGCTTTTAAGAGATTTCACACGCTTAGGTCGAGAGGCTGGAGCAAATGACTGGTATGCGGTTTAAGTTTTAAGATGGTAATCTGATTTTCTCTATCAATTTTAATAACATCGAAAGTTAAATGAGTAGCATGCCCGTCGTAAATTACTGAAACGGGTCGTTCTTACCTTGTTCGCCTATCCGTGTTCTTTTATTGTGTTTTGGAGAAGATCGAAACAGTCATATGTTAAAAAAGGGTCAATATTTTTTTTTCTGGCAAATTCGACACATTGGGGAGTTTTTATGGACTGATTATGTCTACGTTTAAAATCTAAAAACCAATCTTCTCCAGAAATTCCATTCTTAAACTGAGTAGCTATATTGATGGCCTGTACTTGTATTATTTCTTTTCTCGTCAAGCCGAACCCCCATTTCTCCATACAGCGAATACAGACAGCTAGGGATGCCTCCTCTTCAATTGTGAAGACTGTTCTCCTACCATAGCTTGAACTGAGTACCTCTTCGCCCTTTGATATGATCAGTAAGAGTATTTTAGGTGTGTTGTATATCTTGTTAGCTCTATCCCAAGTAGCACACATAGTTGGCTTTCGCTTGGCGCTACATTGTTCCAATATTTGAACGTTGTATCAATATTGACAATGTATTTCCAACGTTGGGTCTATATTGGCACTACTAGATAGTGCCAGCATATACTGACCAATATTGGACCAATGATGGCCCGTCACGTTTTGGTCAATATTTGTTCATTCAAGACTGGCCCAATGTGGAAACAAGATTGTTTCACAGCATAGGTGCAATGTTGGTGATAAATTGTTTGCCCAATATTAAATTCGCAACATTGGCTCAGTTCGTTGTGAAATTTTTTCGTAAATTAACTTCCTTTGAAAAGTATTTACTTAACGCAAAAAAGTGTTTGTCACGCTTCCCAAAGATGTTACTTACTTATTAATAACTGCATACAAAATTTGTTTCAGAAAAGTACTTTGTTTATGCTTGTAGGGTATGGAATTACACTTAAGTATGATGTAATTCGCAATTCGCTAAGGTTTCACACATGACATGTGACTGATTTAATTTTATTTGCTGTAAGCAGTACTACTAGATAAATGTAGAAATTGTAATGAACGACAATTTCTACATAAATCGTCGAAATGTTGAATTGTACTAATAACTTAACTGTTAATACACGAGATACTCTCAAAATGAATATTTTAATTATCCGGTTTCTCAAATTACCCTGTGGTGCTTGCGCATCACTATAAAGTTAAATAGATTAGTAGCATTAGCAGCTGTCCTCCGCCGCCGACCGATCGCATCCGAGTCCGAAGTGATTGTCGTTTCTCAAGTTTCTCTTTCTTTTCCTTGTTTGCTTTTATGTTAATGTTACGTGTTGACGACTGTAAACGTGATATTTCGATTTCCAAAGATAAATATTTCCATTTTCGCTGATCAGGTAAGTTTCAAGTGCATGTATTGTATTATTTTAAGTATTAGGTGCATTGTACAATCCTGCTGTTGGTTTCTAGTCAATATGGCGGGTAGGATGCGTTTAGGATTACTGCGTTTTGCTGTAATCAATAATTATGTGGCTTTGCGCTTTCAGTGTTATTTATTATTTATGGATTCTGCACATTCCTTTATTATTATTAAGATAATTGCTTTTTCTGTTTCCGTAATAAGCAGTGTTGAATTAATACGACTAAAGTAGGGCCGAGGGTGCTGTTGATTTATAGTTCATTGAGCAATAGATATTTGTTTATATCGTCGGTTTTCAAGGAAAACACGCTTTTACAAACATAAGAAGTAGTGAAAATGATGCCATCAATATCACTAATGTTCTAATACATGTAAGCAAATATCTATTACTGTGGTGGATTAAGTATATGAATTCTGATGATTGATTATTAGTTATATATTAGTATATTCGTTTTATTCTAAATTGATTTTAAATCGTTGATTGTTGGATCACTTTAGTTCTTCACTGTTCAATGTGAAAAATTTTCCGCAATAATTTTTTCAATAATTCATTTTTTCAATAAAAGGTTATTTTCGTCGGTATATTCGTATAGTGAAACCTTTAGCTAATCATCAAATCATCAGACAAAGCTAAGATAATAGTTTAGAATCAAAATCAATTACGTATTAGAAAATATAAATGAGCAAATTCACTTAAAGTTTTTAAAAATTCTAATATGAACGGGATAAAGAAAACTTCCTATCAATTTTCAACATAAACCAAGTATTTCCAAAATCACTTCCAAAAACTTAAAAAGTGTTTCCGACATCAATAGAATATTTCCAAAATAAACAGAATACTCCAAAATCGCCAAAATGTTCTAAATATTTCAAATTTTCTAAAAGAAATTACACACCACTACGAAAAATTACTATAATTAACCCAAAACTTTTTCCAAAAGTTTCTAGTTGTCAAACTCTGTGTTGTTATTAATGGCTATATGTCAACATTGCATAATCACAAACAGCGGAAAAACCTATTCCATTTAAAATTTATTTCACAACTGCTTAAAATAATTTTAATTATTCATTTCTACACATAATAAATGATATATTACTGTTCATCCCTAATTCAAATGCGCTGGTCTAAATTGCTTTGAAGTGTGATAGCGGTAAAGCAAAATGTTTTTGGCTTTATGAACATTAATAAACATTTTAACGATACATTATGCCTTACGATGTGC
Source organism: Vesta saturnalis (assembly GCA_036346205.1). Lineage (NCBI taxonomy): Eukaryota > Metazoa > Arthropoda > Insecta > Coleoptera > Lampyridae > Vesta > Vesta saturnalis. The sequence goes on from JARFJB010000339.1 coordinate 4,439,888, forward strand.
TATGGCGTCACAGTAATGGTATGTTGGGTGTGATTAAAGTGAATTTTGATGTTCTGAGTTATTGCAGAATTATCATCATGTCTCACCGATCGCGGAAATCAATGTTTGAGTCGAATTGAAAGAAGTTTGATGAGAACTTTGAAAATTCTCAAGACAAAAGATTTAAATTGGACACCCTGCTTCCACATCCAACTCAGTTTCAAAATATTTATTCATGATAATAGTCAATTGGACGCCAGTGCAGAATTGGATGATTGGGAACAGTTGTCGACAGATTCAGAACTCTGCATTGAAAATTGTTCACAAATCGAGGAAAATAAAACCAATTGTTAAATCCTATCTCTTCTGATGAAACAAATGCATTTCCTTAGAAACTGAACTCAAACGTTGGAGTATTACACAAAATGTAAACCATTCGCAACTAGACTCCTTTAAAATTTTGAAGCATTTATCCTACATTACCTACATGCAGTAGGACTCTGTTAAAAACAGCTAGAGCTTTAGATAGTAAAGTTATGCTTGATAGTGCAGGAAAACCTGGCATATATATTTATTTTGGTATAAAAATGGTGTGGCTAGTCAGTTTGATAGTGGAGTTGGGGAGATCCTGAAAACTTGGAACTTAAATCAATTGATTTAATGTGTAACATAGATGGTCTTCCCAGTTACAATAATTCTAACGAACAGTTTTGGCCTATTCTTGAAGCATATTTCTGAAAACTACAATATTCAACCGTTTACAATTGCACTGTTTCAGGAGCAAGTAAGCCTAAAGATTTGAATGATTTCTTAAAGATTTTATCGAGGAGCGCAATAATCTTCAAAAGGGGCATTTCAATCCTTCAGGTTCGCATACCACCGAGCATTTTTCATACAGATTAGTGTTTTTAATCTGTGATGCTCCTGCTCGATCTTATTTAAAATGTATCAAGCCGCACAATAGTTATTTTGGTTGCGAGAGATGTCAAATCAAAGGAGAGCGGATTAATAATAGAATTTTATTTATCCCCAACAGTGCAAATCATATTCTACGGACAAACGAGAGATTCCGTTTACAGTTAGATCAGGAGCACCACACCTGTGTTAGTCCCCTTATTAACATAGACAATTTTGATATAATCCGTGGCATGCCACTAGATGTGATGCATTTGGGATATCTTGGTACCATGAAAAGATTATTACATTATTGGGAAAGAGCGATTCCTGTTTTCGTATATCCCTGCATGTCGAAAGGATATGTCTAAACGATGGATCATTATTAGTCAGACATTTCCAAAAGAGTTTAGTCGTAAACCAGCTGCTATTGGGGAATTAGATAGATGGAAAACTACCCAAGTCAGAGCATTGTTGCTTTACATTGGACCTTTTGTTTTAAATACGTTTTTGGCGACCAAATTCTATAAACATTTTATGTTATTACTCTGCTCATTCCGTATTGCTAGCGCAAACGCTACAAAGGATCTTAAAGAAGATACTTTGAGAATGGTAAAGGAGTGATCCAGTTTGTTTGCCGAACTTTATACAGAAATGGAACCTGTGTATAATACACATTCCTTACAGCATCTCTTGTTTGCATGTTTTGAAAATGGACATAATTTGGACATGCTTTAGATTTGAGAACTATTTGGGTTGCCTGGTACGGACAGGCAATGAGCCCTTTTCTCAAGTGCCAAAGCGACTCCTTGAGCGAAATTTATCTTCATTTCAAGAAAATGTGTCATACAATCCATTAATTGATTCTGTAAAGATTTTAAAGTGCAGTTCCAAAGGAGTTCTAACCATTCTATATAAAAATCAATAGTATACCTGTGAATAATATGCGAGATCGGTATGTCATAGTAGGATCCAAAAAGGTTATGGAAGTGCACAGTATCCTCCAGGAAAAAACACAGATGAAACTCGTTGGATCAATATTTCAGTCAACACAGCCTGCTTTCACATATCCAATTCACTCAGACAAGATTAACATTTTTATAATAAAATCCTTAAGCACTTATCAGTTTAAAGTTGACATTGAAACAATTTTACGAAATGTATTTTTCAACTGGAACATGACTTTTTGGAATTGGTCTTTCTTAGTGGAGACGCTGGGTAAATATTGTTAACAGGTTATAAAAACTCATGTGTATTTTGTTTTAGGTTACTATTAATAAATAAATTCTACAATCACCATGAGCAAATCGTGGATATTGTTGTTTTAATGAAGGTATGGGTAACAAATTTTTAGTTAACGTTTTTGTGTTTTATTTATTTTATATTTGTGGTTTTAAGTAAAATAATGGTTTCTTTCGTCTTAGATCATTCCTGAGTACGTGCCATCAAGCTGGGCTATTAATTCAGCGAAAACCCTGTATCTTTGGCCCAAACTTAAAAGCCAAGGTCGTAAGAAAATTGATAGAAGAGTGTGCACAGCCCTCCGTCGACGTTGAATATTATGAATTGTCGGGAGTATTCAAAGAGACGCGGTTCAACTTAGCAGATGCTGGCGCGTTGGTGAAGAGTGTTATTATTTTATTAATAATCCCACTTGATGAAGATCAGGAAGACTGCGGAGAGGGTAATAATAAACGCAATTTTTTCATACCTTTTACTAAATTTTTACCTGTAAAGCAGTAGTAGCTGTTCAAGAAGACTGAAACCAAAGATCCCAAACTAATGGTATGGGTACACTAATGTTCACAAAACGATTACACTGAACGTATTTTATTTCAGAGACTTTAAAGGATTCTTTGAAAAGGGTTTTAAAAGATATGTCAGCTGCTAGGAGATAAAGTTCGAAATTAAATAATTGAGAAAGGAAGTCGTTTTATTACGCCAGGAGCAAAGGGAATTTGTGACCAATAACGTAATGAGAAATCTACCACACTGACAGACGACTTTGGCTTTCCATTAAGGAAGAAGAAGACCTTATAAGTCTCAACGACAAATGTGCAGATTTAGAGAAGTCTAAAAATTTGGTAAACATAAATCTTATATGATAACTTTTCAACAAAATTCTATCATTTTCTTCTATTCCAGGTTGCCTCTTTAGTGGCCATAGGCGGACAGGATCCTAGAAAATTCTGTATAAGAATGGTCAAAAGGATGTTTGTCAAAGATTTGGTCTTACAATATTCCTATTGTGGTAGAAAAAGAAAAGAATTTTTCTTTATTCACAGTTGATTAAGGCTGGTATTATATCGGTAATTTTATTTCCGTGTTTTAAAGACTTTTCTAGATGCAGTAAGATAAAAATTTCCGGATACAACAGATTTGGATATCGGGAAACACTTGAGCAATGTGTTTGCAACTGCTGGCGACTGGGAAGGTGGAAGAAAAATGAGAAATCTAGAAAATTAATTTTATGTACATATTTTGTAAAATTGAAAATGTATAAGTTGGATTGCCACTTCTTCATTAAACTGACTATGATTAACCATGACTTTGATTGTGTGTACAATCCGAACTAATGAGAAATACTGTAGCGTTGTTACATGCGGTAAGTTAAAAGAGGCGTAAAAATCGTAAAGCTAAGTTTTTTCCCAGTTTTTACCTATGAATGTTGATAATTTTATTGAGCGTTGGTCCAATATCTCATGCAATGTTGGCGCAATCTTGTGAGGTATACGGGTCCAATGTTGGTGTCCACGTTGACCCAGTATTGGGCATTATATTGGCGCAATATAAATTGCTATGTTGGGCAAATATAAATTGCAATGTTGACCCAACATAAATTGTTATGTTGGCCCAACATAAACTACTATATTGGCCCAACATAAATTGCTATGTTGGCCCAACGTTTTTTCCACATTGGCCCAATTTTTTCAAGCGTTCACATCTTATGTAGGGCCAATCTCGAATGACAATACTGCACAATATGTAACAAATTTTAGCCTATATTGGGCCAACATTCTGTGCTGCTTGGGATAGGTTGTCAACCAACCATTCTTTAAAGGTCTATTGCTGTTGTTTCTTGAGAATATACCGTTCATTAATTTTTCGCACGTAATTCGAACCATTGTCAAGTATTCTCTGAAAAAAGTTTAAAGGTTTTAGTTATTATATATATATATATATATATATATATATATATATATATATATATATATATATATATATATATATATATATATAGGTCCGGCAACAAGATGCTCTTCTATATCTTCCGTTTTATATAAGCTAGATTAATAAAATTTGGAATGCAGTTATAGTTTAGTTTGTGCATATTTTAAAATTATTCACGCGAATACATGTTGTTTATGTAAAGAGGACCAAATTATTATAAAAATTTAAATGGAACACGCTGTATATTATTACTAAACAAAATAAACCAACAAAGAAATTTTGTTCATTTGATTTTATTTACAGATGAGGCCACATTTCACAGAAACGGAAGTGTAAACAGACACAATTTTCATTACTATTCTACCGAAAATCCATATTTTGTAAGATATACTTCTCAAACTAGATGGTCTTTAAATGTTTGGGGAGGTGTTGTCGGTAATCATGTAATTGGACCATATTTTTTTGATCAACGAGTAACAGGGGAAGTATACTTAGACTTTCTGCAAAACCATCTACCTAATTTGTTGCGTCAAGTGCCACAGGATACGCAACAAGAAATGTGGTTTCTTCATGATGGGGCCCCAGTACACCATACAGGTCCGATAATAACTTTTTTAAATGCTAGATATCCAGAATGTTGGATTGGGAGGAGGGTCTGTTGCTTTCCCTGCTAGATCCTCAGATCTTACTAAATGGACTTTAGCATATGGGGTACGTCAAAGAGCAGGTTTATAAAATACCGCCTACAACAAAGGAATACATGAAGATTAGGATTAGAAACTGTTTTCAAAACATTAGTGTTGAAATGTGTAGAAATTTAAGCAGCGAATTTGAGAGACGTATTGCATTGTGTATTCAAGAAAGAGGCGGACATTTCGAACAACTTATTAGGTAGTACGTATTTGACGTGTTTCTAGTACTTTTATCTGTATAATTAGTTACAGGTTTAGTTACATTACAGGTGTTAAGTTTACGATTAGGATTAGGACATAATTTGTTGAATCAAAAAATATTGTCTTTACTTTAAGTTCGTTTAATAAAATAATTATTTATATGGGGTTCAATAAATTGTAATATTTCGATCTGAAGTGCTCGATTTTTTGTTTCGCGGCCCCGCCGTCACGGCCAACTAACAACAAAACTTGAAAGCCGTATACCCTTTTACAATAAAAAATGTTAAATTGTCATTATTTCAAAAACTAGTTTTTGGAATATACACTCTTATACAAAGTCACCCTTATTTTTAATGCTAAATAAGATAGAATTAAAAAATAGGGGTTTCCATTAAAAAATGAATTTATAGGTTTTGTGAATCTATTTTTATTGTCCATTTTGATCACCCTGTATGAATGTATTACAAAAATATCAATACAGCCCATTAGAGTAGGTCCCCATCTCCAAGGAAACCTAACCATAACTAATTGATAAAAGGCTTCGTTTAGAAAAGATTTCCACCTATGTTTTGGCTGAACGTCATTTTGACAAAAAATTTGAAATTTGTCAAAAACGGTTAGACTTAGGTATAGGACATTATGCATAAAATGTGTCTAAAATTTTATAGCTAATGTTACAAATGGAATTGAAAAATCCTAATCAAATATGGTATTAGGACTATTTTTAAACCTACAAGAAAATTAAAGAACATTTAAGATCAGCTAAAGATGTGTCAAACCCTTTATCATCTTCCGGAGTGTATAAGTTATCTTGTTCATGTGGAAAAGTATACATCGGGACCACAAAACGTAGCTTTGATACAAGACGCAAAGAACATATGAGATTTTGTAGATTGGGTCAACCAGGAGGTCTGCTGTGGCTGACCATGCCCTGAATAATCTAAATCATGACATTCAATTTGACAATATGGAAATATTGTCAAGACAAACCCATTATTATGTTCGTTTGCAACGTGAAGCTATTGAAATATATAAACACCCGAATAATTTTAATAGACAAAAGAAAATCTCCGTTTAAATAGGTTTTGGCATCTTATAATTAAAAAGAGCATAATGATACGCCTTGATTTTAATTTGTTTTCAACTTTTGGTATGTCTAGGTTTTTGCTGTGTTTTCCTAGACCTTGAAGCAAATGCTTTACCAATTATATGTTAAATTTCCACAGCACTATAATTTAACATAAGTAGTTGAAATTAAATTGAAATTAAAAATTACAAAGAACGTTCTGCATTGTGCTTTTCATTGTTAATAACACTTCCAATTATTGATAAAGATATCTCTTTGTTAGATTTAACTGGGTTATTTTTTGATGTAATGTTTGGATTTGTGAATGCTTCTATCATTTTAAAATTGAAGTTTTTCACAACTTTACACTTACATCATAACTCGATTAAATTTTGTTAAATGTGTTTTTGACTGGCAAATTTCATTGTTAGCTTTCGTCGTAGAGAGTGTTCTGGTTTGTCATCTTTGAGGCAGTTTAACAATATTTAATTTTAATGACCTAGTTATTCTTTACTACAATTTTATAGTTGGTTTATACGTTTCTCAAACTGTTATATTAATAGCAGGCTTATGTTTATGTTTGAATTTTTCAAATTTTGACAAAATTGTTTACTACATCTTTAACAATTTTAACAAACATTACTACTGACGAAGATAACTGTAAGTGTTATCGAAACGTTTAGATTGTATAATTTAAAATACACCATTAAAAATCCCAAAAAGATAAGTATTTTATTATGAGTGTTAATGGTGAAAGTTTACATTTTCATGTGTCTAAATTGTATGTAGAATCTAAATATGTAATAATATATAAGATTCTATTTAAAAAAGTTTAAAATTACTTCTAAGCTTTTATGATCTACCCTGTATAATTAAAAATATTTTTGGAATATGCATCAGAACATATATTACAACTTTTGTATTTAATTTTTTTGTATCTCTTTAAATAAAGGAGATATGGGACTTTGTCACACTAATGCGCCACCCTGTATATATATATATATATATATATATATATATATATATATATATATATATATATATATATATATATATCGAGCCATTGTAAGGTCAATTTCTCTTTGAAGTAAATCTTACAGTTGAAGTCTACTTAAAATTAGTACAGTTACAATTTTTACCAGCTGAAGTCACTCGTTATCATGATCATAATAATCCCGTTTTACCCTGTCCAGAAATTTGGCTGCAACAGGATACAGCCTCGTCCCATTGTGCCAGAGAGGTTCGGGAATATCTCACCTTTATGTTTCGAGGAAAATTGATTTTCGGACCGAGTCCCATGGAATGGCTAACCAGCGCACCTGTTCTGACCTTTTGTACTTTTTTTGTGTGGTTATTTGAAATCCTACGTTTTCTTGAATAGACCAAGATATATTGCTAATCTAAAGTGCCGAATGAGAACGGAGATAAACCTTCTACCAGAAAAGATACGAACTGTTCAAGAAGAATTTGTTTTTAGACTTGGCCACTTTCAGCATTTACTGAACTAATTTTTTTTCTATTTATGTGTTTTATCCTCAACACATCATTTTGCTTTATTATTATTTTATGATTATTTGATAGTTTGTTCATTGTTGTGTTCTTGTTTTTTTTTAAATCTTACGCATTGTTTTAGTTTGATTGATAATAGTGCCATGTTTAATAGTTTGTTTTCTTCTGAGAAAACAAGAAACGGTTAGTCCTTTACTGGGGTTAATTTAAGATAATTTTCACTGTTGAACGGAAGCCATTGTTAAACGGCACGACAGAATCGCACAAAAATCTAGGAACGTACTGAGTGACACCTTTCAAATGATGTATCACATGCCATATGTTGTTAATCAAGTCGATGACGTCATATCTCTGTGATATCAATAAAAAAACAAATGAGTTCTATCAGAATTCATTTGAGAACTACCAAATTATTAAGGGTAGTCCATACTTTTTTTTCACACTCTATGTAGTGAATGCACCTCAAAAGATTATTTATTCCAGTCATAGACTTTGCGGCTCTAGATCTTTTTTCTTTTAATACAGCTCTTCATCCGTTAACAGAAAACGTCAATTGCAATGCAGGCAACACAAAAGGTATTTAAATTTAAATTAGAGATATTGCATAAGCTTTATCCATTAACATTAAAAATGTATTAATATTACGAAAAGAAATGGATAAATCCTTTATCGTATACAAAGATTTAAAATCAAAAGCTTAATTTCTAAATCATCGTTTTGAAAGGATTTGCTATTCTCAGCTTAATTAGGCGCATATTTACTGTAGAGGTTTAAATCTTGTTTACCAATTAATTATATAAAAAACTCATTAGTTGGAGGAATATTATAAACTCCAATTAATGTTTACGTAAAGAATATAAAGTTTATTATAAAAACTTTAGTTAAATTATTTTTAATTAAAGCCGAGGCTTAAATGTTAAAAGCTTAATAAAAGTTTTAATAAAATTTAACTGCAGATAAAATACGACCGTCATTCATCCTAAAATCAGCGATAAAGTACAGTGGTTAATGTAGTTTATACAGTGTGAAAAACAATTTTGAAGATCGACAAACTGATGCAAGCCTATCACTGATGGCAAAGCACATCAGCGCTTATCTCAATGATGGATTCTAAAATCATATTTGTCCCTAACGATACGCAAAAAGGAAATTAAAGATATGACGATAAGTTTACAACGCTTCGTTCCAAAAAGTATGCAGCAGACATCATATTTTGATTTTAATATTCTCTCTTTCACTTTAACTGGATACCTTCTTCTCACAAGTAAGCGTACAGATTCTAGTTTAAAATTATTTATCTCTAATAAACGACAAACAATAAAAATAAGTCACAGTTATAATAAAGCTTATTGATGAACGAATTGCTTTATCTGCTGCCACGTAAAATGTTAATATAATAGTTACCCTTCTTAACAATATAAAATCCGACAGGATACGAAAAACTTTAAAACAATTAACAAAATCGTATTTAAACGGAAAAAAATATAGCTATTTAAAGAGACCGAGAGGTCTTATAACTAGTTAGTGTTAAATACTTTAACCATACGTCATTTTTGCATGAAACCGTGTTTAAATTTGAATTAAATTATTTTCATCGTATTCACAGATTTAAGTACATAATGAATATGTGTAATTATCGCAAACCGTTTTATCCGAATTTTCCATATTTAATTCAGTTAATTTATGTGATTAACAATAATCTCACTTTTACCTTCCTACCCACATATACATAGGTAGGCGTTGACGGTTAAGAAATCGATTTTTTTCACTGTCCTTAAATCGACTCATTTTACAACGTTTGACAAAGTTTGCGTGCGTGCATGTGTACACGCGCGTGTAGTATGTGCGTGTTTGGGTGCATGCGTTCGTGTGTATGCTGTGCGTGTATGTGAATGGACGCCCGCGTGCGTGCAGCGTTATTACGAGTGTGCCTGGTTGCGTGTGTGTCTCTATAGAAAAATGTAACTTAACTTAACCTTCACGCCATTCCCTCTTATTTATTTTTCATTCAGAATCTTTCTGCGTGGTTACCTTTCTCCACATATCACCCTAGCTTCCGCAAGATTCATACATTTTCTCTAACATGTCCTATTATTTTTAAAACTCCTTACCGTTCTTCTTTTATAATACATTCTGCTACATTTCGCCACGTTTCACGCGGCCTCCCAGACCGGGCCTTACCTCTATCCTCACCCTCACATATTTGCTTCGTTAATCTTACGTTGTTCATTCCCTCAATGTGACCAAACCAACGTAATGTACTAATTTTATCATCATCGTCTTTTCCTTGCCACACTCTGTCACTACATACTCATTCCTTACCTTATCCCTTCCCGTTGTACCACACGTGCTTCTCGAGAATGTCATACCCACGGCATTTACTTTTCTTCCGTGCTTTTTTTGACAAACTCACTTATCACTTGCATACAGTACTGACGGGACAAACACGCTATTATAGATTGCTCATTTCGCAGCTAGGGTCATGCCTTCGTTTCTCATTATCGTCCACATCCTACCAATCATTTTCCTACTAGCATTCATTACGATTCCGAACCTATTACTTATTTTTGTCATAAATACATTAAAATGTTTAGTGCCCATATTCCTTCATAATTAGATTCCATTTCTGTTAATCTATTAATCTATTTTCATTAACCAACATTGAGTATCTACTTTTTTAACGTCACTAATTGTCTATATTTTTGACATCTATGGTGAAATAGTTCTGCGGTTTGCCGCTAGTTGTCGGAAGTGATTTTGCTAAAATGGCATCATACACGAGTGAAGAAGCTAATTAGATTTCTGCTAATTTAGACAGCATCCAACCTGATATGGCATTGAAATTGCTTTGGATTTAAAATATTTACTCCTGGATTAGTGGGGATACATTATTTTTTAACTGCTTAACAAGGTGCGTATAACATAACATCCTACCACGAAGTAACATTTTTCTTTTACCTTTAGCTCTCTCCAGAGACTGTTGATTCTCTCCTTTTAACTATAGAAGGCCGTAGTTTAAGACTATCTTTTTTCTGCTTCTTTTAAAGAGATTCAAAAACTTGCAAAATCGATGGATATGAATTTTGATTATTATAAGCGCTATGTATTCAAACAGCTTGTAAACATTCGAATGGATTTATGCTATTTTGACTTATTACGTTTAGCGCTATGTACGTTTACTTTACGTTTACGTTACGTTTGGGAACATTACGTTTACGTTACGTTTACGTTTATTTACGTTTAGTTTACTTACTTTACGTTGTACGTTAGTTTACGTTTACGTTTACGTTTACGTTTACGTTTACGTTTACGTTTACGTTTACGTTTACGTTTACGTTTACGTTTACGTTTACGTTTACGTTTACGTTTACGTTTACGTTTACGTTTACGTTTACGTTTACGTTTACGTTTACGTTTACGTTACGTTTACGTTTACGTTTACGTTTACGTTTACGTTTACGTTTACGTTTACGTTTACGTTTACGTTTACGTTTACGTTTACGTTTACGTTTACGTTTACGTTTACGTTTACGTTTACGTTTACGTTTACGTTTACGTTTACGTTTACGTTTACGTTTACGTTTGTTTACGTTTACGTTTACGCTTACGCTCTGCGTTCGTCGTTTACGTTCGTTCGCGTTCTGCGTTCGCGTTCGCGTTCGCGTTCGCGTTCACGTTCACGTTCACGTTCACGGTTGGGGTTGCGTTTGCGCTTGCTTTTACCTTTTCGTTTATTTTTATTTTTTGTTTTGATCTTCGTTAGTACATTAATTGCTTATGTGGGAATATATGTTACTTCGAAATGTTTTACATGAGTTGATTGGCTGGGAATCCTGTAAAAGAACCGCAGTTAACCAGATCTGAGACAGGTTCACCCTAAGGTAGGAACTTGCTCTCTAGTATTCTATTGCTTTATGTATATTTAAATTTGCAAGTATACATATTGCTCGTTGTGTATTTTAATATTTAATTAAATCCATGAAGAAGTAAATATTAATGTATTTTAGAGAAATCTCAAATTTCTTCTTCTTAATTTTATTTTTGTATTATAACGAGACTGGTTTCGGTAAATGTAATTATTATCGTCAAAGTTTGAAAATTGAAGAAAATTAGATAAATTATTGTGTAAAAAGTATGATTTCAAATTAACGTTTATAGATTTTGTCATAATTTTTTGACTTTTAAATTTGATAGCTAATAAAAAAGCTAGTCATAATTAGTTATCAAATTTAAAAGTCAAAAAATTATGACAGACAATCTGTCCTACATAATAATTTGAAATCTTACTTTTTAATACATAAGGTAAGATTTTATATTATTTTTCTTTCAATTTTACAAACTTTTGCAGACTGACGATGGTAATTTAATCAGATTAACCGAAACCGGTCTCGTTATAATATAAAAATAAAATTAAGAAGAAGAAATTTGAGATTTTTCTAAAAATAGTGTATTTTAATACTTCAGCTGGACTAGATTACTATTTGTGCTTATTATTTTGTGCTTACTAGAAGATTTAAATTAAATTTTATGCTTTTATTGATGACTCTTAGTGAACCTAATTAACAGTAAGTTAATAGCGAGTAACCAGTTTTAAGGCTACATCCTGCCTCACCAGGTGAAAGCTAATGGCACTGAATTGATGTGTCACCATTAATGCTTTGCTTACTTAATTGCATGTTTAATTTTTCTTTTCAGAGTTACTGAAAAGTACCATAACAGCTTTTTAAGTTCCATAGTAAACACTCAAATTACAAACCCTTTGGTGGACGTTATGTACTTTTGTAAATTTTTCACCTTTTTGTAAAATGTAAATGCAAATTCTTATGAGTAACGTATTTTTGGTGTTCTCTATTCAAGGAGCATCTGATTGTGTAAATGTATTCATGTTTATTTAATGATTATTTAACTCTTGAGATCTATTTTTTCTATATCTATTAAAGCATATTTTTTTTAAACAGTGTAAATAATTCCTAATTAATGGGTATAATTAGTTTGTAACTATCTGAGTATTAATTTCGTTGGCTACTAAATGAGGAGGATATACGAGATTAATCAAATATTTGGGCTGTGATTCCGGGATGAAGAAAGCACTTGTTTAATTGCCCTAAGTGTCAGTTTAAGTGTTAATTTAGCAAAATTATTTTTAGTGAAGCCCTGGTGCGTCTAACATCATCGTTTTTGTTAGTGTACCAACGACTATAAGACAAAACAGTCATTATTAACTTTAATTTGACAACAATAAGTATTTATATTACAGTATTCGATACTGTGACATCACACAGCCTTGTCGCACTCCTTGCTCAATATCAAAGTATTCAGTCGCACCTCCTCTCATACCAACACATGCCCAGCTACCGTTATATACTGCCCTTACTCCGTTTATTAGACCTTTATTTACGCCATGTTCATTTAATATTTCCCACAGCTTCTCCATATTCACCCTGTCGTATGCTTTCTGGAAATCTGCAAACGCACAGTACAGCTTCCTTTTACACTTAAACACTTTTCGATCACCTACTGGAGAGCAATCATCTTCTTCCTCGCATGAAGCCACCCTGCACATCCCAAATCTTAGTTTGTGTAGTTTCTCGTACTGTGTCAATCATTATTCCGTATACTTTACCACTGAGCAAACTTACTCCTCTGTAGTATTTGCAATTACTCTTGTTCCCCTTACCCTTATAGAGTGGTACAATGATCACGCTCTTCCTATCCCTTGGCACTTTTCCACCCTAAGGCATACGTTGATAGTTAACACAATCTTCGTATAAGCGTTGTATCTCCATAGTTTAGTATTTCACCAGTGATTTCATCTACTCCTGCTCCTGTACCGTTTTTCAACCATCCTACCGTTGCCTTCATCTCATTTATCTCAATATCCTTCTCAGTTACATTTACCTTTCCTTCTACATTCTTCCTCTTTAACCCTTCAGTCTTACTTTTTCGCTCAACTGTACAGTTTTCTGAAATATTCTTGCCAGTACTTCCTGACTTCACAATCGTCTCAAAATATTTCGTTGCTCATATTTATCGCCCCTGCAGCGTTCTGTTTTGGGTCACGTTTTACACCTTTGACCCACTTTCAGGAGAGTTTTTTTTTTTGTTTCTTATTCTGTACACCTCATACAGTCGCTTTTTCTCAGTCTCATTTTTTACAACTATCATTGCCATGCACGCACTTTTTTCTTACATACTACCTTTTTTGTCGGTTCATTCCACCAAGCCATCTTCTGTCAGCTACCAAAACAGCTGCTCGTAAAATGGGCTCTTTGTACAGATCTAAGCAGTACTTTACCTCTCGACAACTCCTTCTGCCGTATAAGGCTCAAATTCGGCCTCATCTGGAATATAATTCTCACCTCTGGGTTAGTGCGCCCAAATACGCTCTCGATATCGTTGATCGTATTCAAAAGAGAGCGATTAGGCTTATAAATGACCTGTCCTTAACTTCTCACATACAGGCCCTAGAGCATAGAAGGATGGTTTCAGTTCTTTCTTTGTATTATCGTTATTACAACGGCTATTGTGCTGCTGAATTATATTCTTTGATACCATCTCGGGCTATATTTGCGAGAAACACACGGTTCGCCCATTCACATCATCAGTATGTAGAACAAATCTCCACTTGTCGTACAAAACGGGCGCAATCCACATCTACACGGCTTCTAAGCTAGTTCCTGTTTTCCTCCCACTTATGATATGAGAAAATTTAAGGTAACTGTTCATAGGCATCCATTGGCAATTGATTATACCTCTATCCATCCTCCTAAGTGTACCTGAGTTCTTTAGCGCGATAGGCCTAATTTAGCCTGTTCAGGTCCACAATCATAAAAAAAGCACATTTTTCTGTCCTACCTACAGTCGCTCTTCCTCATACCCGCACGGTACAATTGACAACACAGTTTTTCAAGCTTATCCATTAACTTTCAATGGCAGTGTCTTTTATTTGTACGTTCCACACAGTTTCATACACATTCAACTCTTCACTCACTGCATCTGCGAATTTCATTCTCGCACCATTATCTACTAGTTTGTGTACCATAATTCTGGACGTTCGCATTACGTTTGCTTTCCTTCTACAAACCCGCTTTTGCCCTAAACACGATCTCGATAGAACCAAAAAGTGGTCCGATCCACACTCCGATGCACGTGTTACGTTTGTGTCTTTCACCAGGTTTCTAAATCGTCCATGATACACTATCAATTTAATTATGCTTTTAGATTCACCTCTTTGCCATGTATACATATACACATTTTTATGTTTAAGCCACGTATTACGTACAAACAGGCTTCTGTCCATACCGATATTCAGCAGGCGTTCACCATTCTGATTGACTCTTTGGTCTCCGTACTTTCCTAGAACTCATTCAGTATGTTCTCTCTGTACACCCACCCATCCGTCCATACCTCTCACTATCATCACTCTTTCGTTTGGATTACATACGTTCAATACGTTATTTACATAATTCCAGAAGCTCTTATACTCTTGGTCTCTTTCTCCTTTCACCGGTGCGTAGCATGCAATAAGAAAAATTCTTCAAAACTCCACTTTCATTCTAACCCCCATTACCCGGGAAGATACCAATTCGTACTGTTTAACTCACCTGTTCGCTCTTTCACTTACGATCACCCCAACTCCTTTTGCGCCATGGCAGTTAATTCTCAACTCTTGAACTTCCAACCTCCATCTCCACAGCATCCCTTCTTTTTTGCTTTGTCTCCGAGAATATCAAGCTGCCTTTACGTACATTGCATACGCTATTTCAAATTCTTTACCATTCATACCTCTAACGTTGCACGTACCGTCTCACCATTCATTCCTTGCTCAGTCGTCAGCAACGGGGCCTGTCTGTTCCGACCTTGGCCACCGATCCGTTACGACGTTTTTACAGGACGAATCAGCATCATTTTAGGTCATAATAAAAGACAGACAGGATTGATAATACTGAATAATTCATTTATTGTCGCCGTTCCTACTATTATTATTAAAACATAAAAAATATCTAAAATGCTAAACTGTTTATTATGTTCAAACATAAACACACTAAGATACATTAAATAATATAAAATTCCTGTCACTAAAAAACTTAAGTTATCGGTTTGTTTTTTTTAAATGTTGAACGTTGCTTTTTAGTTGAGCAATAGTTCTGTTTTTACAAAACTTTTCTAAAAACTGTTTCATTTCGTTCGTATTTGGATATGATGATTTTAACTTCATAATTTAAAAATTACGAAAAATGTAGAGACTTTTATTATTTCTCATGGTTACAAAATAAAGTCACCAAATGAAAATATTTCATATCTTATTCCATTTTTTAGAATATGTTAACAAGTTGCAAATACATACTTCGAAATATCTAAAAAAAATTAAACATCCTAGAAATCTAGCTACTCTCATAATTTTGTATGATGGAAAATTGAAGTTAATAAACATTTCTCTCATTTCTTTGCTTATACTTTTAAATGTTAAAATGTTAAATACAAAAAAATTCTTAAAAATTCAATTTTTCTTTTATTTTCAATAGTGAGTTTCTCGAAAACTATGGCACAGATTTAAAGGACTAATTTTGCCTCCATCTTTTTGAACACATATGTTTCATAGATCATTTACATATAAAATCTATTCCTTATATAATAAACTGTTACCGTCTCTCAAAAGCCAATCACTATCCAAATTTAGATTTTTGTACAAACAACTGTTGTTAACATCTCAAGCATAATACACCATACTAATGCAATTCAAATTTAAATTCCATATCTGTATATTGTTCGTTTCGCACAAAGCTAGTCTTTATCTTTATCTCTTTTTGATATGTTATAATTTAGGGTTGAAACTTAGATCAGCTTTACTGCCTGTTAACCCTTTTTTTTGCAATTCTAATTTATAATTTAAACGCACATTAATAATAGTATTACTTTCCTATTTATTTATTGCAAAGTATAAACATTATTATAACTCATTAAGTACATCTGGCTTATTAAAATACTTTAAACTTGTTGAAAGTACCTATTTATACCAATTAAAAGAATTTGGTAATCTTTCAATACTTGTTGACAGCTATTTAAAAGGTCTGTTCCTTTGCTTACTCTAATGACTATGTGATAAGCAAGCAATAATGGAACAAAAGACAGGAAATCGTTAGTCTCGTATGTTTATTGAAATTTACTTAATTCTTTAGTTAATGATAAGAATATTATCGGCCAGTTTCAAACGTTAGGTATAGATACCTGAGTAATTAAATAGTAAAAATAACATAAACGATAACTACTTTAATTTTTTCTTGAAGTTTGTAAAATGGTATATTTACAACCAACAAATTACACAAATTGGTTATATTTCTTATTTACCCCAATGAATCTAGTGAAATGAAAGCAATAATAAAAAGTTAATGTTTTATTAGAACTGATAGCATTAATGAAGCAAAAAAAAGGAAATTAATAGTGTTTAACATTTATATAAATTTAGTTCGTACTATGGTTAAAGGTAAGAGAATTTCAAACTGTAAGCATACATTAGTGAACAAATTAAATAGTAAAATATCCTAAAAGATAGCTATTCAAATTTAATTTTATTTTAAAGGTTGTAAAATTGTATGTAAGCAAATTAAAATGACGAAAAGTAGTAAACAAACACAGGAAATGATTAATTTCTAACATATTAAAATTTACTTAATACTTTAATTTAGTTAACGATAAGAGAGCCTTACGGATCTATTGCAAATTTTAGTTAGACATAAATGAGTCATTTACATAGTAAAAATAATGTAAACGATAGGTATTTACATTTAACTTAATTTGAAGTTTAATATTTATTGAAAACCACCTGAAATTCATATTTTTTTATTTCTCCAATGATCATACTAAAATGAAAGCAAGTCATGAATTTCAAATTTTAGGTATATATTATTAAACAAATTAAAAAGTGAAATAACGTAAAAGATAACTATTCAAATTTAGTGTAAAATTGTATGGTTGCGAATTAAAAAAGTGATACACAAAAAACAGGAAATCATTAATTTCTAAGATTTATTGAAACTTACTTAATAATTTTGTTCGTGATAAGATAGTTTTGCCGCCATTAAATTAGTTAGCGTATTTGAATTTAAATTTATTAAAGTCCTTAAATTGTATGCACGCAAATTACAATTACCAAAAATTGAAAAAAATTTAAAAACTATGTTCTTATGTTTACTACAATTTCCATTGTCAATAAGTTATAATAAAATGTAAACGTTTTATTAAAACTGGTAACACAGGTAGAATAAAGAAACGAAATTAATAGTCTCTAACATTTATTGAAATCTTGATATTTTACTGGATAAATAAACGTGTTTTGTTGATCAACATCAAGTTTTAGACGTCCACAATTAAGTTAATTAAATAGCAATAGTAAAAACAGCGTTACGTATTAAAATATATTTTTTTTAATACTTTGGATCGTAAATGAAGTTGTCACATTTAATAAAATAAGGCATTTATTCCCTCTCGTCTAAACTATTGTCACAAAGGATGTAATATACAAATTTTAAACATTTTTTCAAACGAAAGATATTATCTCTAGTAATAATTGTATAAAAATGGTCGTAAAAGGAGAGAACTGAAATAAACAACAACTGGTCGACCTTGTAACGCACGTGGTTTTAAGTGTATGGTGCGACAACGTAAATGGTGCTACAAAAACTATTCTCTTATGCTTTCCTATGGAAGCGCCGTGTTCAGATCTAGTGTCAACTAAAATCACGAATTTATACATTCGCTGCAGCACCCTCATCAAATTTTGTATTTAAGTACGTGTAGTGCGGTAGTACCCAAATACGAGGCAAACGAACGGGCACGAATAAAAGGTGCCACAACGTATATACTGGTGCCATAACGAACGTATATATATACATATATATATATATATATATATATATATATATATATATATATATATATATATATATATATATATATATATATATATATATATATATATATATATATATATATATATATACAGGGTGACAGAAAAAGATGTTAAAAGAAACAAAAAATAATTAAACTTCAACACCCAATATCTTTTAAACGTAGGCGTTGCTGACCTAAGTTCATAGGAACTTTTTTTCTTATTTTAGTGTCCTCTATATATATATATATATATATATATATATATATATATGTATATATATGAAATTAAAAATTTTATATACATAAAGAGATTCCCCCGAACCCATCTCTTCTCAATGACTAGACCAGTACTCTATCAACTGAGCTACGCTCAATGAGAGGAGATGGGTTCGAATCCGATTCGGGGAAATATTTTTTATTTATAAAATATTCAATTTTATATTTTATAAAGAATCGTGAACGCTAATTGATTAAGAAAAATTATATAAACACACACACACCCACACGCACGCACGCACGCACGCACGCGCGAAAATAATAGAGTCCGTGTTAAATTATGATAAAAGAATTTTTTAGAGATAATACATATTAATCAAATCCTACGGTCAACAAATAATCGGATATAAAAAACCTTAGTAGTATCTATAGTTATATCCTTACATTAGATAAAAAATAACCTTTTTAATAGTGTGTCTTATGGGTTGTTTACCTGTTTTTACTTGGTTAGTTAAATTATGTTGTTTAATTATTTCAGTTTATACGTATTTTATGGCTCTATTTGAATTTTTACTTAGTCTGTTTTATCGTATATTAATATCTTTCTTCTCCAAATTGTTGTGTATAGTATAAACAATTTGTAAACAGGTTATCTCGCCGTCCACACGGTTACAAATTTTTCAATATTGTATTCAGTCGTTTGATTTTTAATTTCTAATAATATAGCAATTTAACTTCAGTGTAATAGTACACCGCTGTTTATGTCATACAATCATAGGGGGTTTTTCTCTGTTATATTTTTATAAAAAAATTGTTCTGTTTTAAAATTATGTATTGGTATTTTCCCGTTGTAATAGCAAGATTAATTGACGACCTTCTGTTTAAGAAATAATGTTACTTCTATTTTAGCCTCACAACATGTAACTTTTATTATTAGATTTTTTAATGCATGACATGCTCCTATAAAACAATATTATCTCGTTTTTCTTACTTCTAGCTGTCTTCAAAAAGAGATTAAAATTTATCTCGAAAGCTTGACAAATATCAAAGAGTTTTCTTTTAAACCCTGGCCTAATTAGACATGAATAGATGACTGCTCCCTCAATAAAAATTGATCAATTTGTATATATATATATATATATATATATATATATATATATATATATATATATATATACACGTAGTTCTTTAATTTGGTGTCATCTAGAACAAGACATTTTATTGAAGTACGTTTGACGATCATTATGGAACCCGTACAATTAAGTACTACACTAAAATCATTACGGCGTCTTGCTGCGTTGCATGCCCTCTTATTGTAACAAGCAATCATTTTGGCATCTCGGATAAGAATATACATAATGTTGTTGCATACCCGTCAATATTTTAGTTAATAGTTTGTAAGCAATCAGTTTGACCTCTGCTTACATATTATCCAAAATTGTATGAATGTTTTCACAACTAAACTACATGATCATTTTGGCACAACCGATACCCAAAATATACTTAAAATCTCCTGCTACAACAGACGACAATACAACCCAGAAAACCTAAAATAAAACTCAAACATCTACCGGCACTACAAATACAACTACTAGACGACATACCAGAGTACCAGAAGACTTGCACAGAATCATCGGCGACACACCTTACCTACTCCGCTAAACCCTGCCCCCCCCCCCCCGCTAAAATGATGACCACCGCTCATGAAAATGATCAACTCTCAAACATGCAAGCATCTTGACACACCGCGCTACTATATACATTAAGAGTTACTTAATTAGTTATAGTAAAATAATAAAACGTTTTGTTTTTTTTACCATACAAAGCATACAACAAAGCTGAAACCACAAACAATTCCAACACTAAAAACACCCAGAAACAGAAAGACATAGGGCTGAAGGGGGAGAAAACCCCTATACTGTCTGAGAAAGGAGACGTGATAAGTAAGCAAATAAGGAAGCAAACAATCTATAGGCATATAAACGATCTAAAAAAAAAGAAAGGAAAATCGCAAATTAGTGTTCTCACTCTTGTATCCCCCTTGTATAATTGGCCGATTCTTGTGCGCCAGATTTCGCTACATAATACTCCGTTCGTCGTCTCACAGGTTCATATCACCGTGGATCTATCTAATAGCCTTTAAAATCATTTACGTTTAATCCAGTATTTCTAGTATCGTCATTATGTATTTCTATCGCAGCATTAATTTTTATGATTTGCGGTCACTGATTATGATTTCTGACGGATACTGCTTGTAGATAAAAATCAATATGTCCTTGTCTTATAGAATCAACAACTTCTTCCAGGTCGGACTACTGTGTCAAACGGTTTCCATCCAAATTGAATCTTGTTGATAAATAGTGTTGCTTAGTGATGAGATCTTGATGATGTTGCAATTCGTGATGCGCTACCAGCTAAAGCACCGATTGCCGATAATCCTGGTAATAACGAAATAAGAAACGGTAAACACCCTCCTTGCTTAGGAAAGGGAACACTAATGTTTCTTCTTCTTAAACCTTTTACCACACATTTTGCTGTTGAAATTGCCGACTTTATTGTGTCTGTAAAATTTTCGCTAGGTCTAATTTTTTTACTTATTACTTTTCATGAATGCAATGAATTTCCACCATTGCATAACTTCATCTTCTGATTGGATCGTCGTTTGCACTCCATTCCTAATTTTCTCTTTGCTTTTATGGTGGTACCGACTAAGAAGCTGAGGTTCATTCACGTAATGTTGCTGATGAGGAGGCGTTCCCAAGATCTTTCTTTTAAAATTTAATCTGCTTTATGTCTACTTTCTAAATCTCGGTTATCTTTGTTACTAATATCATGAAGTTTGCATTGATTGATTAATACCAGGGTCACCGCGTGCGAGTCGTTTCCCTATATTTATACCAGGACCATAATACTAGTAATCAGGTAAATGCAATTCAACCGGAAGTGTATTGATTGTTCACTAGATCACCTACGCCCTTTCGCTTCTTAGCTAGCATTGTATACCTAGATGGTTAAAAACCTTTATATCGAGATCACAAAAACAAATCATAGTTATTAATACTTCTTTATTTAGTAAATTAGATAAGCAGGACGGTAATACAATATTTCCATTAAGCATACAGTGTTACATGAATAAATGTTGTACTTAGCATTTATTAACATCTTAAATGTGTTTATGAATGTCGTCATCTAGACCATGGAATGTATAAACTTTTCATAGAAACACGCCAGATTGTAAGATTCAAGAAATTCCAATCGATAGCTCATTATACCCTTTAAATTGAAAAGTTCTTCTAGACTACGGGCACCGATTGTGCAAGAACAGCAGTTGTAGTGTTCTGTTATAACAATTTTCAATATTTTGTCATACCATGTGATCAACACACAAAGATTGGTAGATAGACATTCATAGATTATAACCTTCCTCTTCGTTTACACTTGACTAATAAATTTTATTTTCAATTTCATGGGATCGGAAAAATTGTAATTCTACATACGAATGAAATATTAGCAGTTCATTCCATTCCTTCATGTCTAACACCACATTATTGCTTCGATGGCATTTGCCGCACACCATCGGCACAGGGTTAAGGCGTGTACTGTGTTCAATTACTATATATTTTGCATGATGAGTATCGTTCGACAGTTTATAATAAACACTATCGATTAGTTATTCATTGGCTGCTTGTCTGTAGACTTCTGATAAATCATCTTTATGTTGAAATGATGGCTAGTCAGCATTAGGGGAATAACCTTCGTTTTGTTTCTCTTCATTTTTATTTTTACTACTACTACCACCATCACTGTTTTGACAGCGCCAACTCAATGTTAAATATTCATTCATATTGTTATTATTATTTTTTTTTTTTATTGAAGGCATCAACCAGTGGATTATTCGCCTTTTATACTAATGCTATAATTGTTTTATGCCGCTTTTCTCGCTTTCATTGTTAGATTTGTTTCAATAGTTCTGTCTCATGTAGAAATCTAAATATCCTGTACAGTTTGTCTTGTTCTAATTTTATATCTTTTTCTATGCCGTTAGTTATGCATAATCTGGTTCTAACATCTTTGTATTTGTTACATGTTTCAAAAATATGTTTTATAGTTAGAACTACCTTGCATTTATCGCATATTGGCGGATCCAGGCTTTTAAATATATATGTGTGTGTAAGTTTCGTGTGTCCCAGTCTAAGGCGTGTTAATATAACACTGTTTCTTCTTGTCAGTTGCGGAAAAGGTTTTCTTTCCTGAGCTATGGGTATAAACGCTTTTAAGAATCTGTTTTCTTTTTCCCATTCTTGTTGCCATACAGCCCATAATTTTTGTTTTATTTTGCCTTCTTTTAGTTTGAAGTCATGTTCTATACTTAGGGTTTGCTTAACCTCATTTAATCGATGGTGTATAGGTTGATTTAGTTTGTTTGTGACCTCACCTCGGCGTTTAAACAAAATCTTGTTCATGTAATGTTTTGGCTGTTGCTGTATTGTTATTGCGTATTTCATTAGCAACCAGATTCTTCTGAATTTTAATGGGAGGATCCCTGCTTCAATATAGAGGCTACTCACAGGAGTAGTCGGAAATTCCCCTATCGCGTATCGGACACATGCATTTTGTACGATGTCTAATGCTTGTAGGTTACTTTTGGCCACAGAGCCATATATAACGGACCCATAGTCCAAAACCGACAATATTAAAGCTTTATATACGCGTAGAAGCACTTCTCTATCAGCTCCCCAGTTGCAATTTGACAAGCACTTTAACACATTTAAAGAATTTCGGGATTTTCTTGAAATTGTTTCTATGTGTGGTTTCCACGATAATGATTTGTCGAACAACACTCCCAAAAATTTATGTTGAGTTACACACTTGAGCCTATGTTTCTTTAAAGTTAGGTTTGGTGGTTGATGTGGATGCCTTAATTTGCAAAAATGTGTTTTTGATGGTGATATTTTAAACCTCACTGATTCTGCTTCTCTTACTATTGTATCCACCGCATTTTGTAATGTTGCGTCGTGTGTTTTGTCTCCCTCGCTATGAGCGAATATCACTAAATCGTCTACGTACATGCAGTGGCTTATTGAAGGGTGTAATGTACATGTGAGCTCGTTTACTGCAACTAGAAATAAAGTCACGCTGATTGGCGATCCGTGTGGTATGCCTATATCTAAGTTATACTTTTTGGAAAGCTGATTCCCTATTCTAACACAAAACTTTCTCTCTGATAAGAATGATCTAACAAATTTAAACATATTTCCTCGTACCTTCCATCTATGTAATTTTTCCAGAATCCCATATTTCCATACAAGGTCATATGCCTTCTCCAAATCAAAAAACAGCGCTGTGCAGTGGTGTCTTTTATAGAACAATTCTTGTATTG
Organism: Vesta saturnalis; assembly: GCA_036346205.1. Classification (NCBI taxonomy): domain Eukaryota; kingdom Metazoa; phylum Arthropoda; class Insecta; order Coleoptera; family Lampyridae; genus Vesta; species Vesta saturnalis. The sequence goes on from JARFJB010000339.1 coordinate 4,463,886, forward strand.
TCGTACCCAAATATGTTACATTGTCTCTGGTGGAGTGTCCTTGCCTGAATCCTGACTGATACTTGTCTAGTAACTCATTCTTCTCTAAATATGTCACTAGTCTCTTATTTATCATCCTCTCAAGTATTTTTCCCAAACAACTTGTCAGTGAGATCGGACGATAACTACAGGGTACTAGGGATCCTTATCTCGTTTTAATATTGGAATAACTATTGATGTTTTCCAACATATTGGATATTGATCCTCATTCCATATTCTATTATATACATAAAGGAGATCTTCAAGGCCATCTTGTGGCAAGTTTTTAATCATTGCGTAAGCAATGTTATCAATTCCCGGAGAAGTTCCTTTTACATTGTTTAGCTCTATTATTAAATCATTCGTTACAAACAAATCGTTGTATCCACTGCCTAGGTTTTCCGTGACTGTAAAACTTATTTCCCTAGTAATTCGGCTACTTTTAAATGGCTCGTCGTAGTTATCTGCAGAACTAACACTTTCGAAGTGTTTTGCAAATTTTTCGCTCAAATGCTTAGGTTCGGTTATTAAGACACCATTTTCTTGTAGTTTTAGAGACGGTAAAGATTTAGTTTTGCCAGATACTGCTTTGATTTTGTTCCAAACTTCTGAGGTTGGTGTGTAGGCCTTAATATTAGACACATAGTTTGCCCAAGATTGTCTTTTTGATTCTGATATTTTACGCCTGGCTGCTGCTCTTTTTTGTTTAAATTTAAGCAAATTTTCCATGGTAGGGCAATTTATAAATGCACGTAGAGCCTGTTTTCGGACTCGAATTGCTTGTGCTACTTCTGCATTCCACCATGGGACTGGAGGCTTTCCAATTTTTACCCCACTTCTAGGTATAGACATTTCTGCTGTTCTGATAATGCTTTCTGTGAAACTATCTACTATTGCATCTGTCACAAGCTGCCTATTGAGTTTTGGCATGTTACTTTTGTATTTTTCCCAATCTGCTTTATGTAAATGCCACTTCTCAGGTAGCATCCATTTGTATTTTGGTTTTTGTGTGGATAATAATATTGGGAAGTGATCACTTCCATGAAGGTCTTCTATTCGAGACCATTCGTACTGCAATGCTATTTGTGGCGAGCCTAGACTCAGGTCTATTGCCGAAAAGGAGTTAGACCTCGAACTGAAATGCGTGGATTTGCCACTATTTAGAAGTACCATGTGTGCAGTATCCAGTAAAGTTTCGACCACTTTTCCACTACTATCTTGTTTTTCTGAGCCCCATAGCGGGCTGTGGGCATTAAAATCTCCAAGTAACAGAAATGGTTTAGGTAGTTGAGATATTAAATTTTCTATGTCTTTTTGGTCCCAATCGCGATCAGGTAGATAAATATTGCAAACTGTTACCTTTAGAGGATAATCGATTTTCACGGCAATAGCCTGTATATTTGTATTTAAGTTCACATTATGGAAAATGGTGTCATTTTTGAGAAATATGGCTACACCGCCCTTAGCTCTTAAATTACGTACCATATCATTCCTAACACAATTATAATTTCGCAGACCAAACTTATCCTCCGCCTTGAAATGTGTTTCCTGCGGAGCTATAGTTAACGGATCATATCTAGCTATCAAAAGATTTAACTCGTCCGTGCTTTTTTTACAGCCGTTGCAATTCCATTGGAGTATTTGTTCCATAATTAGTTTAAAATAGAAATATAAGTATAAAAATAGATAGAGCTAGTGACTAGAATATTTGGTATAGGACGGACTAACATAAATAATAAATTAACATAAAAATAGACTTAAAAGTATGAACTTCACAGGTTATCCAATTTATAACTAAAAACTAATGTAAAAATATCACAGTTAAAACAAATATGTATAAATATATCACAGAAAGAATATCACAGCTCTTTATTCACAGAGACTTTTTCCGGGGACCTCTCGGTTTACCCCGCTGCCATCCTGGTTTTTTCTTTCGAGTTTTGATCTCTTTAATTATGTCGTCATCTATCGTAGTGCTAGTAGATTCAATAGATGGCGACCTACCACTGACCACTTTTCTCTTCTCCCCACGAGATTCATCCTCCATTACTTCTATCAAAGGTTCAATGTCGGATGGGTTGATTGGTTTATTAACATTATTTAACTCGTGTCTTATAATATCTTTGATTTCAGATATTAGAGTTTCCCTTTCATGTTTTTCTGACATTTGTGGGGCGGCTTTAGCTATCGTAGAAGTATGGAAAGTTATTTCTTCTCTAATAATTTTCTTTATTTCAGGTAGTATATCATGTAAGGGTGTGGTACTCCCTGAAGATGATGCTACTTGAGCAAAAGTAGATTTACTTGTGACAGCAGATCCTGCCATCTGCTTCGCTAGACCATAAGGTACTTTATTTAATGTCATAATTTCTTTAATTTTACTCTCATATTTATATACTGGGCAACCTCTCCAAGACGAGCAGTGATCACTCGCAAACGCAAACTATTCATATTCTTACTGCAAATATGTGGGATATCCATGTATAACCATGAACTTCTGAGTTATTATTGTTCCAGAAATTATTTTATTGTTAAAACACGTGTAATTTACATATGGTGAGTTGTAGAGCTACTATTAAAAATAAAATGATATGATTATCGTTTATTCAGCTGTACCTAAACTGCTTATGAACACAGCCTTCGTGTTTAGTAACGTTTTAAATTCTTCTATGTGGGTTTTTTCTTTAAAATACTTATAAAAGCGTTGAGGTAATACACATTTAAAATCTGATGTTTCCGTCACTATGTGTTCACCATACTTACTACAGCCAGATCTATCACTTTATACTTTCATCAAGTTCACACACGTATTTTTAAAGGATTTACAATATGTGCTTTGGTTTAAGATTGTTAATTCCAAATTGAATAAGTGCAAAATTACTAACTGACTGATTTCAACACATCACACTGCAGTCATTAAGAAAAATGGGTCCTTGATTGGAGTACCCATTAGAACATGTCTCAACTTGTTAAATACTAACCTTGACCTGCTTTAATTTTAAATAATCGTTTGACCTTGACCCCACCAGAGAGCGGGTGACCTTGAACTAACTCAGAACCGACTCGCTATGACTATTTGTATATTGATTTTTATGTTTATATCTGAATGCCTCTATTTTGTAAAGAGTTTCTAATATATTTATTAAGATATTTAATTTGTATAATAACGTCAAATCACTGCAAATAATTTATAACTCATAATTTTTGTATATATAATATTGTTTATAACTATCTTGTAGAACTGATGAAGAAATAAATTTATTTCAAAAGCTCTGAAACTAAGTGACTTAGAGTCTCTTTTTTGCACCCATAAATGTAGGCTGCATCCCCAAGATTTCTTAGTTGTTTAACTATTCAGCCAAAACTACTATTACTTAAATGTATGTATACGTATATATATATATATATATATATATATATATATATATATATATATATATATATATATATATATATATATCAGTGCCGAAATAGCATGTACCTAGAGAAGGATGTGATTTTACATGAAAAAATAAGACTTTTTTCCTATGAACTTATATGCTCAGACGTACCGTTTTCAATATACAGGGGGTCAAAGTTGAATTTTTTTTCAGTTTTTTGGACAATGTCTCGAGAACCGCATGAGATATGATGTTCAGCTCTTGTACACAATTTGTGCTCATTAAATCACTTGTTTTCGCTGTAAAATGAAGGTTTTTAAAAATTCAGTGGCGTGGATTTTATGTATTTTGAGGGTTTCAACTCCCCTAATTTCTACGCCACTGAATTAAATGCAATTCTAAGAAGCGCCTTAGAACTGGCTATGTTGTTTTCTACATCAAAAAGGTGCTTTTGGCTGATAGCTTAAACTCAACTGTTTCCGAGAAAAATGGCATTCAATGAGTGAAAACATTATTTTTAAGAATCATTTTCATTAACAATTTATTAACAGTAGGCATAACATTTTAGAAATAATGCAAGTAATTAATTCCAAATTACTACTTATTGAATGAAAAACAAATGCTGCAAGTATTCTACGTGGGCTTCGTTCACTTAAATACATTAGAATGGTAAATAACATGGTGGTAAGATTGTTGAATTATTTTTCAAACCTAAATTGAGTTGGCGTTGCCGTACGTAAAATGCATGTTGCTATGGTAAGACGGTTTGTTGATACTACTTGTCAATACTAAGTCAATTTGTTTATTTTACACGAACACAGGTTATAACGTGAATTATTAGTTACCATAAATTGTTGGTGCAGTTACTGTAAAAAAATGGCAGACTACTCTTTTGCGGAAATGGCCGATATGGTTTTTATGTATGGCACAGCTAATGGTAATACTGCAGAACCTCGCAGGTTGTGTCAGGACACCTTTCCAAATCGTCATCTTCCAGACAAGAGATTATTCATGAGTTTATTTCAACGTCAAATAAAAGAAATTACGGAAGAAACCGCACAACTGGAAGGGCGCAAGTTGAAGAAAGGGTTCTCCACCGGATAAAAGAAAATCCAGCAACTAGCACGAGACGAATTGCTGTACAGGAGAACGTTCCTAAGAGCACTGTTTGGGAAAATCTGCACGAACAGCTTTTGCGCCCCTACCATTTACAACGGGTTCAAGCGCTTAGACCTCAAGACTTACCGGAGAGACTCCAATTTTGTGAATGGATTCAAATGTTATGCCGTCGAGACCGCTTTTCCTGAACAAAGTGCTGTTTACTGACGAAGCCGGGTTTACACACGTAGGTCTTGTGAATTTCGACAATAATCACGAATGGTTCGATAAAAATCCACGTGCAATCTTTCAAGCTCGGTTCCAAGATAAGTTTTCAATGAACGTTTGGGCCGGTATTCTGCGTGATCGTCTCATAGGGCCGTATGTTATGCCTCATCGTTTGAACAGATATGAATACTTAATTTTTCTGTAAAATACCTTGCCCATTTTACTTGAAGATGTACCAGTGGCAGAGAGGCAACAAACTATTTTTATACAAGACGGGGCTCCACCCCATTTCAGCCTTCAAGTGCGAGTGCATTTAAATGCAACATGCCCTGGTAGATGTATTGGAAGAGGTGGGCCGTTTCCTTGGCCTCCACGTTCGCCGGACTTCAATCCCATAGATTTTTTTTCTCTGGGGATATTTGAAATCTTTAGTTTATACAGTACCTATTGATAATATTCTACAATTAGAGCAATGTGTCGCCTATGCTTGCGATGAGATAAGAAACAAAGAAGGGGTTTTTGAATCTGTAAGAAACTCAATGAGGAATAGGGTAGCAAAATGTATTGAAGTGGACGGAGCCCACGTAGAACACTTTTATCATTTGTTTTTCATTCAATTAGTAGTTATTTGTATTTGTATACTTTTAGTTTTCTTGAAATGTTGTACCTACTGTTAATAAATTGTTAAAAAAAATTATTCTTAAAATTACGGTTTATTTTAAGGTAAAAACAAGGGACTTAATGAGCACAAATTGTGTATGAGAGCTGAACATCATATCTCAAACGGTTCTCGAGATATTGACCAAAACCGAAAAAAATTCAACTTTGACCCCCTGTATGTTGAAAACGGTACGTCTGGGCATATAAGTTCATAGGAAAAAAAGTATTATTTTTTCATGTAGAATCACCTCCTTCTCTAGGTACATGCTATTTCCGGGCACCGATGTATACGTATATATATATATATATATATATATATATATATATATATATATATATATATATATATATATATATATACAGACAGGGTTATTCACGTTATACGACACGGAAGATTGTGGCTATATATCTTAGTTTTAAGAAAGTTTTATTTTTTGAGTGTATACATATCTATCAGAGGTACATTTTAAAATTATAGTCACAATATACAGGTTGTCTCAAAACCCGATACATGTCAAAGTTGTTTTTTAAATGGGACACCCTGCATATTCTTACTTTTTGATTTATACGGTCAAAATAAAAGTAAGTTTCATTAAAGGTTTACCTCTACTAAACCTAAAGGCTTTTATGATATTTTGTATTTTGTGAAAATGTAGTAATAATTTCGACACGTTTGTAGCTAAATTTTTCATTAGCCCTTCTGCACTAAATGTTTGTACTGTTCAACTAATTGAATAAGTTTCATGTTGCATTTGTGAAAAATTAATTATCTTATACAAGGTGTTGAAAAATGATGACCTTACATTGTCAATATTTAAATTGCAATAACTTGGTTTTTCAAATGGAACTCCTGTATGTTATATCGACGTCAGTTGTAGAATTTTATTTTCTATCAAACGATATTACACTTCCTATAGCTAAATATTACAGTTCTCATGAAAACTCACATTTAGTGAAAGTGCACCGATTTTAACTATTTTAACATCTATCAAGTCAGCCATGAAATTTTTACAGGTAAAATTTATTTCTGTCCGTTGTTGATTTAAAATAATAAAACTTTTGATTATGACTTTTAAAAAGTTATTAGAAAAATAAAGATAAATGAAAATATGACGAAAATGCAAAAATAACAGTAATAAATGTTCAAAGTGACGACCGTCTGATTCCAAACACATTTGTATTCGCTTTTCGAAACTTTTACCAACATTGAATAACATTTCCGGTTGGATACTTTGGAAAGCTTCTCTGATACGGTACTTCATGTTATCTGGTGTAGTTGGGAGTGTATTATAAACAATCCCTTTCACATATCCCCATAGAAAGAAATCCGGTGAAGTAAGTTCTGGTGATCGTGGAGGCCAACACTGGGGGCCATTTCTTCCTATCCAACGATTTTGGAAATGAGTATTTAGAAAATCTCGTACATAACGATGATAATGTGCGGGAGCTCCATTCGCCCTTTTGTTTAAGGGGATATCTTCTAATAAAATTGGAAGTTCATTTGATAAAAATTCTAAAAATAATCTTCCATTTAAATGCTCATTAAAAAAATATGGACCAATTAAATATTCGCCCATTATTCCGCCCCAAACATTAACTGACCACCTGTGTTGATTATCAACTGTTCTAAATTGATGCGGATTGCAGTCTGAATAATAATGGAAGTTGTGCCTGTTGACGTAGCCATTATTGTGAAATGTGCATTCATCGCTGAACAGAACTAGATTCGAAAAGTTTTCATTTTCTGCGATTTTATCCAGCACCCACATACAAAATGTAACTCGATTATCAAAATCATTTACCGAAAGTTCTTAGTGACGTTGGATTTTATAATCATGGTATTTATGTTTATTAAGAATTCTAGAAACGCTAGCTTGACTAACGTTAATATTCTGGGCTATTAGGTTTTTCCTATATGGGGATTTTCTATTACGGAGGCAATAACATCAAATTCAGTGTCTTCGTCCTATGTCACAGGTTTCGTTCTGGTCGGCTTTTTATACTCAACACTTCCACATTGCCTGAATTGAGCCAAAAGTCTTTCAAAACATATTTGTTCGGATAATTCCTATTAGGAAATCTCTGAGCGTAAACTCGTGACGCCATTCATTCTCCAAGAATAAAAATCATATCGATTCTTTCTTCTTTGCCGTAAACTTTCATTTTGGATAATGAATTATAATAGAACTCCCAAACTAACTCGACAGAATGAATCACAACATAAGAACTGACGTAAATATACTGACATTTAACCTGTAAAAATTTCATGGTTGACTTGACAGATGTTAAAATAGTTAAAATCGGTGTACTTTCACTAAATTTGAGTTTTTCATGAGAACTGTAATATTTAGCTATAGGGAAGTGTAATATCGTTTGACAGAGAATAAAATTCTACAACTGACGTTGATATAAAATACATTTGAAATAACCAAGTTATTGCAATTTAAATATTGACAATGTAAGGTCAACATTTTTGAACACCTTGTATAAGATAATCAATTTTTCACAAATGCAAAATGAAACTTATTCAATTAGTTGAACAGTACCCAAATTTAGTACAGAAGCGCTCTTGAAAAATTGAATTACAAACGTGTCGAAATTATTACTACATTTTCACAAAATACACAATATCTTAAAAGCCTTTAGGTTTAGTAGAGGTAAACCTTAATGGAACTCACTTTTATTTTGACCGTATAAACAGAAAAAATAAGAATATACAGGGTGTCCCATTTTAAAAAAACATCTTTGATATGTATTCACTCAAAAATAAAACTTTCTTAAAATTAAGATATATAGCCACAATCTTCCGTGTCGTATAACGTGAATAACCCTGTATATATATATATATATATATATATATATATATATATATATATATATATATATATATATATATATATATATATATATATTAGTTTGATCAAAATTGATTGTCCTTAATGTAAATGACAATTTAATGATCACAGTTACATAGATTTACGTAAAATTATTTCTTGGGCATATTTATTTGAAATTAGAAAGGAAACCATTAACAATAATTTGACAAAAGTTGTCAGCTTATTTCTGACAGCAGTAATGAAATAAACAAGAAAAAATAGGTTAGAAGTAACTAAGCTATTTTCACTTATTCACCCTACTAAGCAAATTACTTATTTAATTCCTTCGAAATTGCACCAACTGTACGCTAGTAACTACTTTTAATTTAGAACAAGTTTATTTTGAATATAATATTACACTGTCAATAAAATTGCATGACGAAATTGTTCTTTTATTGAAAATTAATAGTAAAGTACCTACTAGGACTAAAGCTTGGATAGTTACAGTAACTCTAAAAATGAATCAAATGTAAGTCGAAACTTTATTACAGTTTGGACCGGTCACATCCAATCACTCTTTAGGCGCTAAAAATATCTCTGTAGATAATGCCAATATTTATTTTAATGTGTGGACTGGTCTAAACGATATAGCAAACTAAAATCTTTACTAACACAATACAGCGAGCGTAAATATAACGTAGTGCTTTACAAGACATTTTAGTTTCATATAAATTCTCATTTTAGAAGTCAAACATAAATATTTGAAATAAAAGTTTTTATTCCCTTATTTATGATTGATTTACTTTTTATTCTGTTAGTATAATCGTTGATCGATGAAACTTTAACCTAGTTTCATTTAATGGATATTTAACAGATATTTGAATTACAGAAACACCAAGAACATAAAATATTCCAATAGTTGTAATAATCCAGGGCATTCTAAGCGTTAGAAGGTTGAGCGTGACGTGACTCTCAATGTAGCTCCCCTACTAATAAATAACAGAATAATGGAAAAATAATATCTGGTTCAATCACGTCCGTAAATTATTCATCATTTATTTGTTAGAAACTTAAAAGCGTTATCTGAAAAAAAAACTGTTAAACTGCAGTTTTCCCGTTTTTTAGACGAGGGCCTAATGAAGCTCCGAGGAATAACATTAGGAATGGAAACGCTCATGATAAATGAGAGAAACACTAAACTTATGAGGCCTATATCCTTATTTCTTTTTATTAGAAATGTCATTTTGGTTTCAGTTAAAGAGGATTAAAACAGCTACTCTATAAGTAGAATAATACGTTAAAGCAAAAAAATTAATAACCCTTGCGTTACTCTGAAGTAATTGAAGCTCAATAAAATTCTACATTACTTTATACCTTTGTAGTATTGGAATTATTCCGGCAAATTTTTAAACGCTAAGGTTAACGTAAACTATTATATTCAAGTTGCTCTAATACTGATATATTTTATGACCAAGTTGGTTATTAATCAACTATATTAGACGGTTTTCCATGCACCTTCTATAGCTCTGTATTAAAACAAATAATAAATTTAATTTTTACAATTACACAAGGAATGAGCTAGTCACTTTTAATCAGGAGGTACCAATTTATTTGCATGTTAACTTCTACACATTTAGATGTACTTTTAAACACGAGATAAATTTTTATTTCAAGACTCTAAAGCGTTTTCTAGACGTGAGCGTTAATTTTTTACGTTTTTAAGTGGTAAGTCAATTACTAAGCGTTTAAAGGTTTACAGAATTGAATCGAAAGAGTTTATTTAATAAATGTCGTTTCTTTCAGTTTTTCAATTTTCCATGTTATATAGCTTTATTGTTTGTAAAGCAGTTCGGCATTATTCTGCTTGTGAGGTATTCTAACGCACAAGGTATATGTAGTTACATTGTACGTGTGATGCATTTCTGATATAAATCAATGTGTGTTTGTACGGGATAATGTTTTCTTTAGTGTATTGGCGTAATTGGTAAACCTCTGGAATATTCAAATAATTTAAAAGTATATCTGAGTTTTGCATAAAAAGGGTTGATAGAGTAAAATTTGAATGAGGGATAATGTCTCTAAAGAGAAGATATTGTGGACTACCGTTTATCCACTTTATTTTCAGGCATCTAGGTTTAAAACTGTTATGAACAGGTAGCGTTAGGGTATACGTTGAGACTTTCAGAAAAAGTTGAGTTTAGTTTCAGATATGTTATTGTGTGAATTTGAATATCAAATTTGGATATTTCAAAAAGTTGTTTCGTTTCTCTTAATAATTTAAAGATTGAGTAGATAGAGGATTTCTCGTTCACCTTGGTTCCAAGTTTGTTTTCAGATTTTCTTCTCAGCAAATACATGTGACATTTAAAATTCTTATGAATGATTGATTTTGCCTTGATGGTATAACATTTAGTGACGTAGTGTGGCCCACTTAAAACCAGAACACTCCTGTAGAATTGTTATTTGTGAATCGATTTTAATTTTTTTTTTACCAAAATTATAACATGTTTTACAACGAGAATGGCCAAATCAGCCTGCCATGGAATTCCATGGCAACATTCTGAAATGTCAAACTCTTAATATGTTTCTATGTAAAGAAAGAGTTATAATTATGCAACAATTAAGTTTACGCCAAAAATTGAAATAATACGTCTAACTGGAAACTGCTACATAATTTAATAATAGACATCCTGACAGACAACCAATAAGATGCAGTACTGTTTACAACATCAATAACGTCTTTGATGAAACAGGTACAGTTTCAATACATCTATTGAAAGCAAATAATAATCGACGTCAACGAGTGAATCAAAATGATCGTGCGATTTTAAATTACTTCCACAACAATCCTAGACACAGCTTAAGGGTGGCAAGTGTAGACTTGAATGTGCCTAAAGAAACCATAAGAAGATTTCTTGAAAAGAACAGAATTAAACGGTATAAACCAAAGTTTTTGCATACTCTACGACTAGGTGATGCTGAAAGAAGAATGGAGTTTTGTTTGTGGTCTCAAGAGGAATATCTCAACAATGGTAATTTTCTAAATCATACTGTTCAGTGATGAAGCTACTTTCACTACCAATGGAGTGCTTTCATCTCAAAACCAACGTCATTGGTCTAACGAAAATCCGGAATGGGTAATTAACTGCAGAACTCCATATTCACAAAAGGCGAATGTGTGGTATAGCATTCTCAACGAAAGGATTATTGGACCTTTCTTTTTTGAGCAAAATTTAAATTCACAACTTTTTTTGAAATTCCTGGAACATGACTTCATGAACGCTCTGGAGAATATTCCACTATGAGATCATATGAATTTACATATACAATTGAATGGGAGTCCTGTGCATAATGCCGCTATGGTGAGGGAATGGTTGAATACTAACTTTGAGAACTGTTGGATAAGTCGTAATGGCCCATTAGCAGAATGCCCAACAAGATCTCCAGACCTAACCACATTAGATTTTTCCTATAGGGTACGATCAAGAACAAAGTGTATCAATCGCGGCCCCAAATAGTCCAAGATCTTCGAGTTCGAATAAGAAACGCTTGCACCGAAATAACTCAAGGCCAACTTAGAATGGTACAAAAAAATCTTTTAAGGCGATATGAAAAATGCATTGAACATCAAGGTGATCTTGTGGAAGCTTCTACAATTTAGTATTTCTTTGTTTCATTATAACATAATACATGAAATAATGTTCAGTTTTGTTTCATTTTTCGGATTGTTTGTTACAATATACCTTGTTCTAGTAGATGTTCTTAATTCATAACTTTTTTCTATTCTACACTTTTCAACGAAAATTGGCATCCATCTGTTTTGAAAGATGTTGAAGACAGTGGCGTAGAAATATTTTCAATAAAAAAATTCCTAGCCCCTTTTCTTAATTTTTGACCCTAAAAAACTGCCATTGTAGGCCTTGGTTTCATGAATTAAAATGTATATATATATATATATATATATATATATATATATATATATATATATATATATATATATATATATATATATATATATATATATATATATATATAATTATATACATATACACAAACACACACGCACGCACGCGCACAAGCACGCATGCACGCACGCAAGCAAGACAGCACCACACTCACACACTCACACTCACACCCACACACTCCCACACTCACACACTTACACACTCACACACTCTCACACTCACACACACACACTCACATACTCACACTCACACTCACACTCAGTCTCACACACTCACACACTCACAAACTCACAAACTCACAAACTAACACACTCACAACACACACACACACACACACACACACACACACACACACACACAACACACACTACTCACACTCTCTCACATTCACACACTCACACACTGACACGCTCACACTCACACTCACACACTCACACTCACACTCACACTCACACACTCCCACACTCACACACTTACACACTCACACACTCTCACACTCACACACTCTCACACTCTCACACTCACACACACACACACACACTCACACACTCACGCACTCACGCACTCACACTCACACACTCACACTCACACTCACACTCACACTCACACACTCCCACACTCACACACTCACACTCACACACCTCCACACTCACACACTCACGCACTCACCACTCACACTACACACTCACACTCACACCACACACACACTCACACCACACACACACTCACACACTACACACCACACTCACACACTCACACACCACACTCACACTACACACACTCACACACTCACACACTCACACACACACACCACACTCACACACTCCACACTACACACACACACACACTCACACACTCACACACTCACACACTCACACACACACACACTCACACTCACACCACACACACCACACTCACACACTCACACACTCACACACTCACACACTCACACTCACACTCACACACTCCCACACTCACACACTACACTCACACCTCACACTACACTCTCACACTCACACACACACACTCACACACTCCACACACACACACACACTCACACACTCACACTAACACACTCACACACTCACACACACACCACACCACACAACGACTCACACACACAATTTATTAAGAATAATCACCAGCTACAATACTGCGACTACACGCACAAACGCACTCACGCACTCAAGCACTTGCACACTCACACAGACTCACGAGGCCAAATGTTTTTAGATGAGATAATAAGTCGAATTTGCGATACCGAAAAAAAGTCGATTGCATAACCTTCTATACCTACGCATGAATATTTAGGTTAGAAGGTAAAAGTCCGCGCGATTTTGAAAGAGTAGTTTGGACATTGTAAACAAAAGTTGTGAACGGCACCAAGCAAATTTAAGGTATACACAATTAAGGATTTAGATAATGTGAATTAAGATACAGTTGGCGAATATTTCAAAGGTGTATTAATTAATCGAATTGTCTAGTCAGTACTGGCGTGTAAAAATCTTTTACGTTCTTCGTTCATTTAGTTGCAAAAAAAGGGGTTTTTGGTTTTAATGATTTATAAGTTGTGGTAGACAACACAATTTGCATTTTGGTGTAACTTAAGTTTGCGTATTTTCTTAAGGGTTTATACTTTTACATCTTTGAATTATTTTTTTCTGCACATATTTCTAGCGCACAGCTACATCACCTGACATCGTGAGCGTCCTTTTTAGCATTTCCTGATGTGTTTTGTTTTGAACAGGACGCCATTTTTTGAAAAGTGCCACTGATTTAATGGTAAGATACATTTAACTCGTATTATATTAAAATCTGAAACATTTGCTCTTTGCTGGCACTTTTACCACTTTTAATTGCACATTTAATTCTATTTTAATTACATTTTAATTTAATTCTACTTTTACGTACGCTTGTACTTATACCTTGCTAGATCTAAATTTAGATCACACCTTTTATTTTAACTTTCAAGAGAATGCAATAAATACTGGATTATTCAAATTTCAATGAAGATAAATTTGCAAGAAGTAATTTCAACTTTGGTATACTTTACAACGTAAAACATTGAAAATACGATATATTGCGCAACATTGATACGAAGATTACATCATCTTTGGTTAACATTGCCGCATTCCTTTTTGATACCAGAGGTTATCAAAATGTTGCACATTTGATTTCTTAGGATAAGGCTATTAACATTAGTTTTAAGATATATTTTATATAATTCCAAATTTAAGTGCTTAATAAACATAATTTGTATATTTTTTATTTTGATATTTTGGTGAATTTTTTATTGTATCCCCGGTTTAGTTATTCCGAGCATAATCAAAAAAATAACTTGGCGTCCGAGATCATTTTTATTATTGTTGCATTGAAGTTACTATATCGAGTGGAAATAACTAAGCAGAAATTTGTGGTAATTAAGCAAATCAAAAAGCATGAACCAGGCCTATTTAATCTACCTACTGAGCCAACGGCATTATTTTTTAATGAATGGTATGTATCTCTAGTTATTTTAACGATTTGTATAGAGAACGCTTTAAAACATTTATTTACAACACATTATATTACTATACCTGGCACTACCACTATTACACAAAATTATAAGCGTTGCAGGACGTATGTGGCGGTGGAACGTTTAAATTAAATTAAATTAAGGAGGATACTTCATTTAAAAACAACAAGAAATTTATCAGTAAGGGTTATATTTGTTCTGTGTAGAGAAATATTTATTTTCCTAAAAAGAGGCCATTTCCATAACGCAATTTTAATTAGGCTATAAGGACCATCAATTTTAATCACTTCTTTTTGAGATTTTAGTTTAAGAGAGTACCATAAAATTTAATAGAGAAAAATTTCATTCAGATGGTCCTTTGTGTTGCCCTTTTGCGGAAGTCTGGATAATTAACGTTCAAAACTGTTTGAATAGAGTTAATAACCTAACTCACTTATTCATTCGAATTGTGGTAGACCTTCCTAAATAGACCTTCCTAAACCAATTCCCTTTGAGGTTTACTTAAAACATATAGTCAATTTAGGTTATGCAGATCAATAACGCTTTATTAAATTTGTTTGGCTTGAAAGTAGATTTCTTTTAGAAAAGTCAGTATAAAATTTAATTGCTTGTATTTCATTTCTTCAATTGAATATACAATACAGATATGATTCTCAATTACTTGTGATTTATCCATTTTGATATAGAAATAAAGGTTTCGACATCAGTCAAGCTAAGATACAAACTGATTTCAAATGGGTGTGGTCAGGATAGAATCGGAAGGAACGGAGTTAAGGTTCTGAGAGGGAAAACACTACCTCAGAATTCGCCTAAGTAGCGGCACATGGTGTGCATATACGCAGTGACTATGCCACTACATGTGTATGAGGAAAACCCCCTTAAAACTCATAGAAGGTGGAAGGTAACGGGAATCGAACCCATTATCTTTCGAATGCTAAGCAGGTCATGTCACCACTACTCTATTAGCTCGGTCACATAAATGATACTTTTTCTCTGCTTTATTAGTTTGGCTGCTATAATAAAATAATGGTTGAAGTTGGAATTCGTGGACTTGCAATAGTATTCCTGCTGTTGCGTCTTGACTTACATCGGAATGAACTTCCCTTGGGGCTTTCGAGCCAAACAGGACTAAAATAGGACGATCTACTGATTTACTTTTGAATGTTTCAAGTTTCTCGTGCACCCCACTTCCAGGTATTGTTCTTTCAGGTTAGCTTTATCAATGGTGTGACTATATTATCATAGTCTGTTACATGCAAACTTCGACTTTGTACACAAACTTACCCTAACTGGGGAGATACCTTTATAGGACTTGCCGGTAGCTCGGTCACGGTAGAGGTGGAGGGGTTCTACAGTGATGCAGATGGTATCTGTAGCTGAAAGAGAAGAGAAGGGCGCCAGCTAGAATGATAAATCAGCCAGCCCTAGGTTAATAGATAAATTGCCACTTTTCTAGCCAAGTAACGAATATGTGAAAGGATCTGAGCACTAGGAAAAATAGTTATAAAGCAGAAAGTCCCCAAAACAAAATATTAATTACAAATCATGTCAGTTGCATTTGTATGTACACACATATAATTTAATTTATATTCCCCAAAAAGTAAAAAGGGAGATAATTCCCTAAATAAATAATTAATTTCAATTGTGTTACACAAATCGTTAACCACAGAAATACATCAAATATTTGTGCTCTTAAATACACAATATAGCAAGCCACCCAAAGAGTATAATACTAGAATTTAGAAAATGAAATTAAGTTAAATTGGCATCCAAAAATGACAAAGTAATATACAGAATTGTAAAGCTAAGTTATGCTAAAACATAGGTTTATAGCCTTTAATAAAATACAGTCAACAGGTAATTTAAGCATTCCCGAAGTTGTAAAGGCACATTGAATAAAAGATTATAGTAATAATACAATTGCTATGAATAACTTGCAGTAAACAAGAATAACAGAAATTATCAGGTGGTTAATAAAACCTTTAACTCGAATCTGTTGAGCTGAATGCATCCAGTTACACAGTTTCCTACAAAACAGTGTTTAATTACATTGATTACCAATAGACATGGTAATTTTTATACTCAAAAATTTTACCCAAAGAAATTTAATGTAAAAGTGCAAAAATTTGTGCAATAACACTTAAAGTTTTATCACAAACATGTACATAGGTCTATACAACTTATAGGATTGGTCACAGATTAATCAAAGCGTTAAGGTATCCAAAAAACCCTGAATATGAGTGATTTATAACTTATCTTTTATACCCCAGCCTGTCGGAAAGTTACAATTTCAAATATTTCACAGGTGTGAAATTCAAATCTCTTGCTAACTATGTAATAAGTAACACTTCATCAGCAAAATGCCAGTATGTCCAACTATGTACGAATTATACACAAATGTACATATATTTACACAGCATACAAGTATATTTAGATGGTGTACGAAAAGTATATTATATGGCATACAAAAAGTATATTGTATGGCGTACAAAAAGTACCTCTAAAATTAAATCCATACAGCCAAATCAAAGCATGAATATCAATCTTACCTTCAATGAGGTAGAGAATCAGAAAAGTATTAATGGTGACGTTCAGAAATTGATTCAGTCAAGCATCAGTACGAGAACAGCTTATAACTGTCTCGAACAGTTAAATAGTAATTGCTTTCCCCTAAAATAAAATTAAAGCTAGCAACCGTTAAAGTACATTCTTGCCAGCGAATCTAAAGTGTAAAAACAACTTCGTGATTAGAGAAATTTGTGAGGTTAAGTCTAACCTCTTTAGCTATTGGTTTAATGATTTTCTTAATGGGTTTAGTTCTTCAATCGAACCAGATCGATTGCCTGAAAGTAAAACGTGGTAAAAGAACAAAAAAACCTAGCGTGACAGAAGCTCACCTGCGTCCAGTATTTCATATATATCCGATATAAATCGTTTGTACCCACTAATTATAGTGATTCGGCACAAAATTTAGAAAAATGTTATAAAACCGACAACCATCGATGGGCTAAATAAAGTCCAGAAATTTACATTTTTCTTTTAGGACACACAAAATGGCTTTTCATTCGTCAAACAACAAACAGGAAGTGAAATTAAGAATCATATATACAGATGTCAAAAGCCGATATATACAAGTGACACCCAACACATGAAGTTGAAATATAACTTACAAGTGACCGTCAAAAGGTTTACCACTACAGAAATGTTTTTAATTGTGAAGCGTAATATATTCAAGAAACTACTGAGATAAGCTTAGAAAAATGTCATTAGCTTTAGAAAAATAGAAAATTTAAAGAAACACGAGCAATTCATTAATTCTAATAGATCGCAAAAATTTACTTAATAGTACAGCAAAAGTAACGAATGTAACAAGTCCTTCACAAATTTTTTTCTGAAGTAATCAGTCAAGCCCACAAACTGCCGGATTTGTTTCACTTTATTTGGTGTGGGAAATTGACTAAAAATTCTTGGCGATACCGGTCGTACGGAGGAGTTACCAATGTGGAAACCTAAGTAGTCAATAGTACAAGACCGAAAGACACAGCTTTCTAGGTTTAAAGTAAAGTTCCCGTTCCTCAATGCAGTACAATTCAATACATCAACCATTAGATAAAAGTTATATATGTTTTGAGTGATCACATTGAAAATCTAACATCAATCAATCTGTCCAATAGTTTGTTGTTAGCATTTTCACAAGGTGATATTGTTTTTGTTTATTTTGCTATGGATAATTTTGAGAAACGCGCCGTCATTAAGTTTCTGTATTTGAAAAGTTTAAAGAATGTAGATATTTTGAAGAAATGCGGCCATAAAAAGTTGAGTGGCTGAGTTTAAACGTGTCAGAACAATCGACTAAGATGGACATCGGTCGGGACGCCCGAGAAGTGTCACTAGACCACAAATGGTCGAGAAAATACAAGATAAGGTGAGAAAACATCGGAGACTAAAATTGAGTGAAATTGTCAGTGTTGTGGAACGGATGTTCACTACTTTAACACACGAATTAGATTTGAAACAGTAAGACGGGTGCAGCGTTTAGCCACATTGGAACAAAAACGGGTGTGCGTTCAACGGTCACAACTACCATTGGGCCGTTTTAAAAGAATTTAATCGATTTTGTACTAAGGTTTATCACCAGAAATAAAACATGTGTTCATTACCATACTTCGCAAACAAAACTTCGACCTAAGCAGTGGACGGAGCCTGCCTATTTTGCTGGTCGGAAGAAAATGTGTTTGGTAATGGCATTAACGCATTTGAACATATCTGGAAAGAATGTATTAAACGATTGGGAGGTTATGTTCAAAATGAAAGATTCTTGTTGAAAAATCCTTTTCTTAGGCTGGGTGATAATCATCCCGCTTTCGTAAGTATTACCCCTCATCTTGTTATTGTTGTTTTGGTGTATTATTCTCTATCAAATATGCCTAAAACCTTTACACGCCAATCTTAATGGAGAAACGACACTAATGAGCAAGAATTAAAGGTTGTCGTTTTACGGTGTTGGCCAGTATTTTGCATGAAATGCTTATAAAAAGCTTTATTCATGAAGTTCCTTCGCAAGAAGGTGAAATGTATTACCTACGTAGAGTAAAACTAAACGTTATAGTTTTACGACTAAATTTATTTCTCAAATCGATTGGTTGAGTCCATAGGACTAAACTTTAGTTTCGCTGTGCTGTTCATCATTGGGATCGTTCACATCCATCTAGTTTAAATACTTTTGCTTGTAAAGTCATAAATGAAAATTGTTTAAGCAGCAAGTTAGTTTTAAGCAGTGTAACTGATTTTTTGACTTAAAGTTTTCCATACTTAATTATACCGACTGAAAATTGGCAAAGCTAAGAGGGTTTCCGGTTTTATGCACATTTAGAACGTTTTACTTTGCTCAACTCCATGGGTCTTAGTTCATTATTGACATTCTTATTAGATTTTAGCAATTTTCCAATTATGTAAGTTTATGGTCAATTTAAAGTCATTAAACTTTAGTTTTTATCCAGACCAAAATAATTTCATACCTTTTTTGAAACTTTTCCTACACAAGGTGGAGCAGGGAGCTAATGTGACCACAAACTTTTATTAGTTCATATTGAAATTATAATAATTATAAACGTTGCTTTTAAATAATTCAAGCTTTAAGTATCCTGTAGCCTTAACCCATTTTAATCCACCGAACTCAAATGGGAACAGACGTAAAAATGGGCATGTGGTGACATCTATAGCATTGACTCAATTTTGCTAACTGAAGAGATTAAACCCTAAAGATATCTAGGATTTCTTTGTTAGGCTGGGGAAAGAGGGTGCATAGATGATCGTGATTTTAATTTATTCATTAATGACCCATGTTAGATTTATTAGCAGTCTTGTTATGGTATTTCTGAAAATTTACATACAAACTTTTGCTGCAATTTTGATACTCCTTGGGGAATGGACTCAAACGATATTTCGCCAATAAATCCATTCCAATATTACTTAAAACGTTTTAAAACTGTGCCGCAGGTGCTGAAAATATAGCTTATTGAGACGAAACTGACAATGAATATATTGACGGTGATAATCTACTGCCTCTTACTCCTGGCCTGCCTGGCGAAGTAAAAGTTTATTATCTAAGTGATGATAGGAAAATATGTGCCGTGTATGGTACCTTGAATTTGGAAATATTGCACCAGATGGTTGTTATTCAGCCTGTTCAAAAATAGACAGTAAATTGCTGTGAATAAAGTTGGTAAGTAAGTTACACATTTGTGTGCATAAAACTAGGAGAGCAGTTATTAGAAGGACACTTGGATTAGAATTAAATACTTTACTGATCGTTTGCTGGTATAAATTAGAAGGATAGTTAGTTTACCTGACGTTAGTAAGACTTTTCGTACAATGGGTTGGTTCTTGTTTGAAAAAAGGGTTGAAGACGCAATTGGTATTTTTCCGATCAATTAAAAGGAGTCAATTGTATCCTGTCGCTGTGAGCTGGGAAAGTTAAAGTTATACCGAAAACCTGTGCAAATTTAGGTTAACTACTTTTCTGTGTTTTTTGTGATTTCGTTAAAATTGTGGAACTGCATTTAAATACGCAAATGGACACGCTTTCTTATGTTGTACTGCGCCACATAGACGCCTTTCAGGCCAGAGCATATAAATATCAAAGCGTGTTCGCTACGTCGCTTGTGATTGTGATTGTGGATTACTATAGTTTTTCATTGTGCACTTTACCTTTCAAAATTTGCCATTTATGTTTTCTACGTGTTCGATCTGATGATAATTGGAATAATTAAAATTAAGATATAAGTGTTTCATTTTGGAATTTTGGAACTTGCAAGCTTCAACCAAATAATTACATTAATTATTGAAATTTCATCGCGTGTCACTTCATTTCGGAAGCAAATTTATCATTTTTTTACTTTAAGATAATTGTACATGTACATATTGCTCATTGAATGTTGCATTTATTTTCATATTGTAATATATAGAGTATTGGTGAACATTAAGGGTATTAGTTCAGTATTGTACGTTTTTTCGCCCTATTTCACAGAATTGTCATTATTAACCGTTCATATAAATGAGTAGGCAACAGTAGCTTTGATTACTTTCTCGTTGCTAATTGTCATAATAGTAATGTTTTAAGTTATACGGCCTTGCAGTGACCACTAATTTTTATTTGTTTGTGATTTTGACGAGAGCTTTTCACGTTCATTATTTAATGAGAGGTTGCATTGCTTGTTTTTTTTTGCTATTTTCTGGGTTTAAGATTTATGGAAATAGAATGTTATTGCTAAGAACGTAAAGTAAAGTTGAATCAAATAAGTTTTGAATGATACGACCTTGCAATGACAACGACTCATTTATTATTGGTTTATGACTTTGACTACACCTTTTCACGTTGATTAATTCATGCGAGGTTTCATTGTTTGGTTTTCTTTGCTATTTATTAAGTTTAAGATTTTTGGAAATAGGTATCCATTAAGATTAACGTAAAGTAAAATTGAAGCAAATAAGGTTGGTGACCTTTTCGGTTGGTTTTGCAGCATGATATTTTGTGTTGATTGCAAATATATTGAAGATTTTGCAGAAAATACCCTTCCAGAAGCCTTTTCGCTGATTTGCCTGGTTAACACTCCGAAAAGTAAACAAGTTTTCGTTTTGCTATTGAGTCTAAAGATCCATTGATAAGTTAACATCAAGTAAAGTAAAACTTGAGTAATTGAGTTTCATGACCTTTACAATTGGCCTCGCCGCACGCTTATGTTCTTTTTAGTGCGTTCGAACATTTTGAACCTTTTCTGGGTAGTACCGGCCCAGGAGCTCTCTTGCTACCGATCTGATCAATGCTACGAGAGATACTCAGGTGTTTGTTTGTTTTGACATTTCTGTGGAGTACTAGCGCTTATTTGTGTGCCAATTAAACTCCTAATTATGATTTTAAACAAACTGGCGCCCTTTGATTTATGACTTCCCGATTTCACTAAAACCACCCTATACCCATCCCAGACCACTGAGCTGTCGGAACTTACCCCCTTGTCTGATACATCAGATTATACTGCGATTTTCACCCATAACCAGTACTTTCTGCTAGTGCAGGGAAGAAAAAAAACGGATGTTTCGATTATCGATATGAAACCAACAGTCTATATCTTTTTGTAGAATGGAAACACCAAGTATGGCAGCGAACTACAATAACATTGAATCCATTTCAAAAGTAAAGTGTTGGTTTATGTAATCTGGCGCCAAATAAGTATTGCATTAGTATTAAAAGAAAATCTGGCGTTTGTAAATCCTTGGAATACTATATTTAGCTGTGGGAACCAAGAATTTAGATCGTCTTGGGTGTCAGAGATACATCTCCTAGAATTACTTAAGATCAAATAAAACGTCTAGCTATTCTATGAAGCTAGAAGAGTCAGTTCCAATACACATACAGAGAAATAAGGGTGAATATCTCCTGAAGAAGTTACACCAATAACATTAGTGCAGGGTACGCCACCTCCGATATCACCGGTCATACGAGAAGTGTGTTGTGCGACATTATGCCCTGAACGAGATCGTTTTAAACAATTCAATGCACCCATTGTACTCACATGAGTACATGCATCTAATTTCCCACCTGCTAAAGGTAAAGAAGTAAATTTCTTGGAAGAAAATGGATAACATGATTACTTGATGTAGTTAAAACACAAATTTGTACGTTACTAACCAACTTGACATTCTCTTTAAGAGGGTCAAAAGGCAGCATTAAGATGCTTTTCCACTTACTCATTAGAATTGTATATTTCATTTGCGTATTTATAGGTAAAAATGAAGTTACATTAAAAACATAATTTAATATCACTTTCAAGGTATAAGGAAAGTGTAATCCTTACAATGCACTGCTATCAATCAGTGTGATGTTTCCATTTGTAAGTGAAACCCAAACTGGTATAAAACATAATATGATAAGTTAAGTTTATTTAAAGTTCTTCGTCCAATAAATTATTTGTAAAGCAATTTGTTTAGAACATAAAAGAAGTAACAGTTTAAGAAAGTACTACACGTGCGTAAAGTGTCAGTTCCTCCCTTGCCATTAATTTGATGTGCGTACTGGGAAACGCTCGGTTTGATCATATTATATAAACAGGCTAAAGTAAACGTCGCGTTATCCTAACGTTTACATCACTCGGTGAACAGCAATTTTCTTTCTGCAGGTCGATTAGTACAGCAGTGGTATCTACACAATAAGTCGGACTATGTACTTACAAATGAACAACTTTGCCGCATAAAAAAAATTTAACGCTATGCTATGAAAGTATAAACCAAAGCTCACGTAGAAATCCATCAAACATGAGCAATCAAATCAAAAGACACAACGAAACGTGTTTACAGATAATAACAGTATCAGTTTATGTGCTAATGCAATAGAGAACTGCCTTTAATTTTTAATCTAAAGTAAGAATAATTGTTGGTTAGATTATAGCTGTACATTAAAATGTCTCTGCGAAGATTGGAAGGAATATAAAGGGTGGCCATCGGATACGCCGGATTTGCTTTTGATATGAAACACACTAAATTATTACTTAATTTGGAAATGTTTATTGATTTATGAAGTGGACACGTTCACATTAATTATGGAATATTATGTCATCCAAATGGCTGTGCTGACATAGACGGAGCCTTTTGATAAAATGTTAAAAGGCATGCTCAATTTCAAAAATAACGCGTTGGATCTCTGTTTTCAGTTCAGGAATTGTTTGTGGTTTGTTAGCTAGACCTTGAACTTTTAAAACACTCTAGAAAAGAAAATCGCATGGCGTTAAGTCGCAAGATCTGTCAGCATTTCTGGAAATCGCATGACCAAATAAATTTTGTCTTAACAAATCGATGGTTTCTTTGGTGCATGGCATGTGGCACGGTCATATTGAAACCACATTTCTTTGAGATCCATATCATTGATTGATCCAACAAAAAGTTAGATATCGTTTCACGATATCATTTACAGTTACGGTTTAGATGCACTAATTCTCAAAAAAGAACGGCCCAATTACACCTCCAGCCCGTACAAAGCACTAATCCGTAACTCTTTGTAGGTGCCGAGGTTTTTTAATAATAACACGAAGGTTTTCAATGCCCCGCATTCAACAATTCTGCTTATTAACAAAACCATCCAAATGAAAATGAGCTTCATCGATAAAACGATGTTTTTGTCATTTTCTGTTTGGTTTTAATCACCCGATTAGCGAACTGTTTCCGTTGCAGATGGTCTTGTGTCTTGAGTTCCTGCGTGAAACTTTATAAGGGTAGATATGAAGGTCTTCTGATAATGTTCTATTGCTGGTAACGACATGTTGGTGTTCTTGGATTCTCTCTATCTCACTGAAGTTTGCAATGTTTTTGGCCGATCGAACTGGAAGAGGACGCGGTAGACTTTATTTGTTCATAACTTAACCAGGTTCGTTAACTTTTTAATTAATTTTCGAACCAAATATTCCACGAACTTTTCGAACAGTCCCCGGAAAACTTCGCCAAATTTGTAATGTGCTTTTAACTGTACGTATAGCGATGCATTTTAATAACCCTAATAACACCAGATGGCAAATTCCAAACCTTAAAGTTGCCAAGATAAACAAAAAAAAATGGAGGAAAATTCAAATCAAGTGTTCACGATGGGCTAACCTTTATTAGTGTCGTTTTACTACGAAGACAGATAGTAATTTAAATATTAAAATTGCATTGTGCTATTATTCCATTCACAATTGTCATACAGAAATCAATTTTCCTAGACTAGAACTGTTAGTGGCGTACAGTTACAATACTGTTAAAAAAATGATTGCGTATGCTTTGCAGATCTACAATATTACTAGAGCATTAACCCTAGGGCGGTCAGGGAAGAAGCTTGTCAAACCCGAAACTGTGTATTAGTCAGTTGCCTACTAATTAGTAATAAACAAGTATCACGTTTCTTATAGTATAATAGATTAGCAGAAAAAAAGTTTTTATTGCAGTGGGGGTTCGAGGAGCGCCGCCCCCGTTGGTATTACCTTATTTTAAAAAAATATACCTTTGGTATGTTTTAAAAGACTTGAACACAGTGTTTGAAACATATTTGAAGCAAGGTTTAATTAAAGTATCATTGATAACGCGTTTTACACTTACTGCATTTACAACCAACTCATAATTGTGAGTTGGAATTGGTAGCGAAGAGTAATATAAAATACAATACGTTCCAAATATTTGAGTGCAGGAATGTGCATAAATGCAGGCATATCGGTCACGCGGAAGAAACAAATGGAATTCAAAGTGCCACTGAGGCTATGGATGCACGGGAAGATAACTAGCAACGTAAAGGGACAGTGAAGATGTGGTTGGAGTAATCCAACACCCATACAGTGTACGATTTTTTCTGCAAAATATGGACAAACGTTTGTAAAAGGAAGTAGTAGATAATAAATCACAATAAACGTGGTAGAGAGAATGTCTCAAAGTCAAGGCCATGCCATTTTTGATGTAAAATTTAATAAATAATAATGAATTAAATAATTTCTTAGAAATGTAAATGTAGAACCAGTTTAAAGTGCATTGATCACGGATATTGAAGTAGGGCTGAGATCATTGACCTGAGCGAATCTTGGTCTATTTTTAGAAATCTGAAAATAGAACCAATTCAAAGTTCGTGACCTTCTCAAAGTTATTAACTTATGCTAAAAAAGGACATAATTGTACGTCTTCATTTCAATTTTAATTTAGATTTTTGGTATGTCTAGGTTTTCTGCTGTGTTTTTCCTAGACCTTGAAGTAAGTGCTTTACCAATTATATGTTAAACTAAAAACAACACTATAATTTAACATATGTAGTTAACATTAAAGTTAAAATTAAAACTACATGTAACGTTCTGTATTATGCTTTTGATTGTTAAATAGCACTTAAATTTATTGACAAAGCTATTTCTTTATTTGGTTCAACTGTTATATTTGTGAATGATTCTGTCAATTTCAAATTGTTACAACTTTTTCATAACTTTACACTTACATCATAACTTGATTAAGTTCTGTTAAGTTTGTTTTTTGGTTGACACTTTTCATTGTTAGCTTTCGATCGTTAGAGGGTGTTCAATTTTTTAATAATTTAGTTATTATTTACTAAAATTCTATCCCATAGTTGGCTTTATACATTTATCAAACTGTTATATTAATATGAAAATGTAAACTTTCACCATTAACACTCATAATAAAATACTTATCTTTTTTGGGTTTTTTAATGGTGTACTTTAAATTATAATCTAAACGTTTCGATAACACTTACAGTTATCTTCGTCAGTAGTAATGTTTGTTAAAAATTGTTAAAGATGTTGTTAACAATTTTGTCAAAGTTGAAAAATTAATTTTATCTTTAACAATATTAATAGATATTACTACTGACGAAGATAACTGTAAGTGTTACCGAAACGTTTAGATTGTATTTATCACATTAGTATACAAATACACCAATAAAAATCCCAAAAGATAAGCAATTTAATACGCATAATAATGGTGGAAGCTTACGTTTTCACAAATTTAAACTAAATCTTCATTGATCTGGACCGGAGATTGGTACCGAAATATTTGACAGTACATTGAACCCTAGAAGATATCTTAGGTTACTTGTAAGGTCAACAGGGGTTTGTACAGCCCGAGGTACTCATTAAAAAGGTCAAATTTTCCATTATTTAATATTTTCGTATTAATAACTTACTATAATAATAATAAGAATAACATAATTTAATGTCTGTCATCCTCACAATCCTTGAAAACTACTTGTTGATTACTTTATTGATAATAAACCTTTTTAAGGCATTTTGGATATCAGACCTGAAACTTTCACCATTTGGTATAATTAACACTTTATTTGGGAATACAGTATCAAAATATTGAAAAGTAAACATCAATATGACATGAATTAATAAGATAACTGGGAATTAAAGTTAAATCACTACTGCAGGCTGTAAAACGCCCAGTATCGGACAGTTCATATCCATTATCCCTATTCAAGCAGTTAGGCTGTTTCAGAATTTCATTAGCTCTCGAATCTTTCTTGTATACCAATTCCTATCGTAAACCAGAATCCTTCTGTTTTTATATTTAATATTGAAGAGTGTTTAAGGCATGTTGAGCAATTGCTGATATAGTAGGGTGAAGTAAAGTTAAGTGTATTTTGTGTTCTGCTAACCTGGTGTTAATGCTTCTTCCAGTTTCACCATTGAAGACCACAAGAGGATGGTACTTCGCAAACACCACGTGTATCTAATGTCATTTGGTCTTTAGCAGAATTCAGGAGATTTCGAATTTTAATACTGATTTGTAAGCTACTTTTGTATTATGCTTTTGCAATATTTTGCAAATGTCATACGTTGTGTTCACAAGGAAAGGTAAAATGGCAAACTTATTTGAAGTTGTAGATTTATCACCAGTAGGCGCCATTTGTCTCGGTTGAAATGACTTTTTAATTTATTGTTTGTTGAAGCCATTGCTTATGAAGACATTTTCAAGATGGTTTAATTCAGGATGTAGTTTAACTGGGTGTCAGATCTTTGTGACACAGTTGTACAAAGTCCGTATCGTACTTAACTTTTGTGCTGAATGATGGTGTGATGAAGCATCAATATAATGATCTGTATGAGTTGGATTACGATATACGGATTGTGCTAGGCTTCCATCTAGTTTTCTTTCAATTTGAAGATCAAGTAATAGAAGGCAACTATCTTATTCTTTTTCTATTGTAAATTTAGCACCATTAATTCTTCTTCACCAAAAGGCCAGATAGCACAAATATCGTCTACATATCTAAGCCAATGTTTGGGTTTCTTAGGTGCGTTAATTAGAGCCTGTTCTTCGCAATGTTCCATAAAATAAATTGCAATCAATGGTGAAGTTGGGATCCTACAGCTACTTCATCCAACTGTTGATAAAACTCGCCATTAAATAAGAAGAATGAAGTAGTTAGACGATGTTTAAATGACTTGACCTCGTCATTCTAATAGTGTTAAGGTGTCATTTATTGGTACTTTTGCGAACAAGGAATCCACGCCAAAACTAATTAACAATGGCCAGAAACGCAGCGTGAGAACCCATACCCCCATACGCCGTGTACAAGTCTTCGCATACGTGGGATATGTGGACTGAACACGGACCGAAGGGAGCATGACGTAGCAACACGACTTCAGCATGGTTCGAATCTCACACGTTCTCTGATTGGTGTGTATCATTACTGCTTCCTAAGCTGAAGAGGTGTGGCGAAGATATCGTCATCATTGGAGACAATTCATCTTCACATTAATGTACGAATTCTCCAACTCTGCAGAGCAACAAACACTTGATGTGGATTTTTCGTCCCAATGAAGAGAGCATGGCGAGAAATTTTGACGGATTATAAAGCAAGCTCAGTCCGTAATAGTAATGTGCTATAGGTAAGCAGTGCTTCCCTCAATTGTCGAAAAACCATCAGACAACTTAAAAGCGGATTTTAAAATATCTGGGATATATCCTTTCGACATAACACCTTTCTTGAAAGACTTCCGGCAAGCAATGAAATGAATTCATGTGCAATAACTGAAAACTCCTTTAATGATTGTTTGGAAAACAAGAGGACTGACCTTACGTCCATCAAACCAAGGAAAAGAAGCGTCTGCAGGTACCACCAGGAAAAAGTATCGCACACGAAAGAATTGGGGGAAATTTCAGCAAGTCCATGTGTTAATTTCAACGATGAAGAACCGGAAGTGTCATCACAGACAAAATAAGAGAAGAGTAGAAGATGAAGTGTTTCAGAGCTCTGATGATGACTCTAATATTCTAGAAGAGATTTAAAGGGAAGCGGAAAGAAAAGGTGTATTATTTTGAAAGTAAAAGTTCCGTCGAACGTACAAGGGTTAAAATAACTCCAAAGAAAACCAAGTGAATATATTATATTTTCCATACAAATAAATGTTTACGTTTGAAATAAAACTAGTAAAATTGCCTATTTTGTGTTTTTTTCCGTAAGATATTGTTAGATAGGTACCTATTCTTTTATACTGAAACCGTTCCTCATATTTATCTGTGGTGTAATGTTTCAATCTGAGAGAGTATACTTACCCTAGTTGCGTTTAAACCGATAAAAATTCTAGTGGTGCAAAATATACTCTGCCTATGGGATACTTTGCACCAATTCTTGTATTTATGAAAAATGCAAAAAATTAGCTGAATTTTAAAGAACAATATGCAAATCATAATGCTACACCAACATACTACCCATTGCAACTATTGCAAAGTTGATAATCAATTGTTACGCGAAAAAACGGTTAGGCGGGAGAGAGGACATCGGAAGGCGTAGAAAGAGGATTAATTACTAAAAGGGGTGGTGAAAAATGTGCTTATACGGCGTGTGTTTATGTATTACAATTTAATTATATAGGCGGGTTACATGAACATATTTGTTTATTAAATACTTTTTAAATTGAGTGGTTAATTCATCTTTATAACAAATCAGAAGTGTGATACTGATGCCTTTGGTTTTGAGATAACAGACTCGTGCGTACCGGCGAAAAACAGGTGTCATCGGGCGTGATATTTGGTGAATTTCACATTCCTGTGTGCATGAAAATCTAAAAGGCGGAAGAAGCTTTCTTCAAAGGCGAGTTGGCAGGTATTTCCGAAGAGGTGAAATATACTGTAAGTATTCAATTTACATTTAAATTGATAAAGAGGTGAAACATAAAGTACGCATTAAAACCAATCTGATGACGCGTATATGTTATTCTAAAACTGAAACTGAATATCTATGTGATAGGCGTTACATTAAATAACAAGCGGAAATACTGGATAAAAAAAATTACTGGAAGCGAATTATTAAAATTGTGAAAATTGCAAAATGTTAATCAGTATATACAGGTGTAATTAAAATACCGCATTTATTGATTGTAAAGGCGTTGCAAATTGATTTGATATTCAGGTGAAATTATAATAAAGGTGAATTGAAGACCTTAGAGATACAACGATACATGCCACAAAACTGGGTTTTTGAGTAAATCAACTTTAAAGTTTATAACCAAATCCTGAAATACTAAGAAATGCATTAAAAAAATTATAACTTACTATTTCGAAATTTCCAACCGTTCTTCAAAGAATGCTGGAAAAAAAGTTAGAAAGGATAAAGAAAATATAACAATATCTCCGGTGTACTGATGTTCTTACACCGCTTTTGCCAATATTAAGGGATTTAAATCCTTCATTCGGAAGGTGTTTAAAAAACAATACATTTGGACCATCAGATACAAAAATAAATGCACTGATTTTACTGAAATTTAGTTTCTCCTTATTATCAGTCTGTTTTCTTTGTAATTTGCAACTGTAAGTCCTTAAAAGGCAAAAAAAGGGTTGTTCCTTTTCGCTTTTAAAACAACTTGATACCAGTCATCAGGAAAATATACTTGTTTTAAATAGTGGCGTTTATACTTTTCGATAATAGCAAAATCACGATCCGATGGAAGATGCGTGTGTCCGACTACTAGGAATCGGTGCTCTACGGTCTCAAAAACATTTTCTTTTATAAGTTGTTGCCATAAGCATACAACCGTCCAATTTTTATTTTGGCCGGTGCAATTATCGTTATATACAACGATCTTCCTGTAGTCACTGCGACATTCCTTAAAATGTTTCTGTAATATGCTAGCAATTTCATCGCTGCCACGTTTTGCCAAGTTTTCTGGCCATATATACATATATCCTATGTCTTCAATACAGTGAATACCTAGATTACATGACCACACTTTTCGCAGATAAAAAGCAGGCCCAACTGTCAAATTTGGTACAGGTAAAGCCTGTTCTAAATCAAAACTTATGATAAGGGCATCTTTTGTTTGATTGGCACTTTCTATTTCGTCTTTGAGCCTTTCTTGTAACGCTTCTGCCCTGCGATGGTGTGTATAATTCAAGTTGAACCTTTAAGGTGTCAGATGATTCTCCTTTACGCGCAGCATTTATAATCTGACCGTTGAGAAAGCCACAAGTTTTGCAAGTATCGGTTTTGGGCAGCTTAAATCCGATGCTAAATTCCTTGCTAGTAGCTTTCATTTACTAGATGTAAATCTTTATTTTTATACCATTCAATGTAGTAGTCATGGTAGAGAGCAGAAATGGATGTCATGATCTATGTATACCTTATTAGGATTTTTTTGTCTACTGTAATTACTTGGGGATGGACGTAATGGTGTCTTTATGTTTTCAACATCACTGTCACTAATGCTATTTGCTCTGTTCTGGTGTTTGCCACGTTTATCCGCTTTTGGAGTGCTAGCACCTCCGCTCATCCGTTCAAAAAAAAGTTGAACCCTTTTTTTTAATTTTGAAGTCCGTGGACCACAAGAAACTCTTGTTTGCATATTTTGACGTCAACGCCTAATATTTTGACGAAATAGTGTATAGAAACTTTGGTAAATATTTTGTTTTTCGTAATCTGCTAAATCCCAAAAGGTGTTAAAGATTTGAATTTCTTGTTCTTTCAAAGTATCCCGACATTTTCGGCGACAGTTACATGGAGATCCAATTTCTCGCTCAGGTACTTGTTTTTGTCGTTTATTGACATAACTGTAACCCAAATTTCGTTTTATTTTTATTTTATTTCGGGCCTGCCTTCCAAGGTTTGCTTTCCACCATCTTGAAGCAACAGCTTTTTCTGGGGTGGGCAGAGAAGTATTATCCTAAAAACGAAAACCTACGTTAACATTTTGCTGCAATATTCAATAAGTCGTAACTATAGCAATATCAAATTAAAAATGGTTAATTAGTCACATTGGCTGTTATTTTCACGTCAAATCAAAAGTTGAATGGCATTTAGTTCGTGATTCGTTTTTTATTCCAAAAGCACACCTTTCGTAAACTTTTTAAGGCATAAAGGGGATAAGCCACAATTAGATATTTTGCGTACGATTGATGATATATTATGAAATATATATATATATATATATATATATATATATATATATATATATATATATATATATATATATATATATATTTAAACATTATGGTGGCACAAGCAATAAGCGAATGTGACATTTTAGCGTTAAGAACAACATCAAATCGAATATTTAAAAAAGAAATTTAAGCCACAGTAATTTTACTTAACAAGGATATAAGCCACATATTGTAATTACTCACCTGCCTATCATCATCTGAAGCTGTTTCACTCTTACTATCACTTTGTACGTAATCTTCGTCCCATCAGACTCAAAATCTTACCCACAATCACTTTCACATCCTTCATAATACAATGTACCTGTTGTACTACTTCACGCCGCCATGATGCAAATACTGTGTCTTGTACCGTTTTTGCACATCAAATAGTTGATTTTATTTTGCAAGCAACAAGAATTTTGAACGGTTGTGGCGTCATCTATGATACGGTTGTAATGACTTTAACTTCGTAGGTAGGTAGGTGCGTATTGACACGATAAAAATGTATATAACGCATTTTTTAGACAATTGTGGCTTGTACCGTTGTTGCTCTAAGGTATTCAATTGTAAATCGAAATAAATGACAATATCATAAGCGTTATTATTAACAATTGTAAATAAAAATTAAAGAGGTGATTTTAAGTGTTGTACTGAAATAAATGTGATTATTATTATGCAGAGACGGTTCTACTTGTTTTTATTTGAATGTAATTATTATGACACAGGGGCGTAACTGAAAATTGTGAACAAGATTTATAAGGTGATTTTATTTGTGTTTTAGGTATAATTTATGCACTTATCGATTTATAAAGGCGTTATATTAGATATTGCGGAGTATTATTATACAGGGGCATTACCAAAAACTTAATTATTAGTTATATGTACAATTAATGTAATTATCTATTTATAAGGGCGTTATATTCCATTACGGAGCAACATTATAGTACAAGGGCGTAGCTGAGAATTGCATATATAAATTTGGAGGCGATTCTATTGGTGTTTTAGTTACCATCTACATAAATTGTAAAGGCTTTACATATCGATCTAATGACTATTATACATAGGCGTATATAAATTTGCAGACAATTCTATTTGTCGTTTGAGGTGTAAGTTGCATAATGGCTGAATCGTAAAAGCGTTACCAGCTGACAGGGATTACCATAGTACAGGGTGGCCAACTGAGAATGCGAGGCACTGTATCTGGGAAACTATCCATCGTACAGGCTTGCGCAAAAAAAAGTTTTATTAAAACGGCCAATACAAAAACCTGGAAGTAGAGGATAATCTGAACTTTTTTGTTTGGCACTTTTTGATGTATCTATAAAAATAAAGTGGTGGGGGGGGTTATTCAAAGGTTTCCTTAAATCACTCCTCGTATCTTCGAAACGGCTAATCCGATTTTAACAAACTTGGGCGCGTTGAAAAGAGCTTTTCTTGTGCTACAAATGTTTTGTTATTTTCACATGTCGTCACTAGAGGCCTTTGTTCGGCATTGCGACAGAAACGGTTAATTTTCGCAAAAAAATTAAATGCAATGGTATGACTTTTTTTCATGAGCAAGTAGCTAAACGATGCTTAAATAAGCTCGCGAAAACCGCATCTCGATATTTTGTTCCTAACCTAAAATTTCGGTCGAATAAGGCTTTATACGAAAATCCCTTAAATTTTTATTTTTTTAACTATATTTTTTTGGAATTGTTTCTATTATGTAAGTTGTGGCCCCCTAAAAAGGACCGATTTAAAGGAGGAGGGTTTTTAATGCCCCCGTAAATGCTCGAAATGCTGACCATCACTCTGTGCATTGCTGAGGACTCTTATGGGTAGACAAAACTGCAGCTCTGAATAGGTTACCTAGAAATTACGATTTTAAGTGTTTATAAATTTATTCACCAGAATAAAATCACCCTTTTTGAAATTATTACGGGCAAGTAAGCAATGCTAAAAGTTATACGAAAGGCCTATTTTTTGTTTGTTTAAATGCATATTCACTATGGATATATACGAAAAATACAATTAATAGAAGCAGGCAATGGAAACAGATACCTAAACAAAACATACATAATCCTTAAATTGTCAATAGTTGTCAATATTTTCGCGTTACTTTGAGCAATTTTCGTGCTTTCAAAATGCGTTTTAGGAATAATGAAGCTGTTGATATGCTTACGGTTTATTTTGAATGTCTTCAGAATGCCGCAGCAGCTAAAAGAGTTTACGCGGCCCGATGTCCAAATCTGTGCCCTTGCGATGTAAGAGTTTTTCCCCGATTAGTGGCGAGCTTACGAGCCAATGGTAGTTTTCGACCTACGTTTCAACGGCAAAAAATTGTAAGAACACAAGAAAATATTAACCGTGTACTGGGCTATATTGAAGGAATCCTCATGTTGGGCATATCACGGACAACAGTTCAAAATATTTTGAAGGACCATAGGTAAGCTCTAATGGCCATCAAAATATATAGGTATTCGTTTAAACTTTTTTTAATTACTTTAAGAATGCAACCATATCATGTCGTTTTGCATCAGGCCTTGAAAAAGGATTGTTTTGATCGAAGGTTAAATTATTGCCATTGGAAGTTAGGCATGATACGCGAAAATAGAGAATTCTTATTTCAAATTCTTTGGACCGATGAAGTCACCTTCAGTAGTGACGGGAGAGTCAATCTGCGCAATATGCATTATTGGTCTGCAGAAAATCCCCATTGGTTGTGTGAAGTTCAGCGCCAATGACGTTGGAGTTTAAATGTATGGTGTGGCATACTGGGAGGCAGAATTATTGGGCCACATTTTTTCGAGCAACCCCTAAATGGCAATGTATTTCTTGACTTTTTGGCCAATCAATTACCGTTGTTGTTGGAAGATGTGACTCTGGAAACAAGCCAAAAATTGTTTTTGCAGTTGGATGGTTGCCCAGCACATTTTGCTATTAATGTGCGAGAGCATATTAATGCAGTATTTCAACAGCGGTGGATTGGTCCATGGTCTCCGCGATTGGGAAACTTAACTTGCCTTAATTTTTATTTATGGGGGCGCTTAGAGAACATCGTGTTTCGGACTCAACCTACTATGTAAGATATGAAAAACCGGATTCGTAACGCAATACGTAACATACCGAGAGCCGAAATTGAAGCTGCTGTTTTGTCTAGTCATGAGACGCTTCAGCAATAGAGTGTGATGGTCATCAAGCATTTACGGGGGCACTAAAAACCTTCTTCCTTTAAATCGGTCCTTTTTAGGGCGACAACTTATATAACAGAAAGAATTCCAGAAAAATATAGTTAAAAAAAGATAAAAATTTAAGGGATTTTCGTATAAAGCTTTCTTTGGCCGATATTTTAGGTTAGGAACAAGATATCGAGATGTGGTTTTCGTGAGCTTGTTTAGGAATTATTTAGCTACTTGTTCATGAAAAAAAGGCATACCAATACATTTAATTTCTTTGCGAAAATTAACCGTTCCTGTCGGAATGTCGAACAAAGCCCTTTAGCGACGACATGTGAAACTAACAAAACTTCAAATATTATAACATTTGTAGCCCAAGAATAGCTCATTTCAACGCGACCAAGTTTGTGAAAATCGGCTGAGCCGTTTCAAAGATACAGAGGGTTATTTAAGGAAACCCTTGAATACCCCCAACCACTTTATTTTTAGACATACGTTGAAAAGTACCAAACAAAAAAAATTCAGATTATCCTCGACTTGAAAGATCAATTATTTTTTTATTAGGTTAATATAGCAGGATTTACAGAAACATCACTTTTTTTAGATTCAAGATTGCAGTTACGCCTCCTAGCGGCCATTTCAGAAACTTGAAAATATTTTCCAGGTTTTTGTATTGGCCATTTTAGTAATCACTTTTTTTTTGCGCAAGCCTCTACGATGGATAGTTTCCCAGATACAGTACCTCGCATTCTTAGTTGGCCACCCTGTACATGGGCGTGACTAGAGATTGTACATAAAATTCAAAGACGGTTTTTAAACAAAATCAATTGAGGCGATACAATTTGTTTAAATTATAGCAATATATAAGTGTAGTCAAGGCACGGCGTTTGCGTTAATTAAATTACGAGTTAATTACTAGGAAAAATTTACATCCTGGGCGTAACCCATAATTGTCAATTATTGACAGGTGTCGAAATGTCTGACGGCGACGTTCTATTGATAGAGACAGACGAGCATCTAACACCTCCGAAAGAGGTTGGCGGCGGCAGGGCACTGGCGGACACCTTATGACGAAAGGTTACAAGATGTTGAGATCGTTTGGAGTGGTCGATGTCATTTAATGAGCCACTTGACACAGACAAAGGACATCGTGACAGATGGATCATAGGCTGGACATGCTCGTGAAATGTAAGGAGTGGTTAAGACTAAACTCTTTGGATCAAGGCGATTACGGGTTAGTAAGAGGTTCTCCTGTATATCCATTAACCACGACTGGGAGGAACGCCGAGTTGAAAGTTCCTTCACGCAAATTTGAGTCTGATAGAGACTGGCGTTTAGATTAAATGTCAATAGACCATGACAGAATATTACCGAGACAAGGTGTTTTATGACATCAAATTGTAATGCCTATTTTGCATTGTGTATGACTACCAAGGTATAAAACTAAGAACGCGGCAAATCTTTAAACCAGAGCACTGTACAACGATTTCCTGGCTAGAATTGGGATTAACCAAAATGCGAGACAGTGAAGGCGTGTGCTCAACGGAAATTATACAGGAAAGTGTTTGAAGCTTAGATGAGGTATTATTTGTTGCCAAGATTGATGGGATACTCATCAGGGCGTTCGTGATAGATGTACCTATGGGGTGCATAGAACTACTTATTGGGCAGGCGGCTCTCCAGGCACCAGGAGTCATGCTGGTTGTTAAGGATGGCGATATGTTAACCGATGATGCCGAAACAATTTTTGATTGTAGGGGCTTGGTTAGAAGTTCGGTATGAAGTTTGTTTGACGCGCTACGGTCCTCCTCAGTGGCGGTAATTGTGGTAATCAGCGGATGCCAAGGTAAGTAACCAATTGGTGAATAAAGTTGACAGACCCTATACAGTAGCACGGGTCTTACCTTATGATAGGTACATAATTGAGACGATAGAGGACGTTAGAGGTTATAAGCGCTTTTAGTCGAATGACGCGGTTGACTCTTTGAGGTGGTACCTATGCATGGATGAATATGACAAAATGAATGTGACTAAACGAATGTGACAAGATGAATGGTGATAAGGCGGACAAGGAGGCAGATGGTTAAGACCTATTATACCTTCTTGTAGGATAATTTTAGTAACGAGGTCATTACTGTTTCAGGAAGGCCCACTGTTACCCGGAAAAGCGGAGAGGCGGGAGAGAACAGACCGGCAGGTGTAGAAGGAGGATCCATTACCAACGAAAGTGTTGAAGAGGAGGTTATATGGCGTGTGTTTATGTATTACAATTGAATTATATAGGCGTGTTATTTATATATATATATATATATATATATATATATATATATATATATATATATACACACACATATTTGTTTATTAAATACTTAGTAAATTGAGTGGTTAATTGATCTTTATAACACAATTTATTTGCTATATAAAATACCTAAATATAACATTCTGTAAAAAATTGTGTAAAGTATACTCACTTTACGGTAATTTATTAAAATAATTACATATGAAATGTGTTTGAAAAGGGACAGCCCCGTAAAATGCGAGACGCGTGGTCACATTAGACTGTATCTCTGCAAGAAAATGCTTTCATTACCGTTCATATTCCACCATGTACTTATTCTATCACACAATCCAATATGCACTTTTAATAGAACCCCGCATCATTCATTTTATATGATTAATTATGTATGCAGAGTAAAAACTTTGTTGTAATGGATATGTGACAATCTGAAGCTGAATTTTCCAAAACTTAATATTTAAATTAAAGCGTCGCCGGCGGCATTATCTCTATACACTAAGTCGATATTTTTGTAGCGGATATTGAATCAATTTTATTTCTATAAACGTAAGCGGCTTGAAACTTGGCCAGGACAACAAACGTACCAGTGATAACCTACAAATTGTCAGCCTCAAGCAGAAATTTTATCATGCATAAACATCCTTGTATGTATTATCTTTTATGCTTTCAGTAAAGCTATAATGTAAAGTTATCACACAAAACAAACCCATTTAATCACGCTAACATACAAAGTGTTTAGAATTTATGGAGTAAAAGATTTCAATCGTAGATATAATACGAAAAGAGGTGTCAGCATTGTCGCAGATTATTTTGTGGCCTTATATGTGTATAATGTTTCGGGTAATTTGAATTTCAGATTATACATTTTAGTATCCGTCGGTTAATTTGTGATAAGAATTTTCTGGCTATCCAAATAAATTTATTTATGAAAGGTACACTGATTTAGACACCGCTTTTATTATACTAATCCACACTGTTTCACTTTCATTAAATCTTATTTCAAAATCTAATCAGTTAGATGAATAATTCTTGTTATTATTCATAAACTGTCTACGTTAAACACAATTTTGACATTGAAATGTCTCTCTGATTGATGATGTTTCATAATAACTTCAGTTTTAACAAATATTCATCAAAATTTAAAATTATTTTATGGAATTAGGAAAGTTTGGGTATATTGCAAGACATTTATACGTGCATGAATGAATATGTGACAAAGGTATAACATGTCGCCGTTAATACATTTACCTTATAATTGTTTCGTTATTGCACTTATATACCCCAAATCACTCAATGGGCGCTCGTGTCGTTACCGCAGGGCTTAAATTAATTTATATCTCGGTAATACGTAAAGCTTTTTTGTAAAATGCAGGAAATTTAATGTTGATGACTGTTTAAGGATGCACCTGTTGTTTCCAAACTCCTTCTTCTCAGATTTAATTCAATTTAATTCCAGCTTTGTTTTTCTATAAACCTTTTTTTATAATCTTTTATTATCTTGTTAAGTTGCATTAGAGTTGGTTATTAAAGTTCCATTTAGTTAGGTATATGCATATTTGATCTGCTGTATTTTCAGCTTTTTTAGTCCAATTTAAGCAAAAAAATCTGGCCGATGAAATTCGGCACACTTTCTTGTGTAAGGAAACTAGCTGTTGCCCGCAGCAATTCAAGTCCATATATATATATATATATATATATATATAT
This sequence comes from Vesta saturnalis, assembly GCA_036346205.1. Lineage (NCBI taxonomy): Eukaryota > Metazoa > Arthropoda > Insecta > Coleoptera > Lampyridae > Vesta > Vesta saturnalis. Next base: position 4,503,157 of record JARFJB010000339.1, read on the forward strand.
ATATATATATATATATATATATATATATATATATATATATATATTGTGCTGGTTCGAAAAACACAAAATATTATTTATTTTAAATACTTAATTTACTAAATGGGGATAAGGTTCTTGTTGTAATAATAATTTTATAAAAAAAATATATATAATTGCGCCGTGCTAACTCAAAATCTCTTTCGGTGATAGGGTTCAAATGTAATAAACGTTGATTGTTGGCAAAATAAATTAAATCTGGAAATATTCATGTAAATGATCAAATTGTACATTATAATAAACAGTTACAATGTAAAACCAACTTTGTTGAGGTCTGCGCAAACTACGCACGCGTTGCCTACTTAATACTGAAATAAATGTAGCCTGTCAAAAATTTCTGCAATTGGTCTAAATTATTGAGCACAATTTTAATTTTGTTTGAGGTAAACTTATTAATTTTATAACAACACTGAATCATTTACTTTTCATATATTGACACGTGTATTCGTACAAACATTTATACGTTATCAAAAAAAAAAAAAAAATCGATGCAATAGGGTTACGATAGAGAAATACAATTCACATGTGTTGCTGCAAATTTGAGATAGACTCTTTTCCATAAGTCGGTGATACTGCTTTGCTATCCCAAATATGCTGCTTAACATTCCATAATTTCATCCATATCAAATAACTGTTGACTGTTCTTCATGTGGTAAATACGATGTACTTACAATGCTCAAATACTTTTAGACAAGCACTTTATTTTATTTGTGTTTTGAAATGTTGTATTATTAATTTAATAATTTCTCGGATTTAATTTTGTATTTTAATTTTATGTAGATTTTTGTATTCACTTGCACCTTTATTTTAGATTTCGTTATGAAGTGAAAATTTATTTTATGGTCTTAATCACTGTCAACAAAATAAACATCGAATCCAAAATAATTGAAGAAATTTATTAACATACAAAAAAAAATGCACCCGATGTTTACACACGATCTTGAAAAACGAAACAATTACAATTTTATCGAAAATTGTGATCGGTAACCTTATTTTTAACTTTAGTTATAGGTTAAACCAATTGTTTTTGATATCTCAACTCTACGTTGATCGCTGACATGTTAACACAAATAACACTAACACTATAACTTGTTAGTCACAAATTTTTTTAAAAAAACAGGAGGGTAAAGGTCCAAAAATTTCAAAAGTTGTAATAGTTGCAAGAGAGCGAGAAATCAGGAGCAATTCCTTTTATACATTTCTCCTAGATACCAAATTTTCAATTTTTTCTCTACGTTACACATAAAAGATTCTAGCTTATGAATGGTCTAAACAAAATTGCAAACATAACTTAAACATAAATTATGCTATATCTTTTTCAATACATTTCGGATTTGATTTTTATTTACACATTTGGAATCAGGGCAAAATTCCGCATAAAAAGACACCGCATAAGCACTATTTTGCTTCGATAATTTTCGTTCTGACAACTTATAATCTAAATTTAATATCAAAAAAATCTTACATCCTACAACTAAACTAATTACATATTGAAATTCCACTTAAAAAAACTGTATCAGAATACATCTACTTCAACCCATTTTATTTAAATTTTACAAAATTTCCACCTTCACATCTAACGTTTAGGTAGTTAGCCCAACTTTTCTAATTTTATGTTTATATTACATGTTTATAGTTAAATTCCTTGTTGAAATGAGGTAAACCTACTATTAAATGTTTTTATAACTTATTTTAAACTTATCTTACCCTATAAGAAAACTATAATTTTGTGAAATTCTTACAAATAATATTTAACCTTACTTAATATAAATTTACTTTTAATTTGTGTAAGAACTGTCTATAACGTTTGAAATGTTCATAAAATGTGTTCTTATATCTGTCTCTAACACAAATACTGTTCACTTGTACTCCATAGTTCTTAATTTTGTCATTTCACATTTTCACATTGATTAACTATTTTGTCAATTGTTTATAAAATTTGCAATCTTATATTAAATATCACACTGCACAATTGTTGTTCATGTTTTTAATTATGTTTTTAAATCACTAACACTTCTTATGCACGTTTTATACACCTTGCCTTTGAATTACAAATATACAATGTTCGTACCATACCCTTTCTTTCCTATTTCAAATAGTTGATGCATTGTACCTAATACTATACATTCTACATATTATAATTATCATAGTACATGTGATCAATATCTGATATGTGTTCAAAATGCTAAAATTCATTGAATAAAATGCGAAATTACATAAATATGTTACACGAAACTAATCGTACCCACTAATTTTAATCATGTTGTCCTTTCTCACATGCTACTGGTATATCTCAATGCTTTTATGAATATAACAACCTTGTGCAAACCCCACAAATCCTGTTTGGCACATCAAAACCATAATTTTGCACTTGTAACTATTTTCTCATTGAAAACGAATTGTATACTTCCTCAAATTTATCTAACTTGCATACTATGGAGAATTTCAAACATGATAAACTATACCCTTTGTTATGCCTAATTCTAATCATCTCATATATATATATATATATATATATATATATATATATATATATATATATATATATATATATATATATATATATATATATTATATATATATATATATATATATATATATATATATATATATGTATATATATATTACCTACAAAATTATTTTCTTCTTATTCACCCTGTATTTGCAAATCACTGTATATTTTTACATATTTGGATAGCACAAAAATAAAATTAATTTTAAAATACTTTAGATCTGTTTTCGAAACTTTGATGTAAAAATAAAAAAAAGTGTAATTTTCGGCAAAACCGGAAGCGCTAAAAATAATTCAATATAGCAGTTTAGCTCCGGTCCTGGATAAGATAGAAATCTCATAAAGCTCATTATATTTTCGTGTGTGAATTTAAAAGGTATACGTTGATAGGTCAGTCACCATAACTTACAATAAGATATACTTATCCTACAAAAAATATTTTTTTCTTATTCACTTTATACTTTGCAAATCACTGTGCATTTTTACGTATTTGGATAGCATGAGAAATTACCTTTAAAATACTTTAGATTTGTTTTTGAAACTTTGATATAAAATATTAAAAAAATTTGTTTTTGAGAAAATCAATTTTTAAAAAAGGACAATTTTAACCCCGTAATTAAGGGAAACATTTTATTCTTTTCAAAAATATTTACAAACCGTTCGAAAACATGTACTTTTGTTTACAACTTGCGATTTTCAAATCGCAAGTAGCTTTTATGGTTTTTTACTGATAGCGCAAGCGCCGAAATGTACCAAAATTGCCATATTGCCGCCATTTTAAATTTACGACTACTACTACCACTAATACTCTGTTTGCATAATTTACAAAAAGTTTTGAAAGGTGCTTGAAAGGTGCTTGCGTTCTGCTATTTAAATTTTCCATCTCTATTTACACTTTTTACAGTCTCTCCTTTCCTTACTTCACTTACACTAACTTCTTCTCTCTTTTATCTTCTCCCCTTAACTGTCGTCTTTTGTTCCATGTTTTTTCAATCCGCTCCCCTTCCTCCTTCTTCTAGTATCTCTTCCACCGTCCTCTCCTCCTCCTTTAATTCCGTGCCTTCTTGCAGCATGTGCTTAATCGGCTCTATCTCTTCTCTGCACAGCCTACACCTCTTTTCTTTTTCACACCTAAATCTCGCTATCATTTTCTTTTTTTCTCTCATCCCTTCCCCATTCGAATATCACGGTATCCCGTCTCCCTTAATGTTCCTGTAGTTTACATTGTACTTTCCTTCTTTTACCTTCGACCATCTCTATCACTTCTAATTATATCCTACCTCACGTTCACTCTCTGCCTTCTTTACCCTTCTACTTCCTCTTTTGCATACTCTTTTATTTCGTAATATTCTTTCCTGGCTTCTTGTCCCATATTCTATTCTTCGTTCTCTCTTTTCGTTCCAGCATTCTTGCAGGACTTTACACTCCGCTCTTCTACTCATTTCCTACTCGTACTTCACTGCTCTATTTCCCGCCTATACACTTATTTTCTCTGCTTGCACCTCTCCCATGATATATCCTCTTTCCACTTTCAGTATCCACCTCTAGTATTTTTTTTGCAGCCCCTCTATCTCTTTGTATTCTTTCCACCCCCATACTTCCTCCCCGTACAGTACCACACTTTTTATCAATTTGTCAAATAATAATTTTCTTTTCTCTATGTCTATTCCAAACAGTCCTTCCCATACACTCCACACTTTCCTATTAGCTTATTCTCTTTTCTCACTCGCTCTGCTATGTGTTCCCCATCTTTGTTGTCTTGTCTTATTGTGTATCCCAGGTATGTGAATTTTTTTTACTTGCTGTATCTCCTCATCCCTCCATTTCCATTACTCCTTTTTCCTTTTTCCGCCCCCTTTTCTCCATACCCTTACCTTATTTTTACTCCCATTGACTTCTAGATCATTCCTTTTTAAATATCTGCCCAACGTTTCTAACATCTCCTTTATTTTTGTTCCTCGCTTGCTAATAACACTATACCATCCGCGTATGCCAGGGTCCACGCTTTCATATTCCCCACCACCAGGCCTCTCTCTTGTTGTCCCCTTAATGTGTCCTCCAAGTCACCAGTATATCCCTCCATTTCCATCCTTTCTTTTTTCTTTTTCCACCCCCTTTTCTGCATACCATTACCTCGGTGTTACTCCCATTGACTTCCAGATCTTTTCTTTTCAAATATCTGTCCAACGTTTTTAAAATTCCCTTCATTTCCTTTTCCTCCCTTGCTAATAACACTATATCATCCGCGTATGCCAGCGTCCACACTTTCATGTTCCCCACCACCAGGCCTCCCTCTTGTTGTCCCCTTAATGTCTCCTCCAAGTCTCCAGTATATACCGCGAACAGGCTTCGGCTCATTGGCATCCTTGTCTCAATCCATTCCACGTTACAAATCCTTCGCTCAGTTCTCCATTTACTCTCACCCTATTCTTCGTTTCTTCATACATTTCTCCTATTCTTTCTATTATCCTTTCGCTTATTTTCTTTTCTCATGATCTCCCACAGTTTTTGCCTGTTCACCTTATCGAGTCCCGCTGGTATGTCTACGAATACCGCTACCATTTCAGCTCTTTTCTTTCATAATTCCTTGTTTGCCATGTGCTTCAATATGTATAAGTTATCCGTCGTTCTTTTTCCTTTCCTGAATCCTGCCTCTCCATCTGGTAACAGCTTCTTTTCGTCCACCTCCTTCTTTAGCCTTTCTTCAAGAACGTTCGCGTATATTTTGTAGGTCGTATTTAGCAGTGCAATCCCCCTGTAATTTGTCGTCCGATTCTTGTTTCCTTTTTTGTACACTGGGCAAATATATCCTTCCCTCCACCTCTCCGGGAATCCTTCTCCGCTCAATACTTATTTTATTATGTCCTTTTCTTCTCCGTATATCCTTGTATCTCATCTTATCCTGCCGCTTTCCGTTTTTTACGATCTTTATTGCCTCTTTTACCTGCTGTTCTTTTATTGTTTCTTCTTTTTTCCCTATCCCGTGTTCTTTCTTATTCTCTTATTTGCGTCCTTCTCCGCTTTTTTTTCTTTAAAAATTTCTTCTTCTGTTTTTATCTCCCTAATGTGTTCTTCATGTTTCTTTTTGGTTTCTTCCTTTTTACTTTCGCATGTTTTCCTTTATATCTTTACTGTTTCTTTATATACTTCTTTTTTCGCTCTCCCCGTTCTCCACCGTCTTAGTGTTCATGCTTTCCTCTTGGCCTTCTTACATTCTTTATCCCACAATCTTTTTCACCCCTTCCATCTTCTCAGCTTGACCTTTTCCGTTGCTTCCTCCATTCTCTGTCTCATTTTGTCCACTTTATTGGACTCCATTACCTTCCCATCTTATTTTTCCCATTTCTTCTTTGTACCTCTGTATACTCTCTTCTGTCCAGATCTTCTGAATTATACGTTCTTCGTCTTTTCTGCACTCTTCTCTTTCCCCCCCTGCCATTATCATTTCCAGGGGTTGATGGTCCGATTCAACCCTCTCCCCTACCATAAATATCTTCATCTTTTCGTCAGCCTCAGCATCCGTAATTACATAATCTATTATTAATTCTCCCCTTGCTCCTATATACGTTTACTCCCCCCTCTCTCTTTCTTCTCTATTTCCATTTGTTATTTCCCACCTCCGATCGTTGCCTAGCTAACAGTTCTTTTCCTTCCGTATTCAACACTTTACCCTTTATCTGTTTTTTTCCTGTCCCTATCTTTTCTTGTAATCAAGGCTGTTCTCCTATTACCGCGTTAAAATCCCCTCCTATTATTGTCATACCTTCCCCCCTTTCTTCTATCATCTCTAAATTTTCCCTAGACTATCTCATCTTTCTACTGTATACGTTCACTATTTTTATTTTTTGTTTATCGCATTGTATGTTTTTTTCTATGATACCTGTTTTTTGTTGCACTTTCTCTTCCTCGTCTGTTTCCAACTATTTTCTTTTTATTCCCACTACTATATCCCCCTTTACTCTTCCTTTTGTATTGTTCCATTCCGCGCACTGCACCACCCATGAGAATTAGTTTGGCATTTCCCTTTCCCATCACGCCCGTTTTTTTCTTCTAACTAAGTTTCTTGTAATCCCACCACGTCCTGCTCCCTGACATACTCCCAAAACTCTTGATCTTTGTTCTTTATTCCCGCGACATTCCATAACAGTATCTTTAGTTCATCCATCCCTTCCTGTAGTTTTCCCTTACTTTCCCTTTGTTCCCTTTGTTGTTCTGTTCCCTTTCCTTTACCCTTTTGTCCATTTTGCTGCCGCTTCGTCCTCCTCCTTTCCCCTCTCCCTCCCCTTCTTTTAGTTTTTGGTTTTGTATGTCACTTCTATCTCCCCTTTCTCTGCTTAGCAACTTTGATCTCATACCATACGTATCTTTTCCCATCTATCTCCATTGTTATACATCCTACCCACACTTCCTTTGTTCCCTCCGCTATTCTTTTCGTCGCCCTGTTCCTTATTTTTTTGTACACTCCTTTCTTCCCTTGTTAGATCGTGGTCTGTTTAAATTCCTGTACCGCTCAGTTTTCTCTTCTCTGCCATAATCTTCTGTTTCTCCTCCCATCTCTCCATTTCCACCGCCACTATCTCATTTTCCTTCTCCTTGTTTACCACCAACAGTTTTCTAACTTCTGGTCTTACATTTAGTTTCTCTTCCATCATACCTTGTAGTTCTTTCTATGGCTCCTTGCATCTCCACTCCTTTATCAAGATGTTATTCTTCCTTTTCCTTCTCTCTTCATCGTCTACTTTTCTTTCTAATTTTTCCAATCACTCTATCAATTCTTGTTTTTCCACCTTCCATTCCTTTTCACTTTCTTCCATTTGCTCCTTCATTTCTTTGATGCCGTTCCTTAGTCTCCTCATATTTTCTTCCATAAGCTTCCTCATCTTATGGATTAGCTCCTTTGTTTCCTCCACTTCTTTCTATTCCTTCCTTTTTTCCTTTTCCGCTGTTGCTCTGTTACCACTTTTTTCCTCCCTTGCCTTTTTACGTCTGGAAATCTTATTATCTTCTTCCCTTTTCAAAATACTCCTTGCAGTTCCGATTCCCCTTCTTCTCTTTCCCTTTTATTCATTCTCTTCTTCTCTTGACTTTACCTACCTTTTTTTTCCGTATTTTTTACTGGTCCTCAATTCAGTAATTTAATGTACTTCCAATTATATGTATAAATTTAACTATTACAAAGGTAATTTTATATGAATGTAAATATAAATATACAGGTTAAAGGTCACCACGGTATCTAAGTATTGCATACAAATAAAGGAAAATAGCAAATTATTTGAATAAATTTCCGCTATTGTAATTCTGTTACCTCCATAATCATCTTTTTGTCTGTCATAATCGTCTTTTCGCATACTACCGCTATTAAGCACTTCTTTCAACCACAGTCTTATTTTATTGTCACTATTCCCGAATTTTTATGCTATAAAAACCTCGCATTTAACTACTAAAAACGATAGCTTGTAAATGCTCGTTGTTTAACCTTGCAATGCAAAACACAACCATTTTGAATTAAAAATTAAAAAAAAAATTTTGTTCGATTGGGGTTGAGGTTACTAACTATTAACCAAAGATAGACTTTCTGGCACTGGTTTTGGAAGTGCGCCCCCAAAAAAACCACCCCCATTAATTGATTTTTTAGTTTTATACATAACTTAGATAAATATAGGGACCCATGTCAAATCTCGTTAAAATCGATCAAATGGTCTCGGAGCCATACACAGACATAAACAAATTTTTTTTTGCGAAATCGATGTTTTTCGACTCAGGGTACAAGAAAATGTTGAAATCCGCGAAAAAAAATTTCGATTGCAATACGTAGTATACAAGAAAGTAAGACGAATCGAGTTAGCTGTTGAGAGAACGCGTGTTCCGCAGTCTTGTAAGGTTGGAGACGTACTTGTCGGTGGATGCTTTAAGGGGTTTAAACGGCATAAGAATGCCGTACAGACAAGTATCCCCAAGGGCTAGCTAATTCGCTGTTAGTACCGTGAACTTTATTAAAAATTTTAGTCCCATTAGAACGGTGTGTCCAATCGCAAAAGGTGATAGAATGATTCAAAATAGGGAAAAATACGCGAACCTACATTTTATAGCCCCCTGCAGGTTACCCAATTCGGCTCCTTTAGTCTTATCTGAAACGTAATGCCCCAAAATCACCAAAGTACAGCTCTCACTTTACGGTTTTTCAAAAATAAATAATTCCTAAACTCGCAAGGAAATATTGCCACTAATAAAACTAAAATTCTAAATTTATAAATTTCTCTCTTTAAGCAAGACTACCACCGTCCCTGTCTTAAGTGACCAACTCCCTCAATCTAACCTGAAATCGTCAACAAGTCTGGATAATCAAGCATAATTCGATTGGCACCTATTTTATCATCTGTAACTGTTTCTGCAAAGTAATCAAAGGCATAAAGAAACCCAAAAATTGGCTTTACCAATAATCTATTGTATCAATTTGGATAGTCCATGTACACTATAATAAATTTTAAATCAAAAATCCAAAAGCAACAAATATCAACTTCATGTTGATTAAATACGTTAGTAGACATATAGGCCGATCCTGGACCAGTTCAAGGTCACCCATGTAAATCTTATGGGGATTTATTTCAAGGTCAAGTGAGTTTTCTCGTTATGCCAGAACGCGCTCCACGTCTCAAGCATGCTTGTGGTGGGGGATTTAAATTTTTGGAGTCACTCGCCCTCTGGTGGTGAAATCGGAAGCTTTTGGAGCTCTTTCAAGGTCGAACTTTAAGCGGAGATTTAAAATGTAGTTGGTCAAGGTCAAAGCTAAAAGTTGCAAGGTAATCATAAATCAAAAATAGTTTTGAAGGTCAAAGGTTATTGACTTACGGTGGTTTCTTAGAAATATAAAAGGTCAAGGTGAAAAGCTAAAAATAGAAGTTGCAAGGTAATCATAAATCTAAAAATAGTTTTCAAGGTCAAAGGTTATTGACCTACGGTGGTGTCATATTTCTTAGAAGTATAAAAAGGTCAAGGTGAAAAGCTAAAAATAGAAATTGCAAGGTAATCATAAATCTAAGAATATAATTTTCAAGGTCAAACTTTTTAGCGGAAATATAAATTTTGGAGCTGATCATCATCATCATATTATATTTATAGTCAAGGTCAACAGTAGGTATTTAACAAGTTTAAGCATGTTGTAATATGTAGGACGCATATTTCTTATATAAACTGCAGCGAGCTGTATGTTGAGATCAGTCTGCAACACATAATTGTTAAATATGGAATTAACAGGGTTAAACCAAAGCACCTATTGCAAACCCTTTAAGAATGCGTGCGAGCTCGATATATCGAGAAAGTATAAAGTAACGAATATGGATATAATTAATACTAAGTACGGTGAACGTATAGTGATAGAAACGGGTGATTTTAAATGTGTATTACCGAACGCTTTTATGTGTATTTCAAAAAGAAGAAACACGAATTGAAGAATTTAAAACACTCCTAAACACGAAGGATGTGTTTATAAGTAGTTTGGGTGCAGCTGGCAAAACAACAAACATAACATTTTCTTTTTAATAGTAGCACCCCACCATATGTAAAATTGAAATACTAGAATTATTTTCTTAAGCAGCGTTTAGTCATAGTGAAATTGTGAGCAAGTAAAGTCATGCAAGTAGCAATAAAATCATTTCTGGAACGATCCAAACTCAGAAGTTCACCGTTATATATGGATACATCACATCATTGCAGTAACAACTGAATAATAATTTAACATTTTGTTGTTGATGCTGTCAAAATAGTGATGGTAGTAGTAGTAGTAAAATGAAGAGAAACACGATGAAGGTTATTCTTCTGCTAAGACTGACTGGCATCATCATTTCAATATAAGGATGAAGTGTATAAACAAGCAGCTAAGGAATACTTAATCGATTGTACCTATTATAAACTATCGAACGATACTCATCATGCAAAACATCTGGAAATTGGATACAGTACACACCTCAACCTTGCACCAGTGGTGCGTATTGGGTGCGGTAATTGTGATCAAAGCAATAATGTAGTGTTGGATATGAAGGAATGGAATGAGCTTCTAAGATGGCATTCATATGTAGAATTACAATTTTTTCGATCTCAAGAAATTGAAAATGAAATTGATTGGTCAAATGTAAATGAAGAAGATATAATCTATGATCAACATTATGAATCTCTATCTAGTAATCTTGGTATTTATTACAATTGGGAATTAATTAAAGGATATGACAGAATTTTGAAAACTGTTATGATAGAAAACTACAAGTGCTGTTCTTGTACATTCAACTCACATAGTATAGAAGAACTATTCAATTTAAAGGATATAGTAAGCTATAGATTGGAATTTCTTGAATCTTACAATCTGGTGTGTTTTTATGAAAAGTTCATACAACAAGTTGTTGACTACCGTCGTTTTCGTGAGAAAGAATTCAGTGGTGGTGATGATGACATTTATAAAGATATTGATGATGTTATAAATGCTAAGTATAATATTAATTCACATAACACTGTATGTTTAATGGAAATTTTGTATTATCGTCCTGCTTATCTAATGTATAGCATTTACTGAATAAAGAAATAACTATGATTTGTTTTTCTCAATTTAGGTATAAATACCCCTTCTATCCATCCATGTAAACAATGCTAGTTAAGAAGCGAAAGAGTGTAGGTGGTGGTGGTTTGGTGAATGGTATAATCAATAAACTTCCGTTTTAATTGCATTTACCTGGTTACCAGTATTGCGGTCCTGGTACAAAGTTGGAAAAACGACTCGCACGCGGTGACCTCGGCATTAATCAATTAGATGCTCAGTGCAAACTTCATGATATCAGTTACAGAGATTACCGAGATTTAGAAAGTAGACATAAAGCAGATAAAATTTTACAAAAAAGCTTGGGAGCGCTTTAAATCATTAGACGCAACGCTAGGTGAACGAACTGCAGCTTTAGCAGTCAGTACCATCATGAAAGCAAAGAGAAAATTGGGAATGGGGTGTAAACGTCGATCTAATATGAAGAAGAAATGCAATGGTGGAAATTTATTGCATTTACGAAAGACAATAGCTAAAAAATTAAACCTAACGGAAATTTCACAGACACAATAAAGTCAGCGCTTTCAACGGCAAAACGTGTGGTAAAAATTTAGGAGGAAAGAAAACATTAAAGTTCCTAGAGTAATTCCCTACCTAAACAAGGAGGGTTTTACCATTTCTTATTCCGTTATTCGCAGGATTATCAGCAATCGGTGCTTTAGCTGGCGGTGCATCAGGAATTGCTAAAGCAGTCAATGATGCTAAAATGCTAAAAATTGCAGGAAGAGACATCGCGCCATAATCGCATGATGGAATCGGTCGCTATAGGCTCCATGAATAAGAAAGGCGGTGCACTATATCTAAAACCAAACAAATCTGGTGGTGGTGCATTATACTTAAAACCGTTTCCAAAAACTGAATAGATTACCGAAAGACCGTTAACGGATACTGATTTAAAGAAATACTCCAAAACGTACCGTACTTTAGGGATATTTTTATGAGAGATAGCATGCCTAAATTGCCACAGAAAAATGAATCTGGAATTATTAACTTAGATAGCCAAAGAGGACCAGGTACCCATTGGGTTTGCTACAAAAGCGTGGTAAAAGGTATGGTATTACGATAGTTTCGGTAATATTCGACCACCAAACGAAGTGATTAACTACTTTCGGGGTGTAAAATATATTATAATTACAACCAAGATCAAGAGTTTAATACAATTATTTGCGGACACCTATGCCTACAATTTTATATAAATAATCAGCACAACATCAAATTTTCTCAGTTATGTCAATAACATTCAGTTTAGAAGGTGTTGGTAACACAGCTAGCTACAACTTCTATCCACCGATAGAGCTAGATTTGGGAAGAAATACGTTATTGGATTGGTTGGATTTTACGGCTGCAACAGCATTAGAAACATTTATGCAGGCAACGATAGATTTTATTTTAGAACAAATCCATCTCATTTGCAAGTGATTAATATTCCACACGGTGCATATGAGTTAGATGAAATTAACGATTATCTAAAATCTAAAATACCCACAGAAAAGTTTATCATTAGAGCAAACAACAATACACTTAAATGTGAGATAAACAGTTCATTTGAGATTGATTTTACTAAAGAAAATTGTATTGGGCGCATGCTAGGGTTTGAGTCTAAAATATTAGAACCAAATATTTTACATACATCTGCGTTAGACATCCAAATACTTAAACACACTAATCTACACGTAGAGTGCAACATTATAAAGGGATCTTATCGAAACGGGAAACCTGCTAAAGTATTATATGAGATTGATGTTTCAGTTCCTCCAGGTTATCGTCTAGATAAAACTCCAAGCAATACTCAATATTTAGAAGTAAACACTGACATTATTAGTAATATAACAATTAATTTGACTAATCAAAAGGGTGAATTAATAGACTTTGGTGAAAGTGAACCATTCACTGTACGCTTAGAACTAAAAGAACATGGGTCTGAGAATTAATCCAGGACCAATTCCATCTTTCAAAAACTCATATAAAAGACATCATCCCTATAGTAAGTCATTAATTAGTCATCAACCTTCATTGCGGTTAACATCTACAGATTGGTTTAAAAGTTCTCAACCACAATGGCAGAATCGTTAAACGTCTTTCAAAACGTACATTTTGATGATACTATAATTAAATCAGATATTCACACTTATCTTCCATATGGATCTTCTAAATATGGACCTTCCGAAGAAATACCAATCTTAATTCAAAGTCAAGATCTAATTACGGCTACTTATGATAGTTTTCTGTACATAGAAGGTAAACTTGAGCTCAAAAAAGAAGATGAAAGAAAAGCATGCAGCTTAACCAACAATTTCCCGAACTTTCTTTTCGAAGAAATTCGTTATGAGTTAGGTGGTCAGAGAGTGGATGTTTGTAGAAATCCAGGAATAACATCTACGCTTAAAGGATATATTTCTTATACGGCAAGCAAAAGCAAAGCACTAAGTCATTTAGGATGGTCACCAAAGAATGAAGAACCATTACAAGTAGAATTCGATGAGCAAAATGGAGAAAAATCTTTTACAGTATGCATACCATTGAACCACATATTTGGAATAATGGAGGATTATCGTCAGGTAATCGTGAATATGCGCCAAGAGTTGGTTTTAATTCGATCTAGAAGCGATACAAACTGTTACTATGGTGAAGTCGATGCCGCAATAACCTTAAATAAAATTCAATGGAAAGTACCGCACTTAACACTTAGTGATGCTGCGAAACTTAACTTGTTTCAAGGAATCAATAAAAATTCTATTATTACTGTTCCATTTCGACAATGGGAGTTGTATGAATTGCCTGCTTTAAAACAAGCAACCTCAGACATATGGCCAATAAAAACATCAACGCAACTGGAAAAACCACGTTGGATAATTGTTGCATTCCAACAAGGTAAAAGGTATACAAGGTCAGCAAGGGCTGGAAATTTTGATCACATTAACATCAGAAATCTTAAAGTACATCTGAATTCTGAGTATTATCCATATGAAGCAATGCATTTGAACTTCAGTGCCAACCAATATATACCTGCCTATCGCAATTTTTGAAATTTCGTTGTGATTACTATGGTGAAGATGATAAAGATGCATTATTCAACTATTCCGAATTCAAATCATGTCCAGTATTTGTAATGGACTGCTCTAAACAAAATGAATCCTTAAAAACTCAACAGTGGACATCAAATTGGAAATGGAATCTCTAACACCTTTCGATAATGGAATCGTTGTATATGGTCTTATTCTCCATGATGCTATTGTACAGTACAGTCCACTCACCGGAGAAGTGAAAAATTATAATTATTATTGTAGTATAGTCTAATATATATAAATAAAGATGTTGTAATTATTCGTTTAGTTTTATTTCATCCATCAAAGATGAAAGTAGTTGCTCAGAAACAAAAACTCTCAATTCAAAATCATGACTTTGATGAAAAGTCTATTACTTCAAAACATGGTGATTTACTTCCTAATAGTATACGTGGTATTATATGCGGCCCCTCCAATTGCGGTAAAACAAACGCAATGATCAGTCTGCTTACTGAAAAAAATGGTTTGAAATTTAAACATGTATACGTATACTCTAAGTCATTGAATCAAAACAAGTACAAACTTTTACAGGAAATCTTACTTCCAATGAAGGACATAGGTTACTTTACCTTCAGCGACAATCAAGATGTGATTGAGCCTAATTGTGCAAAATCAAACTCTATTTTTATCTTCGATGATATCGCTTGTGAAAAGCAAAATAATATAAGGGCATATTTTTCTATGGGTAGGCATAACGATATTGACTGTTTCTATTTGAGTCAAACTTACAGTAAAATTCCAAAGCAATTAATTCGTGATAATGCGAATCTAATTATATTATTTGAGCAAGATGAATTAAACTTAAAACATGCGTATGAGGATCATATAAGTCCCACCATAAGCATGAAATTGTTTCGGGACATGTGTTCAAAGTGCTGGGTAGATCCGTTTGGTTTCATGGTCATAAACAAGGATGCTGAAGTTAATAATGGTCGCTATAGGAAAGGATTTGATGAATATATAATACCTTAAACTGGTTTCAGTAGTAACTGATCTGTTTAGGTATTAACAGCTATCTGTTTAGTGTAAACAGCTACCTGTTCAAGGTGAACCGGTACCTGTTTGTCGCAACAGCTACCTGTTCATGGTAAACGGGTACCTGTTCATTAAATCCGTTTTGGTATATAAGGCGAATATATATATATAATACCTTAAACCGCATTCAGCAGTTTAGTAGTAACTGATCTGTTTAGGTATTACAGCTATCTGTTTAGTGTAAACAGCTACCTGTTCAAGGTGAACTGGTACCTGTTTGTCGCAATGGACAACAAGGAGAGGATATTAAAGAAAAAATTATTCAGGCTCGTAAAATAATACGGCAGAAGTATAACAGTATTAAGACTGCTCGCATTGATAATGAAAGAACATTCGAAAGTACTTATAAGCCTTTAATAGAACCTCTAACTGAAATAGTAAATAAAATCGATAAAAACACCTAAAAGGAGGAGGAGGTCATTGATGTTAAACCTAAAAACCACCCGTATTGATATTTCCAAGAAAGCACGCCACTATCCCCACTAGTCCGCTAGCTCAAGTTCAACGGACCCCACGTCTCACTCCATTAGGTGATTCAAGTAAGGGTGCTACTAGTCCACTAGCTCAGCTTCCGTTTTTCAAGAAATCCTCCTCAAGTCTTCCATCTTTCTTGGAAACATCAGTCATGGGGAGATTAATACTGGGGAGGAAGAAGAAGAACTGTCTAGTATCGTAGATGATTCCCATAATGAACCCATCTCAGAAGAATTTCTCGAGCAGTACAATGAATTGCCGCGTATATATGTTGAACGTATTTTGAAGAATGCTGAAGGTGATATTGATCATACGTATGGAGTCCACTATGATACCAAAACTGATAAATGGACAATTGGTAATACACCCATCACAATTAAAGGAGACGATATAATTATTAAAGGTGTCACGTATAAAGGGACTCCAGGATTATATGATCTGCTTATTATGAATGAACCCGACTTAAGTCTAGTAAAGTCAACAGATAGAAAAAATATAGAACTATTTTAGAGGCTACGAATGTAGTAAGGCGAGATTATGACATAAGTGCACAGATTCGAGGAAGCCGCAGCAAAAAGTATACACAAATAATCAAACCCTTGCTGTCATCATCACCCACCACAACCAAGGGAGGAGGTGGAGCTATATTTTTTAAGGAATTAACAAACAGACCCATTGAATATAAATATTGGAATGATATACATGAACTAATTCGTGATCTGGAAGTATTGTGGGCAGAAAAATTAGCGGGAAACACAGGTGTTGTAAATGACATAATATCAATTGTAGAAGAACTATATGAAGATGGATACATTGAAAACCGAACAACCGCTTTTTAAACAATATAAATGAGAATGCATTGATGTCGACATGTCACAACTAAAATGCCCTTGACAAATTTGGACGTTCATATGTCCAGTATCAATTAAAGAAACTAGCCCCTCAGTTTAAACAGATTGATGCTAATCAATTTGATATTGAGAATAAGAGACTCAGCAATGTGGCCAATCCCATAGATCCTCAAGATGTCATCACTAGGCAATATTATGTATCAACAAGGTCGATTTGGATGGAAATCGTTTGACACAGTTGGGTGACCCTGAAGAAGATGGTGATGCTATAAATAAAGGATACCTTGATTTCTGTTTACAAGCAGTTCGGAACACTTTCAAAGGAAACGCCAACGCTTATCTAGCGCTGGAGGAAAAACTACATCAACTTAAAGAAATTGTGAATAAATTAGCACCATGTCCAAATTACAACTCGTCAACGAATTGCACAAACCTGCACGAAAAAATTTTAAACGAAGGCGAACAATAATTAGAGGTTTTGATGATCTTTGGCAAGCAGATTTAGCTGAATTTAACACATATGCCAAACAAAATAAGGGTTATAAGTATATATTAGTGGTCATCGACTGTTTTTCGAAATACTTATGGACTAAAGGATTAAAAACGAAAACAGGTCAAGAAGTTACCAAGGCCTGCAAACAATCTTTGAAAAAGGTCGGAAACCTACCAATTTGCAGACAGATGCAGGAAAAGAATTCTACAATGCGCATTTTACTAAACTAATGCATCGTTATGGAGTCAATCATTACTCTACCTATAGCACAAAGAAGGCTGCAATTGCTGAACGTGTTATCAGAACCATTAAAGGTGCTCTATATAAGTCATTCAGCCTGCAAGGTAAATATAAATGGATTGATACAATTGATACCATAACGATGGATTATAACAATCGTAAGCATAGAACTATTAGAATGAAGCCCAAAGATGTTGGTAATCATACAAAGCTAGAGGCTTACACTAACATAAAAATATTCGATGGGAATCGATATTCTGTGGGTGACATAGTACGAATCAGTAAATTTAAAAATATTTTCGCCAAAGGATACACACCCAATTGGTCTAGTGAACTATTTAAGATTGTGAAAGTTTGCATTACTAACCCCACTACGTACATGCTTGAAGACATGAAGGGAAATCCTGTACTGGGAGGGTTTTATGAACATGAATTACAAAAACAAAGTATCCGATGTATATCTAGTAGAAAAAGTGCTTCGCTCCAAGAATAATAAGTTATTCGTAAAATGGTGGGGATTGGATGAAAGATCATGGATCAATAAGGATGATATTGTTTTATAACATTTAACCTGTACTTTGTGAAACAAATTACTTATATTAGTTATATATATATAGTTTGTAGAAAAGGATGTAGCTCTTAGATGAAATAAAACACACACAAAAATAATAGTATTTTATTTTTAAATATTACATTTATTTTTAAAATTTCATTATCTTATAAAGTGAACCTAAAGTACTTATATAATCACTTAAATTACTGGATGGCCATATACCCGAATCTGGCCCACACCTCCATCCCAAACAGGAATTTGAATTTGTTTCACCTTTATTGATGTTGTCTAGTATCCAGTAATAAATTTTGTGGTGCTCATCGTTTTCCCACGGTTGAAACTTATAGTTGATATTTTGTTCTAATAATATTTCAATCAAAATATCGAGGCACTTGTAGTTAGCATAATATATCGATTTCTCAATACATTCAGTTATAATAAATACAGTGTCCTTGTAAGCAATATTTTCTAACGTAGATTTAACATTTGTTGAATCATGAACCCTTAATAAATCATATAGATACATTTTAAGCGGTATGTCACCAAGTACACTCATATCGTCTAAGATCCTATCTACTTTATCAAAAGTTAATGAATTGTAGCCTTTATCGGTACACAATTTCATAAAACTTTTAATGGTATCGTCTAATTTAATTTTTTTATCAAATAATGTCCTAATAATAATTTCATTTGCACACTTTGAGTTTATAGCACACCAGTAAAACACTCATCGGGAATAACAATATTTTGTAATATATTCAGTATAAATGTATAGTTTTCAGGAGAGGTCAAAGAACGCTTCAGGTACTTTTTATATTTGATCACTACTGCACTGCAGCTCTTCCTGCAAGTTGACTTGAAGACTGCTCATTGTTTACTGAAAGTTATACCCCCATGGTCTAGTATCAGTGAAATCAAAATTTACTAAGCGTTTATCGTCATAAGGATTGAGTATGACTTTATTTTGTTTAATGGTAAACACATCATGTTTCTTTGACCTTATGAGATGTTGATAGCGCCTTATTACGCTACTCCAAGCAGGACCTGTTTATAATCATTAATCGTGATCTGCCTCACGCTTGCTTGCGTAGAACCCTTTGATTTTTACAACCTTTTCATCAACCGTGTAAGCATACATTTTTGCACGAAGTCCTACAAATTCAACCATAATTTCGCCATGGTTTTCATCTTTCATTAAGCCGGGGACCTTTTGTTTACTAATGGATCCAAAGATGTTGTCGGGACTATAATCAGATGTATCGAATTTATCAATGTCCTCTTTAATACATTGATAGATATCGGGAACCGAAAAGGCGTATATGAGACTATCCGTATCCGTGTACAAGAGCTTAGCATTATTATGGAACTTGGGTAGCGTGTAGCCGTAATGAAAATTATATAAAAAGTTTTTGAAACGTCTAAAACACTGAATCCGCATATATAGGTTTATTGAAATATACTTCAAGCTTATTCATTTGAATGATAAGCATATCATTGTCAAATATTGTACAACTATGAAAATTTGGTTTTGATATGTAAGCACGAGCACCATAGCGACCCTCCCATTTCGTTACTGTATGTCCTTATGTTTACGTACATTTTCCATCAGCTTCCCAAAACACTATTAATCATTAATTTATAGAAATTTTTATCGAATTCATTTTGAGATTGCTGACGCATGGTGTATTTAAATCTATATTTTTTTAACCACGGAGACTGTTTAAAACGTAATATACGGTGTACTTTTACCAACTTCAATCCATATTTTAAATATACTTTTAAATTTCTGTAATGAATTACATAATTACGTTTTGGATACAAGGTAAATTTTTTCATTTTGGAATCAGACGGGTGGAACCATATGTTCGGGTGCTAGCGGTAGATCACTATGACTCTCATGTAATTCTATAGGATAGTCTAAATCACACTCGACTATATAACCAATTTCCGAATCATCAGGATGGTTTATTACATCTAAAGTTTCAAAATTAGCTTCATCAACAAAAGAAAAATCGCCAAATGGTAGAAATTCTGACATGGTGGCTCCATATAAATTATTCACGTCGTAGTACATTAAATACACACTTTCAGAGGTAGGATCAAATTTTTCCTCCATGTACTTATTGTTAGCTTTAGCATACCGATTTGAACATTGAGCTACACCACCTCTAATCCTCTTTCAATAAACATTAACATATCAATGTCTGTAAATAATTCTAACTTTACTTGTGTAATTTTAAGCATAGCATCGAATGCTAAACCGGGAGCTGTATAATAGTGCAGAGGATCAAGCTGTAAGTACTTATACAAGTTTGCCGAAAGTTCTCGAAAATATCCGCTAAAAGTAGAACGTCTGTTTTAGATACAAATCCGAGTATTCCCTAACGATTTAATACTAAATTTGTTCCAAACGTTAACCGCATGCTCAAAACTCTCATCACTGATTCCCTCATTATTAAGATGACTGAAAATGCTTCTTTAGGAGGAGCGTGGTCTCGTTTAATTTCTCCAGTATCAATATACTCATAAGGAACACACCTTTGCGAACTAGTAAAGAAAATTCTTCTTCATTGTTACATTTAGCGGGTAATAACTTTTTACTATTTTCCAAATAGTTTGATAACTTTTCAATACTACTACTCATAAATCTGAAAGAGTCAATAAATCTAAACTTAATTTTACTACCTTCTATTACTTTTGTGAAAGAGATATATCTTTCTTTGTTTATGGGTAGGAGTGAAATCGTACGGAATAGTAGCCAATTCTCTAATGACGAAATGGCTATCATAACCTGACAAATTATGAAACACAACCGGTAAGATGTGAGAGTCTTTATAGTTTAGGTTACAATTCTGATGTGATGCTCCTCGAAATGCTCCGGTGAAATGGTTATGGTCTCTGACCTTTATATCATTATCTGTAAATGGTTTTTCGCAAATGTGACAGATCGTAGTGCTTTCAAAGTGTTCAACCTGATTGGGAGTTAAAGTACCCATAGGAATTATTTTATTAATGATTTCGGTGCTCAATGTGCAATACTTTGAAGCTCTTTAACAAACCATTGAATGCAATCATTTCCTCTATAAAGCCTAAATCGAGATAAAGAATCATTGTATGAACACTTTAAGTAGTAAGCAATGCTAAAGGGTATATGTTTGGAATGAAATAGAGTATTACCCCAAGTGATGTTAAATTTGTACACTTTTCTAAAATACTTTCTAAATCCGCATAAATTACAAACGGTGCCTTTTCCTGAAATGCGAAATTTTTGAACTGCAGAACATCTCGCTTCGGTAGGCATCCTGACTGAACATTGATTAAGTTGATGGCAGAGAGTGACATGTTTTTGTAGAAGGTGATCTGAAGAAAAGTGATTCAAGCATTGATAACAAATAAACTTCTTGTGCCCCTACTCGATAGTTGTTTAGAAAAAGAGCTGACATATTTTTAATCCACGCGAAATGATAAACAGTATAATTTTTTGTATTAATAGCATCAGCAGTAGAACCCGCAGAATGATAATTAGGCGAAAGTACTAAAAGATTTATAGGTTCCTGACACTATTTTCTTGATTTACACTAATACTAGCGGTAATACACCTTTCCCCTGAATACAAAACAAATTAATGGAGAGGTTGTTTAATTTTTCAAATTTTTTACATCATCTATTTTAATGGGAAGGAAATTGAACCATAATTCAAAACATCTCTAAAATGAGGATAACTGTAAACTCTATCTGAATGAAGTTGCACTGGTATAATGCCGAAACAACGGCCCACAGGAAGCAGTACTCGTCATCGTTCTTAACATTCACTACGATGCTTTACTGCTATGAAGTAAGGAACTTTAACGTAAGTCAAGGCCATCTAAATGGAGTATAGCTATTAATATTCACCTTTAAATGTAAAACTTCATGTAATGCCCAACCAGAATCCCTTTCGGAAAACTCCTCTAATTTTTTTGTAATTTGTAATAAACGTTATTGTTATACCACTACGCAAATTGTGGTAATATCGATGACATAATTTTTATGGCAAATGTCTTCAACTCAATAACATGATTTTGAGGTTGCATGAAATTGCAGACTAAAATGACATTGACCTTTAGCATCGTTTGTCTTAGCATTACTTTAACCTTTCGCAAAACTATTGTATGCATTTTGTAAAAAATAAGAGGGTCCTTGATGTTTGCTATATTGACTATAATTCCAGTAAGTAACCTACCATTGAAACATGAATCTAGAGTACCAACTTAATTTGCGTGTACGCTTTTTAGTAACATTTCCACTACCTGTTTTCTCTGAAGCGCTCTTTAACTGTTTAACTCTTATAAGATAACACTTTAGCAATGATAAATTACTTTCGAGTTTAAGCAAATTTTCCATGTCTCTAAATAAATTTTATTTTGAATTATATCTGCAATAGCTTAATATTAGTGTTAATTATACGGATGTGCCTTTACAAATTCATTTTGGGTTTTCAACAATGGAATAATATTTCTTGTTAAATTAACAATATCACTACTGTTGGGTATACCGTTACTCATAGTTACCTTCAAAACTGTATCCAACACTGCAAGAAAATATGAACACACGATTATATAGTAATGGAAACAAATATTATATTTATTTGATATGTAAAATTAAAATTTAAGTAACTATAGAAGTACTTTAGGTATACAATTGCAATTCTAGTCGGAGTGCAATATACTGACTGGTACAAAACTGCTCTTTATCTCCTTATATAGTAATATAAACCTAGCATTCAAGGTCAAAACTGCTTATAACTTGTTGCAAGAGCTTCAGTGTGCATAGATTGCATTTTGTAGCGTTTACTGGGAACATATATTAACCTTGACATCAATACTGTTCTCATGACTCATGCTGCATCACCTTTGCTTGCTCAGGTCATTGTACTAACCACTTCCACTTGTTATCAATTTTGTTAACGTTAACAGATCTATGTGTATATAACGTTAAAGTTTTAATTGAATACTCATTAATTATTCACCATTAGTAATGGCTTCATCCAGTAAACGATCTAAACTTTCACTAAAAAGACAGGCAAAACCTTGTATTTTACATGATGTTTTGGTGCGCCATCAAATAACACCGCACAACTAGCACCTTCAAAGAGACCATCCCCATCATAAATAACATGACGCAACCAGCACCCTTCGAAGAGAATCCCCATCATCTCCATCAGGGATAGTGATGTAGAGGATGAATTTTCAAGTATTTCGAGAGGTATGTACAATTTTAATTAATTAATATTATAGTTTTCATTAATTCATAGAGAATTTTTAGTACAATAAAATTATTCATTTTTCAGCATAACACCAGCAACCACGGTTATAGCAACACCCACAACCACCACCGTTGCGAAACCTGCAATATGGAGGAAAAATTTGACTCTTATAGAAGGGCATCTCACACAGCAGGATTATGAGCACGATCCACCGACCCTTCAAGCCTTTAGGAAACAAGTATTCGGTGGTTGCGAAAGCTTCACAATGACTATTTGAATAGTGAGGTGGTGGGGTGAGCGAGCGGAAAAACTGGATAAAGAACTGAAGGAGGCTAATCAATATTTAGAGTGTGTGCGGCAAAATATACTAAAGACTGAAAATATATTGCTTACGTTAAGGATGGATGTGTGATGTTTTGTGGAATTTATTGTATCTTTTCATTATACAAAATAAATGTAAATTGTTTTATATTTTTATTATTTTTCATGAATTATTCCATTATCCAAAAATTTTACTACAGCTAAAAAATTTGAGTGATAGTCCGTTGCGCTAGAAAAGTGAAATTAAAAACATCTGGAAGTCTGACTTACTCATGCATAAATTTCTGCATCAAAGTAAAGCAGTCCTTTTAAATTTTAATTGCATGCTGTTACAAATTTTAACTTATAATAAGTTAAGGAAATAATTGAATTTGAGTAGTGCTGAATACAAAATGTTAATTTCAATTAATTTTGTAATTATAGGAAATAATAACTTAAAAATACACTAAGAAGGTTATTTAAAATATCATATAAAAATATATAAAGCATATAAAGATATAAAAAAGTGTGAAAATATAATACAGTTAAAGAAAGCTTGTTAAATAAAAGTTAAAACAGTTCTCAAATGCATTAAATAAACTTTACAGCATGTATCAAAATGACACAATTGATTCATATATATTTTCAAATCCTGTTTAAAAGTTGTAATGTAAATTGATGACATAGAAATAGAATGTTTCAAATGCTTTACAAAAAACTGTTCATTATCCTACAATGTATTTGCACAAATACAATTGTTTAAGTGTTGTTTTAAAATTGAATTTGGTAATTTAACATTTAGATACATTAAATGGATAAATGGCATGCATAGTTTCTTCTGAGCTTACGTAAGTACAAAATTGTTTAAGTGCTTTTGTTGTTTCAAATGGAATTCAATTTAAGTGTAATTTTTCATATTTTGGAAAAATTATTACATCAAATGATAGATTCCACTTCTACAACACAACTGCGTTGAAAAAAATTTTTTCTGAATTAGACGAAAAATTTAAATTTTAAGAGCGCATTTTTCTAGGACTTTACTAACCCTTCCCCACATTCCTACACCCTGGGAGGACGTCCTCGTCGACTCGTTTTTATCTCTTTCCATAGATATGTACATACATCTTTTCTTACATCACACACTTTCAAACATCACTTTCGTAGTTCAAGTACATGTCTATCGTTTACACAACAATAATTGCAATTATGCATTCCATTCTAGTACAGTACTTGAATATCATATTACAAACCATACTTATAATACTACATGGATGCATTTTTGCAATTGCATGCTTTTACTCATTCATACAATCCATTTAAGTTGAATTGTAATTATGTATATATATGTAAGATGTCTAAAGATTCATTGTGAGCGTTATTATTACTTTATTTCTTGTAAAATCGTTAAAATCTATTTTAGAAAAAACCGTATTACAAATAGTTTACAAATTAGTTACACTATTATTTTATTTTATCATATTTCATATTGGTGCTTGATTTATTTGGGAAAATGCATTCTAATAGTAAAAGAGGACCTTCAATTTTTTTCCTAATTTTTTAGTTCTATCTTTGGCGCTCTTACTTATTGGATATATATACGGAAATTCAGAATTTTGGGTAAAGGATTATCGAGTTGTGATTTTGCAATTTCAGTAGTACTTTCATTGCTAACATGAATTGTTCCATCACATTTTTTTATCACATTTTTTTGTGTTTTCAAATTTTGGAAACTGCTATAATTGGCGCTCTTACTTATTGGGTATATATACGAAAATTCAGAATTTTGGGTAAAGGATTATCGAGTTGTGATTTATTAAGCAATTTCAGTAGTACTTTAATTGCTAACATGAATTGTTTCATCACATTTTTTATCACATTTTTTTTTGTGTTTTCAAATTTTGGAAACTGCTATAATTGGCGCTCTTACTTATTGGGTATATATACGAAAATTCAGAATTTTGGGTAAAGGATTATCGAGTTGTGATTTATTAAGCGATTAACAACGTTCAATTACATATCAAACTACAAACTTTATCATTAATCATTGAAAATTTTTTTCACATTTTTTAGTTTTGAGAATTTTTGGACTGCTACCTATTGCGCTCTTACTTGTTTAGTATACATGCCAAAAATTGGAATTTTGGGTAAAGGATTAGTGATTTATAAATAAATATAAATATATATAAGCTTTATGTGTCATTTCTTCCTACATAATTTGTATAATTTAAGTCATGATAAGAAACTCGTTTAATATATATATATCTATATAATTCAATTAAAACCAAACAGAAATTTCACTTTTTTTCTTTCTTCTATGCCTACACACACACACTTTATTTTTTTCAAATGAAGTGCCTTTTCCTTATGCAATATAACATACATGTAATTACTTATTTACTAAAGCACCTTTTCATGGCACATTCACTCGAAGTTGCATCATTTTCTTTTTTAGCTCATACAGCTCTAAATCTACCCTCAATTTTTTTATTTCCTTGATTAACACCTCGAGCCTTTTCTTTCTCTCATCAATACTTAATAATTCTTTCTTTCTTTCTCTCCTTATCAATCTTATTACTTTCACCATTTCTAGCAATGAAAAGTTTACTGAATCATGCAATCACGGAGAAGCCTTTTTATTATAAACATGCATCCTTTCAAAACTGCTAACCTCCTCAAAAAACTTTCAGATTTCTAAGAATGATTACCTTGCAACTTCTATTTTAGCTTTTCACCTTGACCTTTTATATTTCTAAGAAACCACCGTAAGTCAATAACCTTTGACCTTCAAAACTATTTTTGATTTATGATTACCTTGCAACTTTTAGCTTTGACCTTGACCAACTACATTTTAAATCTCCCGCTTAAAGTTCGACCTTGAAAGAGCTCCAAAGCTTCCGATTTCACCACCAGAGGGCGAGTGACTCAAAATTTAAATCCCCCACCACAAGCATGCTTGAGACGTGGAGCGCGTTCTGGCATAACGAGAAAACTCACTTGACCTTGAAATAAATCCCCATAAGATTTACATGGGTGACCTTGAACTGGTCCAGGATCGGCCTTATATGTCTACTTACGTTTTATTCTCTCTTTTGTTCGTGAGTGTGATGTTTGGTCGGTTGCTTAAGACTGTTTTATCCGTGAGTAATGTTCTGTCCCAATACAACTTGTATTTCTCATTTTCGAATGTTTTCCGGTGTATATTTGTAATATGGGGGTATCCTTGTATGAGTTGATGATTAAGTGCTAATTCTTTTATATGACGTTTGTCGGTCAATATTTGGATTTTACACGATGTTATAGTGATGGCCACGTAATGTTTTCTTCGACCATCTTTCTTTTTTCTCTTCCTTAGTGAGCGTACGTATGTCTGCTTGTATATTTCCTTGTCTTACTTTGAGTGGTATGCATTCTGCCTCCGCATTGACGATGGCTGAAAGGTGTGACGTTATTTTGTTGTGGAAATAGTTTCTTATCTTTTCTTGTTGTCAATTGTGTAGCTCTTGTATGTCTACCAGTCCTCTTCCTTACACTGTTCCGCTGATTGTGGCTCTTTCAATGCTTTAGTTTGGGTGCAGTTTGCGGTGTTCTGTGAGTTTTGTTCTGTTTAATCTGTTCAGTTGCTGGAGATCCGTGTTTGATCATTTAACTGTTCCGAATGAGTGCGTTAAAACTGGAATGGCATACGTATTTATTGCTTTGAATGTGTTTCTGTAATTGAATTTTGATTTGAGTATGAATGTGAGCCTGTGTTTGTCTTTCCTTTTGAGTTACTGTTTAAGATATGAGTGATTTACACTTGTGTTCTGTTCGAATCCAAGGTACTTTAATGTTTCTTCCTGTTTCATGCTTTTAAGTGTTTTGTTGTTTAGTGTTTTCGTTGTTTCTTGTGTGTTATATTTTCCTCGCTCTATGTGGAGTATTTTACATTTGCTTATACCAAATTCATGCTCGTGTCTTTTGTTAATTCTTCTGTTTCTCTTAGGAGTGCCTGCATTTGTGTTTTTCTCGGCGCAAATAGTTTTATATTGTCCATGTAGACTAGGTGGTTTATTACATGTTGTGTTGTTTTTTCGTCTTTGACTTTAAAGCCAGATGTTGTACTGTTGAGTACATTTGATAATGGATTGACCCATAGACAGTACCATAGGACGCTGAGAGTTTGATCCTGATCTTGTATGTCTCTATGTATGCTTGTTTTGTTGTCAGATGTATGGCTATTCTCCAGGTTTGCATTATTACAAACAGAAAGTTTTGTATGTGTTGATGAATTTTGTAAATTTCTAGTGCTTTGAATAACCAGCTGTATGGTATGGAATAAAACGCGTTTTTATTGCATAGTATTTCTAAGATAAGAGCTTTCCTCTCTGGGAACAGTTGTCCTGCTCTTAACTAGAAAGTCGACAATGTTTTAACTATGCGAATGCCTTGTGCTAGCTTGTAGTGTTAACCGTGTAATGCCTTCTCTGTCCATTTTCCTTTCTTTCCTTCTGTGGTTGGTATCTGATGTGTGACGTCCATGTTTTCCCAAGTTAGGTTGAGTGGTGTAAATTTCCTGTCTATTTGGACTATAGCTCTGTGGATGGGTGTGGTTTCGTTGTGAAAATATCCTCAGGTTCCTTATTAGTGTATAATGGAGTGTTTCGATATCCATTAGATCTTCTTCCACCTTCTCTTCTGCTTATCGTTTGTCTCTCTCTAGATGAGTTTGGGTGAAACTTTCTGTGTCGTGTTAATCTTGTTCTTGCCATTCTATTGAGTTCTTGCAAATCCGTGTTTGGCCATTTAATAATTCCAAATGAGTAGGTTATAACAGGTATGGCGTAGGTGTTTATAGTTTCAAACTGTTCTTGCAGTTTAACCTGGATTTGAGAATGATGTTTAATCTGTGGAAATATTTCTTTTTAAGTTGTGCCTTAATCTATGAGTGCTTTATTCTTGTATTCTGTTTAAATCCTACACATCTATACGTTTCAAATGGCTACATATTTCTTATTATCTCATTATTGAGCGTTTCTGTTGTGTCGTGTACATTTATCAATACAAAGTTCCATGTCTATGTAATTTGTAAATTCTTCTGTCATTTTTAGAAGAGCTTTCACTTGTGTTACGTCTTGTGCGTATAGTTTATTGCCGTCCATATACATTAAGTGGTTCATTGTGTATTGTATTGTGTCTTCATGAATAATTTGAAACCCATGTGTTGTATTACTGAGTATGATTGCAAGTGGGTATCGTGTTCGTTTGTATTTTTGTTTAGTGTGTTATCCACGTTTTCATTATCGTCCGTATAAAGTTTTGTATGACATGGTTTATCATATATATATTTGAGTCCAGCTATGTGGAATTGAGTGGAATGCGTTTTTATACTTAATGTAACATGTATTCATACTTCTTTTCTGTGTTTCTGCATGTTTCGTAACTTCATTGTATATTATGACTTGTTCCTTTCACTCTTGGTTGTTTTTTCTGCATCTCTTCGGTTCTTCTGTCAGAATATCGTGAATTGTTATGTATTTGTTTATTTTATGTGTAATAAGTGTTAATACAATCATGTAAAGAGTAGATACACATATTACTGGTCTGCAGTTTGATGGATCCTTTATGTTTTCATGTTTAGGTATGATGTATGTTATACATTGTGTTAAGAAGTCTGGTACTATGTCCAGTTGTGGGATAACTTGTTTTATAGGGTGTACGAGTTGTTGGTGTAGTGATGTGAACTGTTTGTGGGTACCAAAAATTGTGAATGCGATCTACTCGGAGTGCTTTCCAATTATGTGTATGAGGTATTACTGCTGCAAGTTAATCTATTGTGGTATTGCTGTCTGTTTGCTGAGATATGTTCGTGTACCTCTTTTGTTCTATGTATCTAAGTTGCTGTACCTAGCTTCCGCACGATTCATACATTGTCTCTGACATGCCCTGTTATTTTTAAAACTCCTTACCTTTTTGTCCTTTATCATACATTCTACTACATTTAGCCAAGTCTTACTTGCCTACCAGGCCCAGCCTTTCCTCTAACCTCACCCACATATATTTTCCTCGTTAATTTTGCGTTGTTCATTCTCTCAATGTGACCAAACCAACGTAATGTACTACTTTTATATCTATGCATCATCGTCTTTTCCTCGCCACACTCAGTCATTATGCATTCATCCTTTATCTTGTCCCTTCTCGTTTTACCACATGAGTTTCTCAGGAATCTCATTTCCACAGAATTTATTTTTCTTTCGTGTTTTTTAACTTACCCATGTGTCACTTCCATACAGTACTGATAGGACAAACACGCCATTATAGATTGCTCGTTTCGCAGCTAGGCCCATGCTTTCGTTTCTAATTATTGTGCACATACTTCCAATCACTTTCCTTCTAGCATTGACCCTTCGCCCATTCTCGCCCTGCATTGTACCACCTGCAGTAAACATTTTTCCCAGATATACCAGCTAGTCTACTTGCTTCACAATTTCATATTGCAGAGTAAACACTATTCTCCTTTCCACCTTCCCGATTGAACACCACAATCTTAGTTTTGTTCACGTTTACCTTTAGGTCCATGCTTCAACAGATTGTATCAAACTTCGTCAGAGCAGTTTGTAGCTCATCCGCATTCTCATTTAATAAGACTGTGTCACCTTCATACACCAGAAGTCGTACATTTACGTCACCAACCATTACACCATTTGTGTCGGTACATGCTTGTCTAACACATGTATACATTGAACAACCACGCTGACATCACACAGCCTTGTGGCACTCCTTGCGCAATAATAAAGTATTCACTCACACATCGACTCACCCTAACACATGCCCGACTACCATTTTATACTGCCTTTATTCCGTTTATTAGGTCTTTGTTTACGCCATATTCATTTAATATATCCCACAGCTTCTTCCTGTTCACTCATTCGTATGCTTTCTCCAGATCTAGAAACGCACAGTACAGCTTCCTTTTTACACTTAAACACTTTTCGATCGCCTGCTGGAGAGCAACCACCCGATCGACACTTCCTCTCCATGGCATGAAGCCACCGTGCACATCACAAATCCCAGTTTTTGTAGTTTCTTGTACTCTATCAATCAGTATTCTTCCAAATACTTTACCAGACACGCTGAGCATACTTATTCCTCTGTAGTTCTTAC
Organism: Vesta saturnalis; assembly: GCA_036346205.1. Taxonomy (NCBI): domain Eukaryota; kingdom Metazoa; phylum Arthropoda; class Insecta; order Coleoptera; family Lampyridae; genus Vesta; species Vesta saturnalis. The sequence continues at coordinate 4,533,685 of JARFJB010000339.1, forward strand.
AATCACTTTGTTCCCCATACCACTACACAGTGGTACAATAATCGTGCTATCCAAACCCTCGCCACTTTTCCATATATAAGGCATACAATGAGTTATTCATATAAGCTTTAACCCCCATATTTTCACATTTCACCAGTGGTTTCGCCCACGCCTGCTCCCTTTCGTTTCCTCTACCTCATTTATCCCAATATCCTTCTCAGTTTCATTCACTATTCTTTCTATATTCTCCATAACTAGCCCTTCACTCTTACTTTCCTCACTACTGTATAGTCTTTCCTAAATATTCTTGCCAGCATTTCCTCTCTTCACAATCGTCTCATACTCTTTCGTTGCTCTTATTCATCACACCTGCAGCGTTCTATTTTGGGCCACGTTTTGTATTTTTTACCCATTTCCAGAAGAGTTTTTTGTTTCCCTCAAAATCATTCTGCATTTTCACTTCTTCCACTGCCATCACTTCCTCTTTACTTATTCGAACTACCTCCTTCGTTCCTTTGTCTTTTAATCTGTACACCTCAACAATCTCTTTTTCTCAGTCTCATTTTTTGCAGTAATCATTTCCATATACGCATCTTTTTTCTTACATACTGCCTTTTTTACCGCCTCATTCCACTAAGCACATTTTTTCTGTCTACCTACAGTCGTTCTTCCACATATCCGTACAGTACAATTGTCAACACAGTTTTTCAAACTTATCCATGCACTTTCAAAGTCAGTGTCTTTCATTTGTTCACTCCACACTGTTTTATTCACATTCCATTCTTTACTCACAGAATCTACGTATTTTATTTTGGCACCATTATCCACTAGTTTCTCTACCCTGATTCTGGACGTTCGCACTACCTTTACTTTCCTTGTCCAGACACACTTTTGAACCAAACACTCTCTCGATACAACCAAACAGTGGTCCGTTCCACTCTCCGATCCGCGCATGACTTTTGTATCTTTCTCCAGGTCTTTAATCCGTTCATCACACACTATCAAGTCTATAATACTTTTAGATTCACCTCTTTGCCATGTATACATATGCAAAATTTTATGTTTAAACCACATATTGCATACAAACAGGCTTATCCACACATAGATGTTCACCAGGCGTTCACCATTCTCATTGACTGTTTGGTCTCCAAACTTTCCTAGAACGCGTTCACTATGTTCTTTCTGTACACCCACACATCCGATTATATCCCCCACCATCATCACTCTTTCGTTTAACTTACATACGTTCAACACATTCTCTACTTCATTCCAGGAGTTTACACGCTCCTGGAAAAATTCCCCGAAACTCCACTTTCATTCTAATCCACATTACCTGGGGAGATACCAATTGGTACTGTTTAATACATATCTTTGCTCTTTCACTTACGATCACCCCAACTCCTTTTGCGCCATGCACTTCAGTCCCAACTCCTGACCATAGTGCTAGACTGCCATCCTCCATCTCCACGGCATCTTTTCCTTTGGGCTTCTTCGATACACACAGAATACTAAGGTGCCTTTCGTACATTATATTCGCAATTTCAAATTTTTTACCATGCATACCTCTAACATTCCACGTACCGACTCACCATTCATTCCTTGCACAGTCGTCAGCAGCGGGCCTGTCTGTTTCGACTTTGACCACCCCTTGTAGCCAGTTCGATCCGAGGCAATTGTATTGTTCTTTTAACTAATACCATAGCGATCAGACCGGTTACTGGCCAAATCGTGCGCCGGACGATGTAGCATTCCCTACTAACGGTATTGTCCTGCTACCGGACAGTTATTTGTCTACTGCCTCGACATGTAAGGAAGTAAGAAGTAGAAATATAGGCAAAGTCAACAAAGATAAATAATAGGGTTTATATACTACTTATGAGTATCTAAATGTACATTATATATATATATATATATATATATTATATATATATATATATATATATATATATATATATATATATATACAATGTGTCCGCTAATTAATGGTACACAACAAACCTGGATATTCCTTGTGTAAAAATATTGCGATTTAGCTAAACTTACCTTAGTCCAAAAGTTGATCATAACCGAGATACAGGGTGTTAAAGTGTTAATTTTCAATTCGTTTTTTCTTAATAATTCATCAACTGGGCGACATAACGGCACAAAATTAGATATTTGGGGGTTTTCGGGGGTGAGAAATTCAAATCCGTTCTTATTTTGGACGCCACTTGTAGAGGCCGCCACTTACAGTACATTACATCTATTAAAAATGACCTAATTTTATTAGTCTAAATATTAAAGATTATGAATTTTCCATCTTTTTTATAAAAAAAGTTATACCTTGTAGATGTCTCTACGAGTGACCGTTTTCAAGATATTTGCCTATAAATTATTCAGTTCACCTTTTCAAATTCCACATAAAAATGTTGCTTGAAGTAACCTGTGATTAAATCAGATGCAATAATAAATGCTATAATTGTAAATGTCAAACTTTATGGGTGTTTGTTGATATTTCGTACGTTTTTTTTAAATTTTTATAACCCAGACATAATGAGTTTTCAAATGAAGAAATGCGTGATATGATTTGTGTATACGCGCAGAAATTATTTAATGGACGTAGGGCGCATTGAAGGTATTTGGAAATGTATCCACGACGGAAACAGCCAGATTTAAAAATTCTCGAGAATCTCTATGATCGACTGGGAGAAAAAGGCTCGTTTCGTCCCAAACGAGATTCTACAGGACGCCCTAAGATTATAACTCCTGACCAGGAAGATGAAATTCTGATTCGTGTAGCTAAAACAGTGAACTAAGCACAAGACACCTTGCTGCGAGAACTGGCTTAGGTAAGTCCACTGTTTACAAAATTCTTACTGAAGAGGGACTGTATCCATTTCATTTCACGCCTGTACAAAATTTACTGCCAGCTGATTTGCCAGCTAGACTGGCATTCGCTCGTTTTTGTCGTATCCAGCACAATGCCGACCCATTGTTTTTAGACAAAATATTATTTACCGACGAAGCAACCTTTACACGTAGAGGCATTTTTAACTTTAGGAATAAACATTCGTGGGATTTAGAAAATCCACATTTAGTAGCCGAACATCACTTCCAACATGAATTTAAAATTAATTATAATTAATGTTTGGTGCGGCCTTTTGGTAACCATGTATTGGGTCCCTTCGAATTACCTACTAATTTAAACGGCGAAATCTACCTTAATTTTCTGCAAACTCAGTTACCCGAGTATTTTGATAATTTGTCCCTAGAACTAAGACAAAACATGGTGTTCATGCAGGATGGAGCCCCTGCACATTTCTCTAGACGTGTCAAAGACTATCTAAATGTTCAATTTCCCCATCGCTGGATAGGTCGTGGAAGCGAGACGCCTTGGCCGCCTCGAAGTCCCGATTTCAATCCACTTGATTTTTGTTTTTAGGGATATTTGAAATGGCTCGTGTATAAAGAAACAGTGAACACTCGAGAAGAATTATGGCAGAAAATTGTAAATGCTGTCGAACAGTTTCGAAACGATCAGTTATTATTTAGGATAAGACGGTCGTTCAGCAGCCGGGTTCTCAAATGTATTGAAGCGAAAGGTAATCACTTTGAACAGTTATTGTCGAAAGATGCTCTCTTTTTTCATCAAATGTTAATATTTTTGTATTGTAGTTTTCTTGTTATTTCTGTAGTAATTATAGCATTTATTATTGCATCTGATTTAATCACAACCTAGGTACTTCAAGCAAAATTTTACATGTGAGAATTTGAAACGGTGTACTGAATAATTTACACGCAAATATCTTGAAAACGGTCACTCGGAGAGACATTTACAAGGTATAACTTTTTTTTGTAAAAAAGATGGAAAATTCATAATCTTTAATATTTAGGCTAATACAGGGAGATACAAAAAAATTAGGTCATTTTTAATAGATGTAATGTACTGTAAGTGGCGGCCTCCACAAGTGGCGTCCAAAATAAGAACGGATTTGAATTTCTCACCCCCGAAAACCCCCACATATCTAATTTTGTGCCGTTATGTCGCCCTGTTGATGAATTATTAAGAAAAACCGAATTGCAAATTAACACTTTAACACCCTGTATCTCGGTTATGATCAACTTTTGGACTAAGGTAAGTTTGGTTAAGTCGCAATATTTTTAACCAAGGAATATCCAGTTTTGCTGTGTACGATTAATTAGTGGACACTGTATATATATATATATATATATATATATATATATATATATATATATATATATATATATATATATATATATAAATACATACAATGTGACCATTTAATTGATAAAAACGCATAAATTGGCAGAATTTCGGAAAAAATTATTATAAAAAGTTGTTAATTTTGTGCTTTTACACTTATGTACTGAATTTCAACGACCTAGTATGATTTTGAATTTTTGGCAGTTTTTTTGACATTTTAGCAATTATTCTTCATCTTGATTTGATGTAACCTACGTAAAATTCTTTATCTAATGAAAACTCAACATGGCAAATCTATTTAAGTTAAAAATAAAATGGCTTTAAAGATTTTTTTCAGATTATAAAAATTTATCCACCAACATGAGTCATGTTTGGTGCAAAGTTCGTTTAACTTTTGTTTTGAAGCAAAAAAATATTTTTTTCTTTTCTAGTTACATAGAAAACTCAATTAAAATTTGGTGGGGTATATTAAAACAAGAGTTTTCTTAGCGTTGAATTAAAATTTTTAACAACGTAATGTTTTTTATTACAGACATAAATTTAACAATTTGTTGTTTCATCTCTTTCTTTTAATACTTCAGCTAAACGTATTTCTCAAAAGGATAAATTTGATTTATTATGATAAACAACACATTTTACATTCTAATCAGAATCTGTAATGGCAGTTACGTAATAATATGATTCAATTAAAAACAAAAGTTAAACGAACTTTCCACCAAACATGACTTCTGATGATTTTTGAAAAAATAACAAAAAACATTGTGTTTTCGGCTCAAATAGATTAGATATGCTAAGTTTTCATTAGATAAGGGATTCTACGTAGGTTACATAAAATCAAGATGAAAAACAATTGGTAAAAAGTCAAAAAACTGCCAAAAATTAATAATCATAGCATTCATTTAAATTTGACACAAAGGTTTAAAATGACAAAATGAACAACTTCTTCTAATATATTTTTTCGAAATTCGTGCAATTTATGCGTTTTTTCCATTTTTTTCTTAAAAATGTAATTTTTGACAGGTGATGTCGGTTGTAAAACCAACTTACTGTAGTTCATTTTTGGTTTTATTTGAAGCAAAAATGGATGCGATAATCAGATCTATGCTAAAGTCAAAGTTAAACAAAATCCCCATATGTGCGGACTTAAATGGTCACACTGTATATATACATTTTTTTCACTTACCCTTCAATCACATCCCTTTTCAACCAGATTGCTCCCTACGCGATTCCTGGCTCTCGTGCCTCTCACCGGACTTGCTGTTATTTAATTGCGACCAAATGCTTCAATTATTTTTAATTTAGATTTCCAAGTTATAGTTAGTTCTGTGTTATTTAATTTAATATTTATTTATCAGATGTTTTATTATTGTCGCGAACCGTGACAACTTAAACGTTTCCATCCTCCAAATTTCCTTTTATTCAATTGCAGGGTAACAATAAATAACTTTAATGGCCCTACTAGCTTCCCCACATTTTACAATTCAGATCAAACATAGTAACAAAGATAAAAGTTGGCTTAAATTTTGAGTTTGAAATTAAGGAGGAATATAGTGTAAGACAATATGCAACACAATGTTATAACTAAACCTAAAATCACATATAGTACCGAAAATAAAAGTTGGATCAACGTTCAAATTTGAAAACAAAGAAAAACTGCTCAAAAACTTACCACTTATATACGGATCTGCCATGCACAGTCACATCTTCTGTATTTTATGTTTGTGACAGTACGATTTTATGGGTTTCAGCAATCATCTGGCATGGGTTTGAAAGGAACCGTATTTTTCGTAGAAGATCAATGTCCTAGCAATCCTAAATATTATTTAATGGCCTGTTTTTATATAGAAGCATTTTACACGTTACAAAATTCTATTGATTAAATTATCATTATTTTTGTTCATTAGTAATATTCAAACCGATAAAAATCTATTCAGTAACTTCCTACTTGTATTTAGATGGGATTGTTCCTTAACGTGACTTGCTATTATTTATTTGAGAAAAGAAAATTATTTAATTACTTTCATTTAGAACTTAGATTTCAAATTAGAGCAAGTTATTTATTTACTTTATCTATTTATTTGCTTTTTTTATACTTTGGATTACGGATTCGATCTAATTATTTATTTTTATCATTTAAGCTAATAAATAAAATAAAATAAAGGAGTATATTGTTGCGATTATCAAATTTTTGACAAATTAGTCAACTGACTAGTATTAATTAAACGTGTGATTTCTTGTTTAATATAAACCATTTCCTAACCCTTAGGTATCACTTCTAAATATAGTATATATGTGTAACTAACCTAAACCATCAACTTTGTAACTTTGTAATTAGGTTTTTGCTTGTTTACCTTGGAAGTTAGTAAAAGTAACTTGATTTTTCGCTTGTTTGTTTGTCTAGAAAAATAATAATTAAATTTTAATACGAAACACTAATTAAATACTGAAAATTTTATAACACTTAACCAAAAACGAACGGAGCTTTGTACGTGAACATAAGCTTGGTTTATGAACGAGGGAATTGCAATTTAGATTAAAATTTTAATTGAAGCATGTACCAAATGTTCTAGTAAAAACTTTTTAAGCTAGATGCAAACACAATATTGAAGGGTTGGCATTTATAACAACTAACATAACATATACAAGAATTTTAATTATTATCCGTTGTAACCCGGAAACTGCTAATACTTTGAACAAATATACGTAATCTTTATATGTGTGTATTGTTTCAACAAGATTGTGTAGAGGGACTTATATTTTTTATATAACAGCTATAGTAAATCAATAAAAATAACAAGGTGCTCTTAGGGGATATGGCCCAATATCAAACTGACTTGCAATTCACATCTCATCTGCAATATCATGAATTCTTCATGCTACCAAATAGAAACTGTATCACTTTATTTAGAATAGAATGATTCAATTTAGGTTTTGAAAGGTACCGTTCCGGTTCTAAGAAGCAGTAATGGCATGAAAACTTAAAGAAGCATTCACGTTTTCAGCAACTGTGTTCATTCGTGCAAATAACTACGAATTTTAAATCTGGGTTTGCATCTTATTACAAACTAAGTACTGAATTATTTGAATAAAATATTTTACAGTATTATTACCATTAGATCGTAAAAGTTACATTTCATGTTCCAAAGCTAACTTACATAAATTATAAAGTCCTGAAATATTACATTATCCTGTTCGCTTTCTTACAATCCTGACAGCTTACATTAAAATTACCCACTGCTAAAAATTAAACAAGCTTGGCGACGTGCACCACTTCCCAGCTTCTTACTATTTCATAATGTTACTCCAGACTTTTATTAAAATTTTTGCATTTTATTGCATTTTGAGTTATTGAATGTTAATACTGTTTTGAACTTTATTAACATTTAATAATTTAATAAGTAATAAATTTGGATTTGTACAAAAATACAGTGGAGCAGGAGTATAATGAATGACTTAGCAATTTGAAATAATTTATTTTATAGAGAAGGCTTTTGGTCTCCTGAGACCGATTTACTGTAGCTAAAATGTATGAGGCTGTAATGTAACATGAAGCAATCTATAAACGTACATAACTGAAAGCATTTTGGTTAAAATGGTGTTGAGTCCGTAAAATGGCTTTTTATATCGCTCGTGTAAGTATAGTTGCAATAATAATATTGACGGTTAAACCATCATCATACACTAGGAAATGTAAGTAAATGCCTGGTATATTCCCTTGCCTTAATACTACAACTAGACAACTTAAAATTGGTTGTTTTGGGATAATTGAAGTTGACTAATCGAGGAGTAATGAAAATTCAGTTTTATATTTATTTGTATGTATTAACGTGGAAAACAAACTTGTAGTATTAAAAATGTACTAGTAGAACTGAAAAAAAATTCTAAGTTTGCTACATGTCTAACCAGCATGTAAACATTTTTTTTTTTACCCGAACAACCAAACAGTAACCGTTTATTTAATTTAATTTAAACTCACATTAATACTTGTCGAACAAATATCGAACGTAAACAATAATGATACTATGCTAGTTTTCCCCCAAAGTATTCATAACAATCTTAACTAACAAAATAATTATAAATATAAAAGGGCGAAAGTAACTCATAAAGTGCGATCTAAAATAGATCCATAATGAAAATAGTAGTGCTTAATTTTTGAAACGGCTTGCCTATGTTTCACAAAATAGAATTTAAATCCCCAATGATTTTGATTTCGGTTTCTTGAATTTTATTAAAACCCTTAAGAAATGGTATTAAATAGAAATATCGGGATAGTCTGTTCAGTGCATGGCATAGAATTGCAGCAAGACATTCAATAGTACAGAAAATTTTATTACAACAAAACCTGCTCTGAACAAAATTATCCGTGATGACAATTAATTAATATTAATGAAAGACAAAGTACAGAAAAGTTACAGAAATTCTAAATTTGAATATAAATATATATACAGTTTCAAACAATGACTGTAATTCATACGACCTCGATATCTGTTCCACCCTGTATATAATGTATTTTAAAACAGGAGCTTCAACGCGCAACTACCGTGTGAAGGTAGTGAACTAAGTAGGTCAACGTCCCAGTGAATAATAGGTGTGGTTTTTTCTTCTTTTGTATGCAGAAAGAAATTACAAATTGAACAAATCAAACTCTAAATTATTCAACCACTTTAGCCTCCAGTAAAAGCATGTTATTATAAATGATAAATTTTGTTACACCTAAGTAAATAAGGTTAAACACCGAATGTAACCTAACTCTGTTGTACTGATTTTAGCAATACACTGTTCATTACACAAATCCTGTGTATATTGAATAATAAAGAATTCTGACCTTTGATGAAGAATTACCAAACTGTAAATGCCCTTCGTGTTTCGAAGGTGGTAGTTACTTTGTGGAACCAAGACAGCTAATCAGTAGCTAAGAGCCAGCATTCCAGTAGGAATAGGTATGGAGGTGATCGGTAGTGGATTCCAATTTGCTAGTTATGTATATAAATAAAGAAGAGCTGTTTATTTCGCCGGTATCAAGGCGCTGAAAGTGATACAAGTAAGTACGTTACTAATTACCTTATACAAGCATACCTCTTTTTAGATGTTTAGAGCCGATAGCGATGATTTCGTTTCAACAGACCTAGGTTATAAATTTAACTAATCGTGCGAAAGTGCCTAAATGAAAGAATCGATTTACTAAAAGTTGTCGAACATGTGTTAAACTTACCCGAGGATATGAAGATTGAGAATTTCAATAAGATCCGCTTGTAAAGCGTCAGTAAGGTTTTATACCAAAAACTATTACCTTATATGAAAATTTTTCCAAAGAAACGATGCTTAAACATCTTATAAACGGAAGGAAAAATTTTTGTAGATGTAACTAATTAGTCCATTCATTAAATAAAGTAACGGAAGTTATCGAAAATACACGTTATTCACGATAAACACGTAACAAGTTATCCACTTCTTGCATGGAGTATTTATTACACAAACTTAGGAAACCATAAAGATATATAGTTTTATAAACATAAACATAAGAAGTCTAAACTAAAAACCAAATAGAGCTTAAATATCGAGTGTCCATGGCAACCTTGCAAGTAGGGAATTAACATGGGAAAGTGGTTTTTATTTTTTTCCTGCTCCCCACTATATTTTATCACGAAGGAAGCTCATTGAGTTTTGTAGAACTAGAAAGGAGTTATTGCGAGGTATCTTTTACAATTAAAAATATCCTGAAAAGTGACTTTGACTTCGGTCGTTTTCCGTAACATTCGGCGACTCTCGATTCAAATGATCCTCAGTGGTAGCAGAAGACGGCTGTGCGTTCATAAACAGGCCAAATTTATATATGGTTGTGTATTGCTCTTATAAAGATTAAATTTGTGTTTGAGCATGGATTAAAATGAAGAATATTAGTTAAACACGTAAAAACGTGAACGCGTGAGATTTGTGGTTGCTTTTCATGCTTCCATTTGGATGTTGAATTTTAATAAAATGTGCAAAAATAGATTGTGTTGTGAGGTTATGTGTCATGTGTTACAATAGCACTAATTTTCAACCGATTTTGATTTACATTAAAATTAAAAATTATAGCAAGACTGACTATAGGTAATATTGTATCTTTGCAGCATTTAATGATTTACCTAAATGAAGATGAAAAGTTGGTGAAGATTGTAGTTTGTCTGACATGATCCCGTTTGGTTGGTACTGGCTGTTCGGTCCTTTTTTACATTTGACAAGCAGTATTACTTTGTGCGGTAAGGCCTATTTTCTATAGTTAAGCATCAAATTAATCTAGAGGATAACCTATCGATAAAACGATTTTCACAACCATCTACTGTCAGAACTTATCCTTGTAAGTCACTCAAAACTAATGAGGAGCTCAATATGAACTATCTGTGTGTTTATATTTCTTGGATAATTTACTTAATCAACAACATGGGCCCATTTTACTGGGACTCGAAATATTGACAGGAGCAGACTTTGTTTCCGTTATCAGGCTTAGTCCTAAGAAAGATTGATTTCTCACCTGTGTCAAATTCATTTATTATGATTGGCTCTCCGATTTGCACTTTGGTACCTTTCACTTACAAGTATGACTCCCTTACCTGAGCCACTAATTAACCCAAGATATATATATATATATATATATATATATATATATATATATATATATATATATATATATATATATATATATTTCACGCCTTATCGTTTTCGCGTTTTTTGCGTTTTTTCGCGTTCTTTCGCCTTTTCGCATTCATCGAGTTTTCGCGTTTTCTCGCGTCTTCACGTTTTTTCGCGTTTCTTCGTGTTTTTTTTTGCGTTTTTTCGCGCCATCTACACCGGGAGGTGAAATATTTCGCGCAGCTGCTAATATAAGACAAGACAGGCTTGATCATTATGTAATTCCAGTGCCGGAAGGGAAAAGAAAGCGGTGTGCCACAGCAAATTGGTCTGGGAAAGGCAGGACAATGTGTTGTAAATGCCAAGTTGGTCTTTGTATTTCCTGTTTTAAGGGCTTTCATACCACATAGATGTAAATTTTGTCATTACACTGCTGTTTTATAATATAAATATAAAAAAAAAAATTATATGTACTTTATTTGTAAATCAACCCACCACTTTTCTTGTAAATTTCACATAACTTTTTTATCATTCTTTTGATGCATTTTAAGGCAAACTAAACCCATAAAATGCACTGAAATCATGAAAAACTAAAATTAAAAAGCTCCGGAGTAAATGGGTTAAAATAGGTATCTTAGATTTTGCATAATTCTTATAAAGAACTACCTCATGAAAATGGCATCGCTCACTATGAAACATTGAATATTGTGATACCTACATTTTGTGTTTACGTTAAAATACAATATTTTGTAAGTTCAGCTTACTGATAGACGATAGGATTAATTATACTAGAAATAACAATAAAAAATTGTTTAATGTGTCTTATTTTTTAATGTTTTTCTTAGTTCATTGCTTTGCAGTAATCAAGTGATTATGTCCAGATTTTTTAAAATTAAACTTAAATGTAAATAGTATTAAGTCGGTTAAGTAATAAACTAAGGATTATTGTAATTTTATTATTTAGCACAAAAAACAGCAGTCTAATAAAACAATTAAAATTGAATTTTCAGTCAAAAATATTAATAAAGATTTAATTGAGCCCAAATTTTCTTACCTGAAAACTTTCAAATGGCTCTCTTGTAAAAATTGCTTAGCATGACTTAACATACTTCACCTATGACGTACAGATCATAAATCTTATAATAAATTATTGTAGCCAACAACCAGGAGTATCTTGTAAAAATATTTTTGTATATACAGGGTGTCCCATTTTCGAGTACTACACTAAACTTGTGTTTTTTTAATGGAACACCGTATATATTTTTATGTATTTGAAATCCCTGTTAACTGCTGAGCAAAATGATATACGATACTATGGGTATAGGACTAACAATTAAGTAGCCTCCTGTTCCACCATCTTGAAAGATATCGGAGTGAAATTTTGGGAGATGTTTTCCCAATCTGTCTAGTTTTAACTTCTACATTCAGATTGCAGATTCTTTTCTTTGGATATACAGGGTGGTCCATTTTGTTCCATGTTATTTTTCTCATTTTTCTTAAATGGCACACCTTATATTTTATTAAGTTTTGAATGGCATTTTTTTCGGGCTTTTAATGGATACTCACTTTTTACTACCTACACGTAAGTGTTTTTAAATTATTTAGTAGTAAACTTGACAATTGTAAACATTTTTTTTATTTTTGTTGGATTTGTCACAATATAAAATAACTAAAGACAATATCATAATTCAAAGAAAAACATAAATGAAACAATGCTATTTGATAAAACCGTGAGGTTATAGGTTTATGACACAATTCAGCATTTTGAACTATAAAAGAGCAATGCTCAATAATTATTTACTTATAGAACCAGATCTCCCAGATCAACAACTTTTTTTCCATCAGAATGGGGCGCCACCTCACTATGCAGCTCCAGTTCGTGCGTATTTAGATGAAATGTTCCATCGTCGTTAGCTAGGAAGGCGGGGTCCCATAGAATGGCCTGCTAGGTCACCAGATCTAAATTCCTTATATTTCTTTCTGAAATATCTATATCTAATAATAGCTATCGATTGACATATACAAAACATCTAATCTTCTAACAACACCACATACGTAGAATTGTTACTCCAGGTGTTGCGGTTCGCAGGTATAATTTATAGTTTCAAAAAAAGTTATCCATCTGGTGCAGATTTATATATTTTAATTTATAAATTAGAAGGCGGGTTTAATGGAAACCATTTAGTAAATATGGCCTTTTGTATATTTGGTAGAGTAAAATCAACATCGGAAGACACCAAGCTGCGCAAAAAAGTGACGTCAGAGTGTAAAGCTCAACAACAAAATATACGTTTGAAAAATAAAAGTTTAGGTTATGTTACTTCGCGTTTGTTGTTCAAGAATACAATTTTAGAAGTAAAATTTTTGAAATAATCATAAAGTAAAATAATATTTTATTGTCATAGTTACAAAATCTAGTTTTTAAAATACATTTGCCAATAACAATTAATCTCCTGATTTTTAGCCAGATTTAAACATTAGCAGAGCATTATTTATAAAGCCCATTTCACCACCTAAAATAATGATAAATAGCAACATATTTACGTTATAAAATTAAATAAACCTGTGTATATATTTTAGATCCTGAAATCTAAGGTTTAAATGAACAGATCTGCCAATTTGGAAGACCTGAAAGAAAGAATCCGAAGAGAAATACGCGCTATACAACCAGAAGTTTCCAGAAATGTTCAAAGAGAATTTATTCACTGGACATTGTTTAGCTGTGAATGGAGCACATTTTGAACAATTAATTTGTTTGTTTAGGTACTTTAGCACATTTCAAAAATAATTTTAATACATAAATAAAAATAATTAAATTATTTTTCAGGTGTCAATATTTTAGAAACGGAGATAGATAGACCAAGGATATATTATACCAATAATATCTAGAATTTGCAGTAGAATCCGAATATGATATAATCTACAGGGCGTTCCATTTAAAAAATCGAAAGAGTGGTCATATATTTTATTATGAGACATCCTGTATAAGAAATCGTTTGGTTAAAAATGCGCAACTAAAAATACTAATCGACGTGTCCAAGCGTTCTTACAAGAAACAAATACTTTAATTTACATTACCTTATGGACATTATGACATTTATCTTGTGACCATATATTCGGCGGGAATTTTGAAAAATGTTAACTGTGATGCCGAGAAATGGTTCAAATTGACAAGATATCGGAAAATTGTATTAAGAAAATATATTTAGAATGCAGAATGAATAGTAATCCAATTTTCAACCAAATCTGAAAAAAACTAAAAATAACATTTCTTCCCTTCTGCTTTTATTACGAAACATCATAAAATCTTGTTTTACCTGGAAATAGTTTTAACAACATGAATTACATCATCTTAGGTCAAAATTAATTAATTATTTGTAAAATAGACAGTTTGTGAGAGGAAAATTTAAAAAATACGATTTAGCCTCGTCACTGGTTGTGTTCATGCCCTGTATATTGAAGCGTATGAGCTGATTTAATATTTATAACCTATAAGTAAAATGTAAACGACCTAATATTTGTAATGAAAACTTAACAACACTTTATTTATTCTTATTAAATTTAATATTGGTTAGTACATTTGAAATTAGCGATATTTTTGAATTTAATAGGTTGGCCTTGGAATTATCAAATATTTCGGCTTGTAAGGATGAAAATTATTGCTCTTCAAAGTGCACCTCATATTTAAGATACCTAAAATTATGTAATTTATGTTATTAAAACTATTTCCGGGTAAATCAAGATTTTATAATGTTTCATAATAAAAGCAGAGGAATAAATGATATTTTTATTTTTTTTTTCTGATTTCATTAACAATTGGGATAGTGGGTCTTTGTTGCATTCTAAATACATTTTCTTAAGGCAAATTTTCGATATCTTGTCAATTTGACCCATTATTCGGCACCACAGTTAACATTTTTCAAAATTCCCGCTAAATTTATGGTCACGTGACAAATGTCACAATGGAGTTTTTGGTTGTCAATCATGCAAAAACGAATTTCTAATAGAGTTTTTCAGAAACTTCAATAATAAAAGTTTTTCCCATATGTGTCCAACTTTATGGCGGTCCCTGTATAGAACCGTGCAACTAATATAACTAAATAGTTCAATTAAAACCGCTACATTCCATGTGATACCTACACAATTTCCACTTGTGCAAACAGATGTATATAGTTAGTTATCAAAAATTGATTGTCTTGGTAGCCCGATGAAATTAATGTAATTGTACACAATCTGTTTCGATATCTTCAATGAGATATATGAAAGTTACAGATGTACCGGAAGTGTGTAGATCATTAATTTTACATTTTCGTTAAGTGATCTTGAGTGTAGATTAAAGGTGACCAGTAATTCCAGAGAGAGTCGTAGAGGGTACATTTTGAATAGAACCATAATGTTAATATCATTATTAGTAAACATGGTACAATAACTCCTAAAAAGAAAAAGTAGTGGTTAAAGGTAAAGTCAAAGTTCATATTGAACACATATGTTTATATGAAAACCTATATTTCCGACAAGCAATATATAGTAGCCCTTATTCGATATAAACAATGCGTTGGACAATATCCCAATTAACTTTGGTTGTCCAATTAAAAATTTCGTGGCAGGAGCTTATCTTATATATTAGATTCTAATTCTACCACTAGATGTCATAACTTTATATAATTATATGTCATTAAGTTAATTTTAATAAGAAAATAAAGATACATAGCGATGCGTTAAATAATTGTTGTACCAACACAGTAGGAAATTTCAATTTAATTAGAGAATACGTAATAGGAATGGTATACAAGAGTGAATTGCTTAACAGAGGTTTTGCTTGGGTAAATTATTATATCCACTGTACAAATTGTAAATGTGGAATAAAATAAATTCAAATTACGCACGTCACATACCTAAAGAGTACTTATTGAGAGTATGTCGAAAACTATACACTTGAGAGTAAACGTTGTAGAGAGCATTTACAATCATGTGGATTTCAGACAAATTTTCGTAATAAAAGTTTGTTACAGGGAAATAAATTAGCTCTTAAACGATACTTTAGAGTGTGTTTGTAAGTAAACAAAAAATTTAAATCAAAAGATACTTACGGTTTACCGTAAGTTTTAGTTTCTTGTAACACAAGTTAAAAAGAAGCCACCTGCTTATATAGAATAAAAATAAAATGCTTTTAAGGAACTTAACACTAGCACCGCCGGCTATTGTAAATACCTAAAACTGCCTTGGCCGGTCATTATGACCTCTGGACAAGGTATTTTGAGATGTTTTTTTATATATTTTACACTCAATTCAGAAAGAAACATAAAAAAACACATTTTAGGTAAATATTCATTTTAATTAAATAAAAATCAAATTGATTCTAATACATTTAGAATTCGGTACAGTTTTACATGATGTATTGCACGTTACAGTTCAAACAAGTTACGCTTACATATTTTCCACAAACATATTTGTTACACATTGAACAAAAGTCAGCAGTTTTATTTTTGTCACATTTTTAATTTGGCACTAATTTCATTGTATCCGATGTGCTGGTACTTGCAGTAGAATCTTGTTTCGAATCGAAATACCCTTTTCTTAGTTCCTCAGCTAGAGTGAAAATAAAGTCTCTTGTTTTTATTTTACTGCCTACGGCTTCTATATAAACTATCCAGCCGTTGATTGTGGCAAGATCTAAAACATTGTAAAACACACGAACTGGCAACTACGCGAACCTTCTTTCGTAGAATATTTTCTAGCCATTTGGTCCAACACGTCTACCCCAAACTTTATTTCATTGTAATACAACACTGCCCCAGGTTTATTATTTCATCTATAGCCACAGTTGGATGTAGCGTACTTAGCAATATGACATTTTTATTAACTTTGCCCTGATAAATTGCTTTTATCATGTTTCATTAGTGTGCCCTTTTATTCTTGATACAAATTGGTAATTCCCTTCTTTCTCGGTTTATTGTTCCTACTATTGTTGTCTTCTTTTTTGCCAGCACTGCTGCTAAATTTTGGCTGATAAAAAAGTTGCCGTTAGTAACATTTCTACCCATATTTAGGAAAGGGTCCATTAATTCTAAAACAGCATATTCTGGAAGGGGGTTGGGTGTTAGGAGACATATCATTCTTTCTTGAATAAGGAAAATCATTCAGAGATATGTAGAATTCGTATCAACAGCTAGCCAAAATTTTACACCAAATTTATCAGGCCATATATTGTGTAAATCTGCATCTAACTTTAGTAGGAAACAGTTGTTCGTCTACTGTAATGTTTGTTCCTGCAACATTGCAAGCTTTACAGATGCTATTAAATTTATTCCATATTTCGGACGCCAAAACAAACTTATCACTAACTAAACGTCCTTTTCGTGTTGATCGAATATCAAATCTTAAAAATCTCATGATTTTTTCAAGAAATCGATTGCGTGACATGGTCTCACGAAAAAATTGCGGTCCCCAAGTAACAGACCATAAATTGTCAAGCTGTAATGTTCTTGCGTCGTAAGTATCTCCTAGTTGTCGATTAGTTTCAATTTCAGTACATTTTTGAATGTGTTTTAACGTTGTGTTATCTATAAACAATCGAAATGCACTTAGCACAGAGTTAGCAAACACCTTTCTTTTGCATAAGGACTTGGTCCAGGGGTATTTCGCGTAACATTTCTTTGAGCTATACGGCCTACATAAGGTCTAATGGATTCCACAACTTCCCATGTACCATTAGATTTGGATGATTGTTTATTCCCCACAGGTAAATGGATGTAATTTTTTCGTTATGGATGGTGTTCAATGTCATCACTAATTTCATTAGATGTACAAGGATCAGAAGTGACATTATTTATGCTGACATCAGATTCTTCACGTTGTTCATTACTTTTGTTATCAACAGGAACAGCTTCATCACTTTCAGAATCTTCGGAGTGGTTATTTATGCTTTTTCGGATTCGCATTCAGATAAGTTTTCCAATTCCGCAAGATAATCTAAAGCTGGTTGTTGTGTAAAACCACGAGACGACCACATTTTTTACTACGAAATTAACCCCGTAATAAGTACAGATGTATCTCACAAGAACGTTCACTTACAACCAATTTGAAATCTTAAAGTACTTGAATATACAGGTTGTTCCAGTTTTTTGTAGCAGGACTTTAATAGTCGATAGAGCTTTCAAAATTAGGACAAAAAGTTCATATAAACATCGGTTGCCAAACACTTAGTTTTGGAGATACAGGGTTTCAAAGCTTTAATTTTTTACAGTTATTTTAATTTATCTTCAAAACTATTTAAAATAATATATCCAAATTTAGTATACATATTACAGTTCTTAAACTCAATACAAGTAGTTTAACGTTTATCAATACAGGGTTCAACATTTTCTGGGTGGTATTTATCCCGAACTTTTCATGCGACGATAACTTTTAAAAAATTTTGATTTCCATTTGATTTAGGAACTTTTCTACTTTTTCGAAAATGCATAGTATTTGAGATAAATTAGCTGTAATCCATGAACATTTTCCAAATGGTAAGTGAAGAACGTCTAACGTCCCGCAAAATTAGTGTGCCATAAAAGAACAAAAGAATCAAATTATATCAATTCTCATGTTTTTTGTCTCTTAATAAAAAGTAGTAATCCACTGATTTTTTCTAACTTTTCAGTTGAATTAAATAAAGAAAAATAAAAGTAAAACAACAAAATAAATATTAAAAAAATACGTATTTATTGGAAAAAATTTGAAAGAATTTCTATTTAAGACTTTAACAAGAACAAAACGAACGAAATAAATAAATTAAACGAATAAACTTAACCTACAAAAACAAAACAAAAACACTATAGTAATAAAAAATAAATTTAAAGAAACTTGTTCAAAATGTGAACCATTTTGTTGAATACATAATTCACACCGACGAATAATTAATTGCACGTGGAATATCAACTGAAAATTATCTTATTTCATTACACGCATCCCTAATCCTATTAATGAGTTCATCTTTTGTTGTCACAGGAGTTGCATACACCCTTTCTTTTAAATACCCACACACAAGAAATCTAAGGGATTTCGGTCTGGAGACCTTGGCGGCCAGCGAACTGGCTTGCACAACCGATCCATCTTCCTAGATAATGGTTGTCCAGCCAGTTTCTAACGATTCTGCTATAATGAGCTGGACAACCATCAAGCTGGAACCAAGCCGTTCTTCGTAAATTTAAGGGAATACGTTTCCACATATTCACATGTTCATTCTCTAAGAATTCCAAAAAAGCCGCAGCATTCATCCGAGGTAGTAGAAAGTAGAGCCCAAAAAGATGATTATTGTAAATACCTATCCAGACGTTCACACTAAATTCTTGTTGGAAATGTCTCGGGCGAACTACATGTGGATTTTCATGTGCCCAAACGTTGTGAAAATTTACGACACCACGGCGAGTGAAGCAGGATTCATCGGTCCATAAAACATTATTTAAAAAACTTGGATTGTTATTATTTTCAGCAAGAATCCATCGACAATACGCAACTCTACGTTCTGCATCCCCTAGTTGTAGTCCTTGAACAGGTGGTAGATGGTAAGGATATCGGTGATCCCATCTTAATGTTCGGTGAATAGTGGAAACTCCACCTAAAGCTACGGATACTCTTCTAATGCTAGTTGTGGGATCTCTGTCGAATTCACGCAAAATTCGTCGTGAAATATTTCTTTGCTGCCTATGATTATTATTTTTACGACCATTCATATTATTTAACCCCTGACTTATAATTTGTTGGTGAAACTCTTACAAATACTGAAGGATGCGGAGCTCATCTACAAGGAAATATTCTCCTATATTTACGGGCTCTTGCTGCTGACCTTCCATTTACAAAGCCACAAATAAAATGGATATCCGCTATTTCTTGATTAGAAAAAAGAAAATGGGATTTTAAAAGATCACTTTTGCAATAAAAATTAACACAATAAAATATGTAAATAAATTACATTATTTCTTATGTGCAAGTCGTATTTAAAATAAAACGTGAGATTTGATTCTTTTTTTTATTGTTCTTTTCATGGCACACTATTTTTTGCGGGAGCATCAGACGTTCTTTACTTACCATTTGGAAGCTGTTCGTGGATTACAGCTAATTTATTTCAAAAACTATGCATTTTTCGAAAAAAAAAGCAGAAGACAAAAAAGTTCCTAAAGCAAATTGGCAAATCTCAATTTTTGGTTTCTAAGAGTTAGAGGCGACGCATGAAAAAGTTCGTGGGGGATAAACGGTGTACCAGCAATATCTACCCTGTAGATATTGATAAACGTTAAACTACTCTTAATATTGAGTTTAAGGAGTGTAATATGTGTATCAAGTTTGGATTTATTATTTTAAATAGTTTTGAAGATTAATGAAAAGAACTGAAAAAAAATTAAAACTTTGAAACCCTGTATCTCCAAAACTAAGCGTTTGGCAACCTATGTTTATATGAACTTTTTGAAAGCTCTATCGACTATTAAAGTCCTGCTACAAAAAAACTGGAGCGCCCTGTATATATCTGTACAGAAACAGGTTATAACTTGCGTTTTTCATATCTCGGGCGCGTAGGTAAAGATTATTCATAATTTCGGACTCAACGTTGTAATTATTTTTGTTATACAACCTCGAAACTGATTATGAATACATGAACGGTCAAAATGAAGGTTTCGACAGTTATATAAATACTACAGAAGAACTCTAAAACGGCTTAACTTTCTTAATATATTTTTTGACATTCTAAAAGTAAATAAAAATCTAGAAATACCTCAACACCGTAACTCCAAGCACAACGAATAAACAACATTTTAAAGAAAACACGCAGTCAAATTGACCACCGCGGCAGTTCCAGTGTTAATAATACATTTTGCAAAATTACCTTCCTTAAGTCAACTACAACATAACAATACATTATATTTAATGTGAGGTTTCAAGAAAATTGTAGAAATAAAGAATAAAAATAAGATAACAGAAGCATTTTGTAAAAAAAAAATTAAAATTTTAGTTAATCACATTTCATTTTAAGGCATTCTAGTTCTTTACTAACGCACATTTCCCAAGTTGAAATGTAATAAAATATACGTCAGAGTTGTGTCTTTGTTTCGGACAGCTTTTTTAAGCGTTGCAAAGACCGATCCTTGTTAAGATAAAAACGCTTTCCGTAGATGCTAAAATATTTTAGTATATTTGTTGTAAATAGCCAGCTTAAGATGGGTCTAAATTGCTTTGTTGGATGAAGGGATGCCAGGAAATGATAATCCCGTGCGTCCTGCCAGGATCCAGAATGTTTTATGCGTGTCTTCATTGGCTTTCATTCGTAGGTATTACTAGGATTACCGACCTGGATTATATCATTAGGACTTATAATCCCACCACATTCATTTGAAATTTATGTGCATTAATTAAAACAAGCTTTCTGTTCTCTCTTTACTAACAACGAAGGAAATGTATAAGGTTTAAAGAAAATACTTTTATGTTGTAACTGCATCCACTTCTAGAAAAACAAAATTTACAGGAATTACCATTATTTAAATTTATGCAATCGCAAGACATGTACTTCAAATAAAAGTATCCAATTGAAGTTTTGTTTGCGCACCGGTATCTACACACGTGTCTCTGATGTGCACCTTTATTTAAAATCGTATGGGAAGAATGTGCATTTAGGAAACAGCGAGGGTAACAGACTTCAATTGAAAACAAAAGTCCGTGGCCAGGTAAGCTGCACACTAACGAAAACAGATAAGAAAGAGAACAAAAGTCAATATAGGATTCGGAGCATGAAATTGTCAACGTCAGAGTCATTTCAGGATGTGTTTAGAAAACATATCAAAGAAAAAACTATATCCAATTACTAAAAGTAGATGTTCAAGGAAAAAGACCGCAAGTGCAACAGGTTCATGCGTAAACTGTTTCTGTGTCATTACTGAAACAATAAAGAAGGACGCTCTTTGTTAAGTTTAAAAAGAAATTTAGTATAATTGAAATTAATGGCGTTATTATCGTAAATATAACTTAATAACACCTTAATGATACACTTTAGGTAGCAACCACGATTGTCAATTAATTATTAGGATGTCATGCTATATAGCTGGGTGTAGTAAAATAAGATTATTAACAAAAAATGTGTTATCATTACTCAATTTATTTTATTTAAGACATAATTAGCGCAGCTCTATTTTTTTGGAACTTTAAGCTTAACTACTCGGCACAGCTGTAAGTTGGTCAATTGAAAATTGTTTTAGGATACTATATGTAGTTCGGATATGAGGTTCATGATCACAAGTAAAACCCTTTTAAAGTTTGTCTTCTACTTGTAACATTTGCATATAACTATATTTTAGGATGACATTAAAGATAATATTACCTTCTAACCAAGTCTGAACTACAAGATTACTACATGGTTAACCATTTTCCATTAAAAATTGTTTTTCAATCAGTGGAAGTATGTTACTATGTTACGTTTAAACCTTTGAGTTCATCACACCTCCCTTGCCTATTGTGACAAGGGAAACATGTACGTTATACTTTGTTGCTACGGACTATACAAGTTAACCCCAATTTCACTTTATTAATACTTTGTTATTATTAATAATACTAAATAATTAATTATAAACTCCACCCAATCTACAAAATAGATATCATTTTACAGGCTGAACATTAACAATAAATAAGAAAACAAAACGTGTGTGTGCCTGCGTACGTGCGTGTGTGCGTACTTGCGTGCGTGCGCGTGTGTGTGTATGGATGTATGTTAGTAACCACGATAACTCCAGAAGGAAAATACCTACCTACTTACAATTTCGTATTTAATTCCAACGGCGGCGAGGGGGGTTTAGTAGGGGTAGTTTTTGGTTTTTATCAAATATTTCTAAAACAGCTGCATATTTAAAAAAAAACACATCGATTAATTATGTTCTATACAATATTTTGATATGACGCCTAATTCAGCACCAAAAAAAATTCCTAAGGTAGAATTTTTTCATTATCTGAATAACGATTAATTTTATAAGAAAAAGTGTAAACGTATTTTTTAAAGAAAATTTAATTTTACATAAATTTTCTTTACAAATTTAATTTTACATAAATTTTCTTTACAAGGTTTTTTAATGCAAAACGTAATAAATGTAGAAATTAAATAAATATGATTGAAAATTCTGAAACTATATTATCGACGTTTTTATAAAAGCGGGCGGCTTTGAAATTTTTTTATTTCATACTGTACTGTAATTGTCAGTTTTAGGTCATACTCTAGTATACTGTAAAACACGTTTTTACGGTAGGTATAGTAGCTTTTTACAGTACACTAGGAATTTTACCGTAGTCAATTCAAAGGCAACCGCAGAAAAAATTATTAACACATTTTTAGAGAATAAACAGATACAGAATTAAGATTGATTTGAAAATAAGACTTAAGGTGAAATTCAACTGAAAAATAAGAGTTAAGGTCATTTAGGTATGTTTAAATTAATATTAATGGTATAACTTTCATTTCCATTAATTTGAATTGAAGGAATTTTCTCACAATCACACACTGTTGTGGATCGAGTATTAGTGCCAATTACATCAGTCTTTATACACGTATTGCTTTGCCTCGTCAGAATAAATTACTTATTCGTACGTAATATCTTTTTTACCGGACTTATAACGTAAAATGCTATTAAGTTAACATGTATCTATGCTAATGAATCTCTATCTGACATGAAGTTTTAAACGTCATTATGATATAGATTGCTGTTTGTTTTTACAATGTTGCCGGTTATCGTTATGAACGTATAAAACAGTAGTTGCATGGTTATCCTAAAAAAATTGAAATTAAAATCATTTCATTTCTTTTAATTTAGATTTAGATATACCTATAGGTTGATGCTGATTTTATCACTTTCTATTATTTAAAATGCCACACAAGTTAACTCCCTTATTC
Source organism: Vesta saturnalis (assembly GCA_036346205.1). Taxonomy (NCBI): domain Eukaryota; kingdom Metazoa; phylum Arthropoda; class Insecta; order Coleoptera; family Lampyridae; genus Vesta; species Vesta saturnalis. The sequence continues at coordinate 4,557,387 of JARFJB010000339.1, forward strand.
GAAGTGCTATGCGCAATATTTTGATGACCATGTACAGGGTGTCCCAACGATAGAGTAAAGTAAGTAAGTAAGTTTATGCTTAACTAGAATTATTTGTGTAAATATTGTATGGACCATGGGGTAGAGGTAAGAAGTGTGCATTTTTTAAATATTGGAAGTTATACAGGGTGTGCCAGAAAAGCAGGACGTATGATTTTTAAATAGAACACCCCGTATTTGATTTTAGTTTTAATTCTACGTGTCCATACAAACATATTTTGTCATACAAAAGATTGGCTGAAAGTTTTAGTTCTTGAGATATTCGCGTTTAAAGATTATTATGGTCATTTTCGTGGGGTTGATGAATGGGCAATTGTTCCGTTATTTCACAATAAAAAAATTGATATTTCGTGTGAAAAATGAGTGATATTATACTAACGTTTAGACCGAGTAGTATTTCTAATTTTCTCAACAGGGTGTTTGTTATAACCATTCAAATTTGAAAATTCTCAAATTAAAAAAATCAGTTTTTTAATTGCACACCCTATATATTTTATTTCATTTTATTCGGGATTAAAAATCTATCATTTTGTCAAATATATCCTATATCTATCTTTGATAGTTTTCGAGTAATTTCGATTTTTTCACACTAGCTACTTTATTTTCGATAACATTGCATTGCATGGATCTTGGTAGCCATGGAACATAATAATTGCGTTACTAAGATTTAAATTTGTCGTTTTCGCATTTAACTTGTTATCAATTCTTGTATCAATTATGGATTATTCGACAAATGAATTAATTGATATGATATACGTGTTGGGCGAGGCTGAAAAAACCCTTTATTGGCACAACGAATCGACAAAATGAAATATCCTGAACGTCGAATACCTACTACTGTTGGCTTGGAAAATTTTATGGTTAGATTTGATTCTAGCGGTAGTGTTAAATACTTCAAACGTAAAGTTGTTAATAAAAGGGCAGCTAATGAAGAAAAAGAACTTGAAATATTATTAAATATTCAAGAAAATCCCCAAGTGAGTTCTAGAACATTAGCGACGATATGTGATACCTCCAAATCAAACGTGAATCGAACAACGCTGAAGTATAAGTACCATCCCTATCACATTGAGCTTCATCAAGAATTGCGAGAAGAGGATTTTGCAAGACGAATTGAATTCTGCAATATCATTAATCAACGGCTGCAATTAAATAACAACTTTTTGTGCTCCATAATGTTTTCCGATGAGGCGACGTTTAAAAGTAATGGGGCTGTAAATCGGCATAATATGCACTATTACGCCATTGATAATCCATTTTGGCTACGAGAAGTTCAAAACCAAAATCATTGGTCACTAAATGTGGTGTGGTATACTTAATGACCAAATTATCGGTCCCTATTTTTTTGATGATCCATTAACGGGCCGCAGCTATTTGCATTTCTTACGTGAAGAATTGCCTGTGTTACTTGAGGATATCAATTTAGAAGGACGACTAAATATGTGGTTGCAACAGGATGGTGCACCTCCACATTTTATCGGGACGTAAGAATTCTGAACCAGCAATACCCGGAAAATGGATAGGACGTAATGGCTTTATATTATGGCCACCCAGGTCATGCGATTTAACTCCACTGGATTTTTCCTATGGGGATACATAAAGATCGGGTGTATATTATTAAACCTACAACAAGGAGGAATGAAAATAGAATTCAGAAGCTTGTCGCACAGTGACCCCTCTTATGTATCCGAAGTGAGACAGAACATGAGAAAAGGCTCAATATGTGAATTCAGCAAGAAGGCCGTCTATTTGAGCATTTACTAAGACGCAATGTTGAATAATTATTGAATTACTGTTTCTCATTAATAAAACTGTTAATATTCTCGCTTAGGTGGTTTGTTTTATTTCGTCGCAATTGTTTTCCATGGCTACCACGATCCACAATAATGTTATAGTATCGTATGTAACGTAGCTAGTGAGAAAAATCGAAATTCCTCGAAAACTATCAAAGATAGATATAGGATATATTTGACAAAAATGATAGATTTTTAATCCCGAATAAAATGAAATAAAAATATATAGGGTGTGCAATTAAAAAAAACTGATTTTTTTTAATTTGAGAATTTTCAAATTTGAATGGTTATAACAAACACCCTGTTGAGAAAATTAGAAATACTACTCGGTCTAAACGTTAGTATAATATCACTCATTTTTCACACGAAATATCAATTTTTTTTATTGTGAAATAACGGAACAATTGCCCATTCATCAACCCCACGAAAATGACCATAATAATCTTTAAACGCGAATATCTCAAGAACTAAAACTTTCAGCCAATCTTTTGTATGACAAAATATGTTTGTATGGACACGTAGAATTAAAAACTAAAATCAAATACGGGGTGTTCTATTTAAAAAATTATACTTTTCACGTCCTGCTTTTCTGGCACACCCTGTATAACTTCCAATATTTTAAAAAATGCACACTTCTTACCTCTACCCCATGGTCCATACAATATTTACACAAATAATTCTAGTTAAGCATAAACTTACTTACTCTATCGTTGGGACACCCTGTACATTAAAACCAATAAATACAGAAAAATTGACTTTTTCTGAATGTATACAGTATCACAGTATCTTTTCACAAAAACTGCAGATTCTAGTGTGATTTTATGTTGATTTAACGTAAATTACCTTAATACAAAATACTTTCTAAGAAGGCTGGAGCTCCTGGAAAATGGCTAACATCGGTTTAATTCAAATATCTTCAAAATGGTTTCCCTTTTAATGATAGCGTTCTGTACATTTATTTAGCGAAATATGCCCAATCGTATGGTGTGCATATGATTTTCTAGTTGCACTTATAAGCGGTTCGTTTGGGCGGGGCATTGGACATTGTTATTCATAATTTTTTTGTTTTTCAAAATTTCGCAATTTTAACATATAATTTAAAAATTACGATTTTTTCATAAAAGAATGATACTCTTGTCTGAAGTCGCTACGACACACCGTTTTCGAAATAAATCGATTTGAACTTTTCATGTGTTAATCATACTTTTATAAAATTAACCAACGAATTCATTTACATTTATGAAAAATGGCCATGGAAAATAAACAAAATAACAATTGCTTATGAGTACAGCTAAAAAATCACATTCACGCCATACGATTGGGCATAATCCACTAAACAAACATACAGAACCCTGTCATTATTTAAGGAAACCATTTTGAAGATATTTGAATTAAACCGATGTTAGGGCGCCATCTTCCAATAGATCCAGCTCTCTTAGAAAGTATTTTTGTATTAACGTAATTTACGTTAAATCGACATAAAATAGCTCCATAACCTGCAGTTTCCTTTTGTGAAAGAGTTTTGTGGACACCTGTATAATTGCTAACCAAGGGATAGAATTAAATATTCCGAACATGGTGATATACGCAACCATGCGCCAATTGTATGAGGAAAACCCCTGAAAAATTCTAAAGTAGACGGTAAATGGAAATTACCTGAATGCTAAGGGGTCGTTCACCACTACGCTACCATCGGATATTTAACGAGGCATCCTTATGTATGTAAAATACGTTTTTCGCTTTGCTTCATAATAGAATAAAAGCTTTTACACTTGGATTTTATAATGACATTTATTTATGTCGATAGTAAGTAAATTTGTTTCGGGATTACGTATTTTCAGTTAATTATTTACGTGCGGTTATTAATTCTTGTCTTTGATTGTTTCGATTTATTTGTGAAAATTATATTCACTACAGAATTTATATTTTAACCAAATTAAATATTTACTTTTTACGAAATAAATGCTTTTACTATATAAAGTCGGTTTCGCTTATAATTTAACACGCACAAATCTTATTTACATGAGATTTCACCACTACAGTAACGGAACTATTCTAATTATTAAAAACGGAATAAACTAATGCTATTTCTGGATCTCTCCCGCTGAGTGAGTAGTTAGGACGGAGGTTATTTACGTGTTCTAATTGACAGGTTCACACGACTTGCGGAGTTTCCTTTAATCATCAGGTGGTCAAATGGGATCGACCTATGGTTGTTTTGTTGCAGTCAATCTGCTGCTTTCTGCAGGTTAATTTTCTGACCTAGGGTAGGCGTATTTGTGTGAATTTGTGTGCTATGTGTAAGTGAAGTATCCTTTACAAGAATCCGTGACGAACCTGTTGCGCTGTGAAAAGGTATATCTCAGGGGTTAACAGTTTTTAGGCAAGCACCTTCCTATTCAACGGAGTAAATCAAAGATGACGATGGAATTTGAGCCCTTCGTAACATCGTTCAATCGGCGTATGTGTAAGGTTGTGTATTTTAACGTGTACGTTCAGCCCTAGAATTCAACAGCTCTAGGCCCGTTGAACTTAGGTGATGTTCAGGCGGCGGTATCGCGTTTAACAACTATGACTGTGATGTAGGATAACTACAACAAACGGTTCGACACGCACAACGGTCGACAGGTTGGTGTAATGGATCTGCGAGCAGATGTCGGCGGAACGGATCGACCCACATGTAGCGTTGGCGGAACGGATCTGTGTACAAGCAGCTATCAACGGAAGGGATCTAAGAGCAAGTGATCGGTGCAACATCCCGGCACGCAAGCAGCAGTAAACAATGGAACGGTTTGGCCCACGAGTAGCAATTGGTCGGTGCAACAGCCCAACATGCAAGCATGAAGTAGACAACGCGTCTCGCGGTTTTATAGAGAATCCGCGGAAGGTGGGAACGGCTTCTGCATAGGGGGCTCTAGGTCTGGATTGGTGGAAACTCCGGAGGGGCTCTGAAATTAACGTCGGAGGGGATATAAAATTCATTATTTGATGAAAATCTATAAATGTTAATAATTAATTAACTCAGGATAATTATCAAATAATTCGTAATGACAAGAAAATGTGGTTAAGTCGGCTGGCTCTTTAGAAGCTTTCTCAAGCTTCTGTGCGTTGTCACTTTGGCTAAAATTTAAGCACTACGAAATAAGAAACCAAGTCTAAAGCATTAAATGTCTACCCACTGAGTTTAACACCAGCAGTCAGCGGCGCCTTCCGAGACCTGGATCCCGGCTGCTATGCACCCCTTGCATCCCCGGTAGGACTGCCATTGTACAAGTATCTTTAGGTAACGATTTAGTTGTTAGTCACATCATATTTTTTGTAGTTCATTTCTGTTAATGGTTTTTTGACATAGTCAAATTTGTTCACTAACACTTCCTTAATAGCTAAATAATATTTTTTAATAGACGTTAGCCCTTCCCTTCATCTTGAAAAATTCAATATTATGATTCATAAAACATTATCCAAAGCGTAGTAATACGATTTGTACCTGCAAACTAAATTTGTTTCTATGGTTCATCAAATTAGTAATTACGACTTGCATTTGAAGAACGACGATTTCGATTTCACACATAATCAAATTCATTTACAGTGGTTTTTTTCTCAAGCAGTTGACTTACTCTCCGATTCTAACTTGGTTTTACACTTGCATTTCTACACTTTTGCCAGTGCGATGCAAGTGTATTCTCGTCCATTCCACTCTCAGTAAAAGGTATATACCGGGTGTCCACTCTCAAAGTAGAAAACAGGCAATTAAAATGTGTATTCAATTCGTAGGCTTTGGAAAATTATTTTTGTAATACAGCAATACATAAACATCTGGTATTAAGGCTTCAAATGATCTTTATTGAAAATGCAGAAAAAAACTGTAGTAAGGAAAACTAATTCTAATAAATATTCAAATAGCCGCCCGTCTTGAGCTAAGAATGACGTAGTCTGTTATTATATATATATATATATATATATATATATATATATATATATATATATATGTTGAGATGATTCAAATTACGTGCAAGTAGCTATTTAATGTGCATAGTAAAGTATTTCTTTAGTTGGTACGAAATGGTACATTTCATTAAATAATTCTAGATAAGAATGATTAATAAACATTGAGATGTTTGAAAAAAGTTAAATATTTCTTAATATAATTTAAATAATGTTAGTATAAGTAATCGACAGGATATGTTTGTTATCGTTTATGAGCTAATTCAAGTTTTCATTTAGTTTTGTAAGTTTATTTAAAAACAATATTCCCTAACGACATGTGATACAGGTTGTAGTTGACAGAAATAATGTTAAAACTAGATTTAGGCTGGTATCAATGTCGCAATTCTCATGTACGCAGCCAAGATTATTAAAAACATTCGTATTAGTGCGTTAAACACATATTAGTGCAAAAAATTATAAAAAAACAGAATAAGCACATTAGTGAGTGACTATAAAACATAAATCATGCAGCAGCTCTGGGATTATTGTGTGTAATCAACAATTTATGACCTTAAACTAGTGATTGACAACATTCCGTAGAAGACCTATTGAACCTACGAAAGTGGTAAAATAAATTAATTTGTGACTTGAACACTTGCACTTACATTAACAGTTATTGTGTTTAAAAGTGTGAAATTTAACATTAAAGTTATATAAACAAAATGAGGTTATGTTTTCTCCTCGCATATAAATTTTTGTAAAAAGTATTTTAAATGGAGACAATTTATATAAAATAAATTACTAGAGGCAAAAATAGTGAGGTAGCCTCAATTTTATGTTATAATTCCTTATATTTATGTCCATTTTTGATAATTTTAGTTTTTAAGAGTATTGGTAGAATTTAAATAATTTTCCTCTCAAATTGGCCGTAGGCATGTTTAAGATGAATATTTGGGTGTAGTAGCATCCCCTATTCATGTAGAGGTAGTTTCCAGGCCTGTAAAATTCATAGAATTAGTGTAAATTCAATAAATAAGTGTAAAAATTAACGTAGTTATTAAGTGTAGGAATTAGTCCGTGTTTGGTTTCAAATTATAGATAAAATAATGTAGATTATGGAAATGTTTTTAGATTTAAGAAATGTTAAAGTGGGCAAAAGTTATAGGGCTTTAAAGAATTATTGTAATGTGTAAATTACAGTAGCCAATCAGAATTCAGGGAATATTCTTCCTAACTATAGAAAACATTCGATGATTTGGTTGTCGAGTAAAATCATATATATACAAGTGCTTTAGATTCACAAACTATCTTGATTTTCATCTTTTCCAACAACTTGCCAAAGTAAGCTGTTGCCAAATTTTTTGAAAATAATTTTTAAAACAAATTAACGTCACTTCGGTAACTTAATAAAGTGCAATTTAGTATCGGAAGTGCTAACAAAACAAGTGATAGTCTTTTGTCGAAAAAAATAATTAAATTAAGGTTAGTTTACCTTTTTTTAAATTTCAAATCGGAAGTTTTCGATTAGTTATAAAAATATTTCCGCAGTTTCGACTTTGTTTGTTTTTAAATTTATATTGTGAATGTTGGTATGGATATTTAATTGTGTTGTCTTCGTGCTTTTATCATTATACACCTTGTTTATCAAAAGCCTGTTTAATTTATAACAACCTTCAACGATCCATGCTTTTCAAAACTTGTTTTGAAATTAATTTAAAAAGAAGTGATGAGCCTAAAAATAAAGATTCGTCAGTATTCTAATAACAATAGTGAAACTTACCTAAATGAATAAGCTGTTCATTTAAAAGAAAATTTGGATGTTCGAGGAGCAGAGTTGCAGTTCGCAGGAGCTGTTGTCTTCAATCAACTTCAGCAGCAGTAACCCACAAAAGGAGGACATTTTATGTGAGTACTTTATTGTTGACATTGATACTTTATTGTTATGTTCATAATTTCAATCCTTTGTAATAACCATGATGTGCAACAACAGGTATGCATGTCCAAAGGGAATGTTATTTGTTCTAAAAATTTAAACGTTTTATATTAATTGTTGTTTATTCAAACGTAGGTTATACTTACTTGTATGTCGAATTTCACTTTTGTTGTAGTCAATCATAGGTTTGCGTATTCACAGCGCATGCCCACGTATACTTTTAAAAGAGTTTTGTTATGTACAGGGTGTAACACAGGTATTAATGCGAATTAAAAATTATAATTCAATTTACTTAATCAATTTAGATACGATAGAAATAATAGGACACTATCTCAATGTGCTTTAATCATATGAACTATGATTATTGTATTCAAACAAGCAATATAATTCAAAGTAATAATCATTTATTTTATAATGTTAAAAGTAAAGTTTCTTCTAAATTTTGATCCCTATCCCCTGGTGATGAGTCTCGTGTTCTACCAATATTGTTCTACCGACGAATATATTTTTATTTTAAGAGTTATAGCCGATGTAAAATTAATAATAACAATAAATAATAAATAATAATTATATAATAATAAATTATAAATATAAATATAATAAATAATATATATATATATATATATATATATATATATATATATATATATATATATATATATATATATATATATATATATATATATATATATATATATATATATATATATATATGTATATAACTGTGAAGCCATAGGTTTGTGACACAATTCATTTGGGGCTATAAAAGGGAATGCTTAATAATTATTTACTCGCAGAACAGCATAACAGTAAACTGGAATATGGAATTAATGAACACAATTAATTACAAATTTTATTATTCCATAATAACATTGCAGAATGCGACACGATCTGCGAAATATTGCGGTTGTAGACTTTGATGTAAGCAAAAATGGTATGGGTGATATTCATGTTTGCTTATAATTATTTGTATTCAAAGCCGTCTATTTTTATTTTTTTCAAAGCTCCATGTTTTGTTTTATTGTTTTTTAGAACATCAAATCGTTGTTATTATAGAACTCTAAGAAGTTGTTTATCTCTGGAGATTCCAAAAAATCTCTTTATCAGCGTAGAAAAATCAATTCCTTTTTTGAAAGTTATACATGTGCATTTGAGAAATGTTTGACAATGGTAGTTTAAATAGGTAACTTGAATGTTCATTTCAGTTTTTTGTTAAGTTGTATAATTAAAAATACTTTATTTTTGGTACTTTTCCTTATTTTATAAAATATTAAACACAGCGGAGAGTGAACTAAATCTAATTTTGTGATGATGGTCGATAAAAGGTTCAAAACGGGACCAGACTATCAAATGTGGTACATTGCTGCATTTGTAATAAAAAACCTTTCAAAATATCAGGACCGTATTTAAAAAAAATAAGTTCATGACTATAAAAATAGGAAACGTCCGATTAAAAAACTGACTATGCCGTGTTAAATCCCATAACAAGTTGCGATGAAAAAAATTAAATAGAAATTTAAAAAATTTATATTTTTTCAAATATCTCAAATACAAAAATTCACACCATCGATTCTATTATGTCGTTTTATGGGTCCTCTAATTAAACAACTTTTTCCCATTTAACCGGAGATGTATTTATTACCATTTCCGGGATCCGCATAGTGAGAATCCTTATCTTGGACGCAGTATACAAATAACAATATTTTCAAAAAATGTATTATCTAGTGCATGTACGAAATTACGATTTATCAAAATTCAATCAAATCCATCGACTGACTTTATTACTACAATAAAAAATCAAAGCAGTCTAAAAATCAAAACGTTAAACCTTCAATGACGTCGGAATTTGCACCCCAACATTGAATAAAACTTAGCGCCCTTTCTACACTTCCGCAATTTCCATTGTTCTGGTCCAAATTATATCAGTATCAGCTAACACGTTTTAGTTATAAAACTTCTCACAAATACAATTTTACCAAAACCCTAAGTGGGCGCATTCCTTTAAATAATCTTACACATACTAATCTAACAATTTAACTTCAACAAAACGGTAATAATGTCTATAATCTCAATAAGTCGCCATTCGTGATAACAACATGGATCCTATAAATCAATAAATTTACATAAATTCGAGGAAAGTTTCTGACACAAATTCATAAAAACGTTGCATATCGACGCCGACGCTCTTTTTGTTATGATCAGCACAAGGCTAAAAATCCTCGACTTCACTTACTGAACTCGAATTCCTCGATAAAACGGTGAACGATAAACACGCTTGTTATTGGTGTAACTATAATTTATAACCGCATAAAGGTGAACTGGTAGTACCGACACTGTACAGTCCCAACCAAATTACGGAACGCGTGCTTATTTAACCATGACGACGCCGCGACGCCTATGGGCCACAATTCAACAATTCGTAACTACACCTTGTTTTATATTTCAACTTCCAAGAACTAAATTACAACTGAACTAAAAAACAGCAATAATAATCATTTATTGCCATTGCAATTCGTACAAAAACAATGAACATCTGCATGGTCAATTATAAAGAGTTAGGTAAAGTAATCATTTAAATTATACAACGATAATGAAATTAGATGTCGTTTGAGATCTTGTTTAAATTGAATCTCTGACGGAATACTTTTTATAGACTGCGGTAACAAATTAAATAGTTTAATGCACGAATAATAAGGACCTTTTTCAAACATAAATGTTCTGTGTACGGTATGCTCGAACTATCCTTGTTACGTGTAGTCATTACATTAACTTCTAAGAAATATTTTTTAACTTACGTTAAAGGTGAAACACCCACAATACAGCTAATTATTTGCTTCTGTGTTACGAAAACACCTTTTAAGTGAGAACTGGATCTCCAAAACCTGATACCGTTAAGTAGGACAGATTGTACTTTAGAGAAATAAAACGTTTTAATTATGCTAATAGATATTTGTGATCTTAGATGTTTAATAAGATTACTAAGCAATCTGCCCCCTGTTCCAAGAGTGCTTAGATTCGGAAAATAACAAATCAATCATTTCATATGGAAACTCAACAATAGAAAAACAAGAGACTGCCAATATAACACTACGAACTACTGTAAACTGAGTCAAATAAGCTCTCAACAATATTTACAAAAGCCTACACAAGCCAGATTAAGTGACTATTCTTGATTTATATATAGGGGAGAACATTGGGACTCTACAAACATAATTAGCTGTGTATAGCTTGGCTTTCAGTATATTGATCATATAATGCTATGTTGTTGACACTGATAAGTATACTATCTATCACCATAGGCCTCGCGCTTATTCACTGGATCAGATTTTCTAATTTTCCAAAGTATCCAATGTACCCCCTGTCTGTAGTAGATTTGGCCAGTGCGAGGGCAGATGTGGACAAAAACAATTTGTTTTGTTCAAAAAAGTTTAAATTATATTCATTTGGTGAATAACAGTGGTACGATCTAACATAAGTCGTATAAAAGTAAGAAAACAAAAAAGACATTATTAAACACAACATTTTCATTTAGTTGATACTATAGGCACAACAGTCTACTTGAAACCGCTTTATTGAACTAGAACAGTTGTTTTAGCCGTTCTAGGCTTAGGTAGTTTTAGTTCCACTTGTTCCAATTCTATTAGGTCCTTATCAGTGACTTGGGGAAAGGTAAATCCATTTCTTGTCCTTCTGAGGAAGTTTGTTAAATATTTTCCGTCGACTATTTCTTTCACTTCTCCAACATAATACTTTCGGGTTTTCTTCGTGAAATACTTTACCAGAAAAAAGCCACCTATTTTGATATTTGGCATCCTAGATTCAGGATCTATTATAGGTTCTACGTCTTGTATGAGTTCTTGGTCTGAATATTCACGGTCCATTTCACTGAAACAGTCAGATTTATCATCAGCGTAGCTCACATTATCCCCGGAATCATCTGAGTCGTCCGGTTGTTGCTCTGCATTATCAAACAGGTTATGTTTCACTTGCTTTTTCTTTTGCTTTTCTTCTCCCAGTCTATCTTTGTCTGGCGTCTCCGTTAGAACTCGCGATTTTCCAGGCTGTATTCCTTTTATATTTGATTTTTTTTTCTCTGATTTGGGGTAGGGCCGTATTATGCCTGGAGGTATGATTTCCGGCTGTAATGAAGTTGATGTAGTGCTAATGTCTGTTGCTTCTGGAGCCCTTGAATCTGTCACAGATGCAGCAGCAAAGCCACCTTCCTTAAAAATACCTCTATCAAAGGCACAATACCGCTTTTTCTAAACCCAGCACATATATTGGCAAGTGTAAAAGCTTTCTGACATGCTATTTCTATCAGTTATGCAATTTCATAAATGGATACCCTTTTGACAGGACGGTTTACCAACCAATCATTGAAATATTGCTTCAATTGGGTTTTAAATGGGCCATATGGCGCAACGTCAAGAGGTTGAAGGCGGTGCGTGCAATGTGGGGGAAACGTAACGAAAATAATCCCATTCTCCCTACAAAATAAAATTGTTTCTAGACTGGTGTGGGACTCATGGTTTGTCCAAAACAATCAATATGGGTTCATCTTTCGTACATTTCATATGCTTTTGTATTTGTTTAATTAGATCCAACAATAATATGGTCGGTATTCATCCTGGACCTGATTTGCTGGCTAATCCAAAACTTCCTGTGGGCGATCCTTTCATAAAAACACCCTTAAACTTTGCTCTTGGAAACACATACTCAAGAGGAATTGTATTTCCGACTCCATTTACTATAGCGCAAAATGTAACCAGCTCTCCCCGTTCTGCGGATACTACCAGACCTACTTGTGTTGTACCAGTTTTGGCAATAACTTTCAGTGCATCTAAAATAGTGGCAACGCCTGTTTCATCCAAATTTTAGGTTCGTTCTGGTGTTATCTTACACTTTCCTAAAACTGTCCGTAAATTATCAAAAAATTTCTTCACATTTGTTTCATTAAATCCGGAGGCTCTTGCCATACTGGTATTTTCTGGCTTCCTTAGTGACAAAATTGGATACCTCTTCATAAATAATTTCATCTAATCTTTTCCAGAGGATAACGAGTTATTCCAGCTCGGCAGACACTTTTAGTTTTTAGGCATAATCGTATGCTAGTTTTTGAGCTTGTGTATATATGAGACTTGGGATAAACTATTTGGCTAGTTGTTCTTCGTGGGCATATGAGAAAACTTGTTGAGACGAATACTTTGACTGGAATGGTGATGACAATGTTACTTGAACATCTAGATCTTGCCTGTCAGAAGCGTCAGGGTCTCTGTCAGAGTCTTCCAGAAATAGTTTTTTATTTTCTTCACTCTGTTACCCACGGTCTATTTTGTCAAGTTGTAGCTTTCGGCTGCACTTCGTATTGAAAGTATTCCTTGCAAGAAATCTTCAACAGCGGCAAATATATTCTCCTCCGATATAGCAGAACGATTGGTCTTCCTCCTGTACGTCCTTACCATGTTAACGCCTGAAAAATATGTTCAGTAATTTTCCACATTTTTCTCTGGGGCAGATTGGTACAGTGTCCTTATGTGCCCCCAACTATATGTCCTAATCTACCCCAATCATGCTTATAAACAAATTGAAGTTATGTAAATAACTAAAATAAACAATTACTTCAGCAAATACCGACATAGTAAGGATAAACAGGTCCACTTACCTCTAAAATTACTACTGAGTTAATTCTAGCATCCACAGGGAAAATATGCGATCTCAAACGATTTCCGATTTGTTTGCAACGCCGAACACGTGCACATAGCAAAGTGTAATTAGCTACTGAGTCGCTTGACGCTGTCGAAATTTTTCTACAATAAAATGGGTACGTGGTGCGCTCTAATGGTCAAGCAGTACAATGAAACTCTACGCTTAGTGGCGCAGAAATATGTCTATGGTTTATAAAACTGTGTCATTAACTACTTCAGTCCTTCTATTTTCCATTTTTTAGGATGGAAGGTTGTGTTGTTTCACACCAGATATTTTTTTTTTGTGAAACTAGTACTATAAGGATAACATATAGGAATCTAGGTTAAAAAAAATTGCACTTCAAAATCGAAAGTGTTATAGTTAACGATTGTAACTTTTGGTATAGCAAACTATGCACTTTTTAGTAAAAATAAATGGTATATTTATTTATTATACGATTCGCTTAAATACTGGACTACATACTAGTGTACTAATTAACCTTAGGATGCATATCATGAGTCTGAGAGACTCACGACAACCTTAAAGTCGTTATATAATTTAAACGCTACGTGCTAATTATTTGTCGGGTCACAAGTGCCTCTGGCCAACCTTTAACTGCGCGACGTCACACGCGTTTTTGTACAGACTAGTAAGAATTTTATCAGTTACCGTTGCTTACTGAGTGATAAACGTTATATAGTGTTAAGTTTCACCTTCCATTTTTGCATTGTTGTGTAAAGGAGGAATTCAGTATTCTATTAAAGTATTTCCGTAAGTATTTCTTACATTTGTTCTCCTAAAACGCAATTTGAATCTTTACGATAAATTATATCTTACTTTATTTGCAGATTTTCAAAGTGAATATAATGGCATCGTGTAGTAAAACTAAAAGAGTTCGTTCATGTGATCCGAATTTTGAAGATACACCCATGTAGTGGTACGAAGAAGAAATGTTTCGATTGTCAGCGAGTCTTCAGAGCATGATGTAAAATATTTGCCGCCAGAAAATGAGGAAGACGATTCTCACGAATCAGATGTTTTATCAGACACCGAATATATTGATGACATTACAATGGATGCTAATGAAATCTTTCTTGGCATAAGTGGATTCAAGTGGATTTCCTTCCCAACAAAAAGCTAAGCTAGCAAATATTATTCGATTTACTCCGGGTGTATGTAATAAAAATAATCGCATATTATCTAAAAAGTCTGCTTGGGGGTTAATTTATAACTCCAGAAATAGTAAATGAAATCTTACTTTGTACAAATCGCGAAGGTAAATAAGAATATGTAAGGAAAGGGAAGAAATGGGCGAATATTACTCTGATCGAGATGAACGCTTTCTTTGGTCTGCTAATATTGGCAAGTGCAGAGAAAAGTTGGGACGTTACAATTAGAGAATTAACCCTTGACAATTGTTCCAATCCAATGTTTAGAGCAACGATGTCTGTCAATGGTGTTGAGACTATCATAAGGTGTTTTCGATTTAACGACAAACGAACAAGGCCTGTTAGAGCTGAGACTGATAAATTCACTCATATGCGCCACATTTGGGAATTATTCCTTGTTCAATGTCGAACTGTTATGATTCCAAAAGAATTCCTAACTATCGATGAACAATTATTAGCATTCAGGAGACGTAATTTTGTTCGGTATATACCGAGTAAACCTGCAAAATATGGCATAAAGTTATTTTGGACATCTGAAAGTGAAAGTGGCTATGCAATCGATGGTTTAGTTTACTTAGGAAAGCAGCCAGGCGATCAGAAGTCTAAAGATGTCTCAGAGAATGTAGTCAAAACCTTAGTGTTATCAATAAAAAATAGTTCTCGAAATGTAACCTTTAATAACTATTTTAAAAGCATACCATTGGTTCAACAGCTTTTAACTGCCGGCGTAACTTGTGTTGGAACATTTCGCAAAAATAAAGAAGAAAATCCATTAAATTTCTTATTCAACAAGCAGAGATTTGCTTGTTCTCCGGTTTTCGGTTTTGCAGCCAATTTAACTCTAGTGAGTTACGTCCCGAAGAAAAACAAATTTGTTGTGGCCGTAAGTTCCATGCATGACGATGATAAAATTGATATAGGAAGTACTAAAAAAAGCCAGACATAATAAAATTTTACAACAGCACAATGGGTGGTGTGGAACACATGGATCAAATGTTGAGTAATTACACTCGACGCTGGCCATTTGCATTTGCGTGGATGTTCCTTATATTAATGAAAATCTAAATTATGTTGCCAATAAAAATCATAAAAGGCGACTATCTTTGAAGGAACTACCCACGAATTAATATTGCCGTTTATGAAAGTGAGATCTCAGAATCCTACTACAACGCAGTATTATAGACGATATAAAAAAAATTTATCGACATTACAAACCACCTGTAATTAAAAATTATTATTAATTTTATTAAATACATAAATAACAAGTTTACCTCGAGTAGGATTAGAACCTACGACCTGTACTTGTATCTAACTCACCACCGAAAAAGAAAAGATGTGGCGTATGTCCATCTAAGATTAGTAGAATGAGTACTCTGCGATGTAATAAACGTAAGCCACCTACCTGTAAAGATCATAGTGTAAGAGTATGTAAAAAGTGTATAAATTCAACATATATATTCATTACAGTTACACTTAATTCTAAATTGCGACATAGATGTTCGACATTAGCGAATAATTGTTTCTTATGTTTGAGGACCGGTTGATTAAAAGATTCAAAAATTGTTTTATATTTACCCAAAATAAAGCAAAATAAACTCAATTTTACGTACATATTCTGTGAGAGCTTTCATGACTCGTGTTGAGGAGGGGACATACCCATCATGCATACTTCCGATTCGACTACGATCATACAGTCTGACGAGTGCCTGAAAGGGAAACGGTACTGGAGCCCCGTAATTTACACCTTTCCAACACGTTTCCATCCCTCTCCCACCCGACTTCGTTCTTGCATCCGATAGTGGTCCGATCGCGCAGTCCATTCGTTTTCCGGCTGTGCGGGACGCGTGTGTCGCTTGGAATTTTCTTAGTTATTATTATTTTTGCATTAAAATTGTAATAATGTCAGCTATAAAGCCGGAAGAGCTTATAGAAGAAGTAAGAAAGTATCCTGCATTGTATGACCAGACCAAAGAGAATTACCTAAACTCCGAATACAAGGATATGGTCTGGAAAAGAGTCGCAAAGGAATTAAATGTCGAAGGTAAGAGCCTAATTGCTATAAATATCTAGCTACTTTTATATTAAACTTTTTTCTTTGTTTCTCTTACATATGCCAAAATAACATATATGGAATTATTTCTATTCCTTTTCTTGTCAAACCCCAGCAAAGGCAATATACTTCATAGCGTGTTAAATGAAAATTGTCTATCTATTGCTCATTTATTTTAGTGCAGTTATTTAAAACCAGATACCTATAAAAATGTGAAATATGTACAAATTAAACTAGATGAACAATTAATATTTAATAGGAAATACATGGTAATAAATCAGAACGATAGAAAAATAAAAACTTCAAACAAATCATATCCTGAGGGCCCGACGTTCTTGCCACTCCGCACTGCCCTCTTGGGAATTAAAGAATTGTTTAAACTGCTCCCTCAAATGAAATGCTTCGCGATTTTCCGCGACGACGAGGAAAATTCTGAAGACGAGATCTCTCCTTTCGATCTGTAGCAGTACCAGTACTGTCAATTAGTTCAGGCACATTGTAACCTTCGTTATTTCGAATGAGATTGTGCAAGATGCATGCAGTTAGTACAATCCTCGTTACGTTATCAGGATCTCCCTGAAGAGGTCTCATGAACATCCGAAATTTTTGCACTAAAATGGCAAACAAATTCTTGCCCTACTGAATCGGTAGTTAAAAATTCTCTGCTCGTCAGTCAAATTCTTCCCAGGAAATGGTCTCATGATGTTAGGTGTGAGAGGAAAAGCGTCACCGGTGACGATAACCATGGGAAGTGAAATTTCTGTGTCTGGAAGGTACTTTTTCTCTAGGATATTGAGTTCCTTTCGGAATAGTTTTTTTCCGAAACTTGAATTAGGCAAAATACCACCATCTGCGTTTCTTCCGTAGCTTCCCACGTCTACAAAAATGAAATTGTAACAAGGAGCCACTAGAGCTAGAAGAACAATGGAGTACGTTTTCTTGTAATTCCAGTACAGACTTCCTGACATTTTTGGGGCTTGTGTTGTCACGTGCTTGCCATCCATTGCAACAATGCAATTGGGAAACTGCCACCTTTCCAAAAATTCAGTTGCTATTTCATTCCACTTGACCTCATCGGGAACTGGCATCACTTCGTTTAAAAGTACTCGTATGCAAAGTACATGTCGTAGGTTCAAATCCTACTCGAGGTAAACTTTTTATTTATGTATTTAATAAAATTAATAATACTTTTTAATTACATATGTATTTTTGAACTTATTCGTTCATTACAAAAACTTATGATAACTCGTATACAGTTTAAAGCATTTTAAATTAGTCATGGCCAACTTGTCAGTCAAATTTTTAAATGTGTCAAGACTGAGAAACAAAAGGTGGTAGTGAGAAAAACACTATATTAATCGCGGGTGAGGTTATAATTATAGCCGTTGTACTTTAAATAATCACCAGCCTATAATAACAAACTGTCAGTTATTAATAAATTAATTTTACCTCAAAAAAACTACCAAACGGTGTCTAAGTGATTGACCTTCTAAAATATGTGTCTTGCGCCAAGATCGATTGATAACATTTTGTCTCATCGTCCAACAGACGAGATAAAAGTGTGAAAAACTCTCCTTTTAGAGATCTTCGTTTCCAAACAGCATATACCCAAAGTCTGCGTTTCCGCTGTTTTCCATTAAAGATCTCGATTTCCTTCATCTTTTTCTTCTAAACAAAGCGCCACCATGGCTAAATCACAATTGCTAAAGTATTTTTAAACATGTTGCACATGTATCCTTCCGCGATATTGTTTAAATCAAGACTGATCGAGGTCAAATGTATCGAGCCGAAGCTAAAAATCGGAAACGATTCGGAAGCGTGTATGATATGTGTGTCACTCCTTTCCGATTCAGCACCGATCCGGTTCTTAGGGAAACAGCGGACCGGAATCGGATTGGAGTATGACAGGGTGTCCCGGCCTTTAATCGTTAACGTTGATAGAAGCAGTCATGCATCCTAGGGTTAAATTAGAAATGTAATTTTAATTAGTTTAGGTTTGCACGTGTAGCTGTATGAAATGGTACCAAGGAAGTGCGTCAATAATTATAAATTTTGAAATAGTAATTTGTTGTATACACTTAAAAGATGAGAATATAAATGTGACATATGTCAGTGTATCAAATTATATTTTAACCGCAGGAACAGAATAAAATTAATTAAACCGCTTAAATTTCATTAAATTTAACGTTTATGCATTTTACAACGGTAACTAGTTGGCAGCTTTTTTTGTACTTCATAAAGCTGCCGAACCAATATTCATTGAAAACAAAATTGCTCCTTAGGGTATATTTTCTATAACGGTATTATGCATCACGTCTAACAATACGTGAATTTGAATGATTTTTGTTGCAGGAAAAAAGACCTGCATCTCATTTATATTCCCAGACACGCAACCAATAGCAGTATCTAAACGCATTTTTGAGCGAAGTATAAGGCACGCATACAAAGATGTTTCAGTTGACATGTTAAAGGACTAAGTTATTTGCAGTGACAACCCCTCTTATAAAATATAATCCTTCTTACCTTTATATATAATTAAAACACATTCCTTTAATATTTATTGGTATATTTACAGCAAAAACAAAGCGTGTGTAATTTTTATCAGAAACGCAAATTGATTTTTAAGCTACATTTATAAAATCTAGCTTAATTTCCGGTTTAAGAGTATACACTGCATTAACTAAAGGTATAAAGGTATATTTTGCGTAAATATATTTTGAAAGCCCAACGAAGTAGTAAATAAAAAAATCGAATTGTTGTGCTTTTGTGAACGATCTTTAAAGCCGAGAAAGATTCTGTTTATGATAATCGTAGTAGAATACGCGCCTGAATAGGGAATTAGCTTTTACAAAGCAAAGAATACGGGACCCAACAGTTTAACGGTTAGCTCGCCTAAAATTGTAATGTATGAGACTGATGAACATTAACGATGCTTTAAGAAAGATATTAGAGACGTCGTTAAAAAGTAATTTGATTGATTCTACTACCAAGACCTACATTTTCGAAATAAAATACACCATTCTTAGTATTTTCATTTCGTTTCGGTGGTTTTTAAAAGAACGAGAGTTATTTAATTTCCCATAGTTTATAATTTGATAAAATTTATGAAAATTCAATAATCATCTTTAAGACGTTACGGAGAATGATAAAAGCGAATGAAAGAATAATATTTGCTTTTTTAAGAGTATTAAGATATAATAAAGTTCTCCATTTGCAATCATTCCATTTTTTCTTTATATTGGTAAAATGCTTTCTGGTGAGAAAAAAAGTAAAGGAAAATTAATTTTGAGTCTATTTTTTGTGAATGCACATGGCGTGTTTAGAAATAATAATGCTCTTAACATGATTGATCGTTATCTTGCTAACTTCAACAAATAGGTACATGTCTAACTGAATAAAACATGCAGCCTGAAATATCCTGCTGTAGCTCTTAAGTGCTTATGTTTGAGTATCACTTATGTTACCTTTAAGTGGTAGTATTTAGCAAAATATAAATGTGCTTTTAGTGTGGTGTTTAATCAATACATTAATATATGTGTTAAACAGTAATTAACATTAATCACAGAGAACATAATTTGCTAATTTTCAAAACGAGTGATAATCACTTTACAAAATTCAACTTATTTACATTATTGGGGTTTACTGTTTAACGTGATCTTTGTTATTCACCTATTTTATAAGCAAAAGCTCAACATAAATATTCTAGAACGAAAAGGCATTGATTTGATTATCTTGAATTAAACATTGTTTTACTTTTGTTTAATATTGAGTTTATATGAAATAAAGTTTGTGTTTATTGTATTGGGTATTATTAGTATTTAAATATGAATCTCATAACGGAAATTGATATGTTTAATAATTAAGGTAAGCCACTGGAATGGGGTTTAAAATGAATTGAGAATACATTCAAACATTATGTATAAATATAAGATAAACCTTATATTCATTTCAAAAGAAGTTTACAAACTAACATTCATTTAATTTAATTTAAACTCAAATAAATGAATTTTAAACGAAGTATAAATTAATATTTACATTAATAATAAATTAACAGTCAATTCAGAATTTATAAAAAATAACGAACCGTCACTGTTAAAACGTTGTTCTTAGTTCGGAGATTACATAAGCAGACGCCACTTGTCAACAAAATTTATACTAAATGAAATAAAAATGGTTGAGAACTAAAACAAGTTAAACAGCGTTTGAAAGATCATATTTTGATCAATCAGAATTGTATATTCACTTTACACAAAACTGTGACTTACTATGTCATTTTTTTTATAACTCCGACTTGATCTCCAAAACTCCAACTTAAAAAAGATAATGATATGCTAATATATTTATTTGTTGTATGTACAAATGTAATCAGTCTATTAGTCAGATATATGGTTTCCTCTAGGAACAAAACGTTTTGATTTGGTACATGTGCGAAAGGTCCTTTCCACTTCTGTATCATTATACCTGCGAGGACGTGCTGCAGTGTGGTGCCCATCGGAGATGTTCCTGTAGCGGAGTGTCATATGACCACCATTAGTTTATTCGAACCCCACACATGAAGCATTCAACCATATCGTCTGAAGATGCACCTCTAGAGGACTAGCAGATGTTCATCAAAGGTACATGATGGTGTACCATCACAATATCATTGATATATTTGCGCATATACACCGTATGGTGTGTATCTGTCTGTCTGTACGTCTACCTGTCAGCCTGTCTGTATAGGTCGCCGCGCTCAGTCAGTTAGTGTCGCTCTGTATGGTCTGGAGTCGCACTATTGGGGTCGACGTTTTTCTGGAAATAAAAAGAAGGAAAACTATATCAGTTACACTTACTATGCCTGTTTCGATCACTTGCAAAGACCACATGTCGAAAAGCTGAATTACGAACTCGGATGAGTTTTAAAGTCCACCAATCCCTTCGACAGTTTCCAATATCAACTCCAGTTGTACAATGCCGTGATCATACCCACTTAGTATAGCTAGGCTTATAACACTATGCTAGTCAATGTATAATGTTACAAGTCTAGTGTGGACCCGGTCGAGCTGCTCTTCTAGAGAACTCTCCGTAATCACGACATCATAATTCCGGACGAACAGCACTATGCTTGTCAGCTGTAATGAAAGAAAGAATTATAAATATAAATAAAGCAATATCAAAACAATATATACCGTGATCGTGAGACCGTCCTATGTAATGATGCGATGTGCGTATAATAGCCAGTACCACCCGGAAATAACTTGAAACGCAGAATTGCGTTGAGTGGCACTGTCTCCCGACGCCATCGCACACACAACGTTGTAGAAGGGTGGAAGCATAATGTGACTAATGGTCATAGGGATATGTGTAGCCCAAAACCAGTCATCGTCTAGTTCTTCGTCGTCATTGGCTTGCACGTCGTCAGCGTTTTCGTTATTTCTGTGACCCTGGACCTGCGGAGCGACGTCTGGAGCACTGCCAATGTCATTTTTCTCGTCCGGTATGCAATTATGTGACTGTTTCTGTGCACTTAGTTGTTGTACTACGTCTGACAGTTCGTGAGCGCTACGTTCCAGTTGTAGCATGTTGTTAGTGAGAGTGTTCATAAAGTTCTCATCGCTACTCTCTTCAACAATGATTTCGTTACGAAACTCAGTACGTGTTTCGCGAAGTAGTCGCTGTTGTCGTAATGCGTCATTGTCATAGTCGTCGGAATCATAGCTGTAGACAGGGACCCTGACCTACTTTCCCACTTTTCCCCCATTCCACTTTCCCCCACTCTCCCCACCACCTAAAATGTTGTATATATGAGTAGGTTATTCCACTAGAGAGTCATTCAATAGTTATACGGCAAGTGAAAAAGTTCTACGTGTTACAAAGTGTCTTTTTGTAATGACAAGTGCTTATTTTATTATTGAATTATTTTTGTCGAATAATTTTCAATAAAATCTGTAGGGACTTGCAAAATTTTCCAAAAGTGATTTGTGAACTAAGAATAATTTTCAATAAAATCTTTACGGACCTGTAAAATTTTCCTAAGTTATTTTGTATTTTGAGAATACTACGTCAACCGTAAACAGAGGTAAGAAAGAGCTTTCATGTATTACTGACAGATGAGTAATTGAAATTTTTCCTTTCAGGTAGGCCACGAGCATGCGTGGCTTATGATCGTCCCGTAGCGGTGGGTGGACGAGTTAACATCATAAGCCACATTGTGATACTACTGCGGGATGACACTCCCATCCTGAGGAGGTTGCTGGAAGAACGGCCTCATACGAATCACGCACTGGATGTGATGGAGCTGCACCAGGAAGGAGGTGCTGCCGGTGATCGGGTGGAGAGCGAGCAGTATATCGACCAGGATGATTGTGAAATATCGTTGCGGTTACACAACCTCCAGCGAACGATTTGGAAATTGTATTATCACACACGTACGAGCAGGCAGACGTGGACGAAATACTGCTCACCCTACAACCTGTACGTGAGCCGTATGAGAAGATAGTATTGCATAATGTCTTAAGTCCTGACTGTATTGGAGAGGTTGGGGATGGTCTCCACTTGCGAAAGAGCGTTAATCGTCAAGCTCTGTGACGCAGCCGGTTCTGGGGAAAGAGGAATCTCCTATTACTCTGACATCTTCATGCGTTATAGATGAGCTATCGTCCACATCTGCAACATATGCAGAGGGCAGAATAGTGGGGAATCCATTGAAGGTTTGCTGAGTCCTACTTCTACCGTAGAACTTATGGAGGAGTCGTCGTACAGTAGTTCTACAGTAGGAGGGAGGTCAGGAGACCCATTTCTGATAGTATGCTAAGCCCTACTTGTATTGCATAGTTCGCTGAAGAGTGGAGTCCTATGAACTCTTCGATACAAGTGAGCGAATAGATGATTTATCAGAGAGTATCCTCAGTCCTGTGTGTGCTGCTGATTTCATAGATAACGAATGGTCGCTAAATGACTTATCAGTATCTAGGAGTCAACTGCAGCACCCATACAATACTTACCTGCGCAATCACCGGTAAGGGATATAGTGGAAAATGTAGTATCTTCTCCCCAGTGTGTATTGAGCCCTACATGTACTGTGGAGTTTCTGGAAATCAGGTGGGGGTAATACCTTGCTTCCATCTCAAATCACATGGCAGAGTGAGATACAATGCTGGGTAGAATATGTGTGCTCAACAATACTACATCCAGACTATAATTGTTATTGTTTCCTTACCCGTACACTACTCTACTCCTCAAGCTGATATATCCATCATACATATTATCCTATTACTGGCGATATGTTACCTTGAGTCCTCGTTCACATAGTTGGATATAACTTTTTTTCTTAACAGTTGTAATACATGATAGTAATGCTGCAAACTAATAAAGAGCAATACATTGTTTATACATTCTCTCTGTTACAGATCGCAATAAAACGTTTAAATGTGAATGTCTGAAGAAATTTTCAAGAAAAGACTCTCTACTGCGATATTAAAAAACTACGTGTTGGATAAGTATTCCAACTACCCCACCTTCAGAGATGCCGCAGGTTGTATCGCATAATCGTACCGTACTTAGGAATGTGGCTGAACCAAGTACTTCCAATGCGAACAGAACGGAACATAGCCATATTGCTGAACGTCTTGCACAACCTGAACCATCAGGGTTAAACAACTTAAAGAATAATGTGTAACGCAGGCATGCTGATGATTCCTTTGCAGAATCAGGACCATCGGGTTTGAACAACTTACGGAAGCGTAAGTCAGACCAAAGCAGCGAGCCAGTACAAAATAAAAGTAGCAAAAGTGTTGAAATTGTACACTGCACTGATTGTTCGATTGATGTTCTTCGATATGTTTATCAAGGACACCTTAGAAGCAATAGGCACAAATCAAATGTGTGTCTACTCGTTGATACTGGGGTTGAAGTGATTCGCAATTATTTTAAACAACCCATAGTTTCGTATACCAATGCACCATGCAATACCCATACGGATGTGCCGACGTTTATGGGTGACGTTAAAGTGAGGGTTTTTAAACTAATACAAATTCAGTTGCAGAAACACTTCTCGTTGAAATGTAATGTTGAGTTGTACTTTCTGAACAGTAGAGAAAGTACCGAATTAAAGTCCTTTCAATCAAAAAATGATATGTTGAGTGTCGGGATGGTGTTGGAAGGGTATTTTCAAAGAGTAGTGGAAATCTTGGATGCTAAGCAATCAGAATTTCAGCATAAAGATTCTGGTAAGTGCGAGTTATGAGCAGT
Organism: Vesta saturnalis; assembly: GCA_036346205.1. Taxonomy (NCBI): domain Eukaryota; kingdom Metazoa; phylum Arthropoda; class Insecta; order Coleoptera; family Lampyridae; genus Vesta; species Vesta saturnalis. Next base: position 4,582,212 of record JARFJB010000339.1, read on the forward strand.
AGGGTAGTACATTATTAATATATGTTGTTTCGTAGGGTGGTCGCTGGTGAATTTCGTATATTTATAGGTAAACATGTTGAAATGTTCTCCCACTACGCGTTCATCCTATACGAATGTCCCGCCTGAAATTTCGCATAAACATGCCATAGTGAATGTGAAAAATTGATAATTGCTGCTTTGCGTGGGCTATTGTATCAGCATTAGTGACACCGACGGGGTTACCACAACGGACGACCTCTTACCCTAATTTCAGGACGTTATTCAATTGGAACGTTGTAGAATTTCCTGTTAAGCTGACTAACATCTCAACGTTTGAGTCCAACAATAATATCTCCATCAATGTTTATGGACTGGAGGATACGTATCGTGATGATCATCGTATTCCTGAGGTTGTGGGTCCTCTCTACTATACAAGAGCTAAACAAGCTATTCTTGTTCATTTGTTGCTATTAGTCAGTAACCAAACAGATAATCAGCATTATGTATGGATAAAAATTGTTTCTCGTTTACTTGGCAACCAAATAAGTCGACGTAATGTGGAAGAATACTTTTGTGATTCATGTATTCATTACTTTAGAACGCAGGAGCAATTAACTCGACATGTGCGTCATGACTGTAATTTCGTATACACTAAATTACCTGGCGTAATGCAAAGAAAGACAGAAGCGGGGAGTACTATGCAAAAAATATACTTGCGTTTCGAAACTATCAAAAACAGATGTTTCTACCGTTCGTTATATATGCATATTTTGAAGCGCTATTAGTACCTGTAAATACGGCTGAACCAGATCCCGAACAACCGTTCACACTAAAAACGTGTAAACATGAACTACTCACTAATTTATTATATTAATGCAGTGTAAACGATGCTTTGTCCAAATTAAAACTTTATAGGGGGGCTAATGCCGCGGAGGCATTTATTACACGACTCGAAAATGATGTGAAATGGATATATAATGAGTATTTGAAGACTGTTGTTAATATTGTTACCAGTAACTGATGAATAACTGGCGATACATGAACAAAGTCATAATTTTTATATATGCGACAAGCGTTTTACGGATAATCTTACAAATTCCAAAATACAAGATCACTGCCATCCCACTGGTATATATCGTGGTGCAGCTTAAATTGCAACTTAAATTATCAATTACCTACATTTAACCCAGTTTTTTTTCCATAATCTCAGTGGTTATGATGTCCACCTGTTCATCAAATAGTTAGCGAGTGAAACTGAAGAAATTACCGTACTCCCGGTTAATAGTGAGAAATATATAACGTTCGGTAAGCATATTTATGTAGACGAATTCATTAATGGTCGCGGCCATAGGGAAAAGAAGTACATAAATTTGCGATTCGTCGATGGTTGTAGGCATCCTTAGATACTCTGTCTCATAATTTATCATATGATCAGTGTAGAGAGGTAAGGAAATATTTTGTTGATGATAATGACTTTAACTTAGTTAGAAAGAAGGTAATTTCCCCTACGCGTACGAGGACAATTTTAATAAATTAGACGTGTTGCTATTGGCTGACGTGTTCGAAAACTTTAGGCGGCTATGTATAGACATGTATGGATTAGAACCAGTGAGGTATGTTACAATACCTGGATTAGCGTGGGATGTCTTGTTGAAATGTGCTAAAGTAGAGTTAGAATTATTGACTGATATGGATATGTACCACTTTTTTAAGAAATGTATTCGTGGTGGAGTGAGTACTTCTGTAGTATTGCTAACAACGAGTTTGTCCCAAATTATGATCCTAATCGTTCAAAAGTCTTTTTACTGTATTAAGATGCTACGAGTTTATACGAATGGAGTATGCGGCAACACTTACCTCATAATGGGTTTATGTGGTTAACTGAAGAGGAAATTCAAAGCTTTGATGTGCTGAAGATTAATGATGATGCTGATATTGGGTATGTGCCAGAGGTGGATATACACTATCCGCACCACCTGCATAATGAACATAATCCTTTTTGTCCCAAAATGATCTGCGCACCACATCACAAGGAGGAAAAATTGATTCCTAACTTGTGTGATAAGACCAACTATGTTATACATTACCGATATTTAAAACAATGTATACAGCATGGGTTAATTGTTACTCATATGCATAGTTTCACGGTTTCGTTCTTGGCTAGTACCCTACATAGACCTTAATAAAACTCTTCGAAATCATGCCAAGAACAAATTCGAAAAGGATTTCTTTAAATGCACGAACAATGGTGTATTTGGTAAAACAATGGAAAATGTTGAGAAAAGAAGAGTAATAATGTTATTCACACATTGGGAAAATGATGGACGTCGCTTGGGTCTAGCACGGTACGTTGCAAAACCGCAATTTAAGAATTTTATTCATTTTAATGACAAATTATTTGCAGTTGAATTGTCCAAACAGGTCGTTACTTGTGACAAACCTATATATGTTGGATTTAGTATTTTAAATCTTTCCAAAATTATAATGTATCGTTTTTTACTATATCTTACGCAGTCATTACGGCAATAATGTAACGTATAGAAAAATATTCAATATTTTTATGGAGCAGGACCACAATCTTATTGTCTAAAGTGTGCTGATGATCAAGTGGTTAAGGAAGCGAAAGGTATTAAGAAAACCGTTATTCAAAAAGTGATGACGGAGGTAGACCACAAATCAGTTGAGAAGGCGTCTGGCAAAACAGTAATGTGTAAAATGTTCGTATTTAGATCAACTTTGCATGATATATACAATGATATGTTTAACAAAATCGCCTTTCGGTCCCAGGGTGACAAACGGTATCGATTGCGTGGTACGTGTACAACATTGGCGTGGGAACATTGGCGAACTCCGGAATTGGAGAACGTCGATCCTTTGAGTGGTCTACTAGAGGTTGCTAGGCAAATGAATTTGTATAATCCAGTTAGTAGCTAATAGTTTGAGTACTGACGCTTGTTAGTTTTAGGAGTGTATATCCATAATGAAGTTATGAATGTGTATAACCATACATGTTAGTATGTGTAATATCGATACACGATTCCAGGTCGGCTACTAAATGTAGTAACTTTTTAGTGGAATACCTACTATTATTATGCCATAATTCATTATCGAGGAAATATATATATATATATATATATATATATATATATATATATATATATATATATATATATATATATATATATATTTATATATATCAATTTTATTAAAAAGTACAAGCTTTAATGCATTACATAAGTATCGTGATTTACAATGATAATACACTGGTTGCAAAGCAGGAAGAGTAGATGTTCTCAAGCTCTATAACGGTTGTGTAACAAATTTTCTGATGTAATCCGCTTCCTTTGTCGTAACCAGATGTACCTAACATGAAACGTGTACTTTGAACTTGTCCGCATTAATGCAAATTCAAGAACAAAACAATAGCTAAGGATGCATCTTAATTTGACTATAAGATGCTATTATTAATTGCTTAAATTGATGTCACTGAGAATAATGCTACTCCGGCTAATGCTAGGCTTACTCCAATTAACAACTTAAATCTCCCTTACTGGCGTGATTAAATAATCAGAGTTGATTTACAAATCTGATCTAGAACTCAAAATTCTAACCTGATTAATAAAAAACAGTGATCGTCTAGGGGCAAATAACCTACGTTGTGTAATGTGCATGAGATAGGGTCGGATAAGGTTAATTTGTTGCATAGGGAGGCAAGGTAATTAATTGAAACAAAACTACGATTAAGATGAACGAGTTGCGCTACCTGGTGATTCGCTTGTCATCCTATTTACATCGGGGGGGGGGGGGGGGGGGGGGGGGGGGGGGGGGGGGGGGGGGGGGGGGGGGGGGGGGGGGGGGGGGGGGGGAAAAAAAAAAAAAAAAAAAAAAAAAAAAAAAAAAAAAAAAAAAAAAAAAAAAAAAAAAAAAAAAAAAAAAAAAAAAAAAAAAAAAAAAAAAAAAAAAAAAAAAAAAAAAAAAAAAAAAAAAAAAAAAAAAAAAAAAAAAAAAAAAAAAAAAAAAAAAAAAAAAAAAAAAAAAAAAAAAAAAAAAAAAAAAAAAAAAAAAAAAAAAAAAAAAAAAAAAAAAAAAAAAAAAAAAAAAAGATAAAATGGAAAGGACAAGTACGTTACACATACAAATTTGTGGATACGATCACAACAAAGAATACACATGGACAATAACAATAAATGATATAATTGAGTACATAGAAAAACCATTCGTGGCCAACCACAATAAATACGCAATTGAGACAAAGTATAACATCTGACACCAAGCCTTGCAAAACACCGATTCACCTACAGGATTAGTAGGTATTATTACAAATGCAAGATAATAAAACGGGCGATCCCTTCTCTCAATTTTTCTTAGGCATAAAACAGAACACAAAAATATAGACATATAGGCATATAACGGTAACAAGAGAGACATTTGGTAATATAATATATATATATATATATATATATATATATATATATATATATATATATATATATATATATATATATATACATACCCAATATCAGCATCATCATTAATCTTCAACACATCAAAGCTTTGAATTTCCTCTTCTAACCAAAACCATTAGGAATAAACTTGTTTGCTACGAATAACGCATGCAATATGCGTAAATTGCGATTGACAATATTATTTATATTTAATAAACAAAACTCAATAAATACATTGTCTATGATAATCAGATTATCGTTCTTCTAATTTTAACCACTTAAAATCACGTATCCCAAACACAGTCAGTGTAACAATGCATTAAAAATAATTATAATTCTATTATCAATCTAGGTACACCGTTATTAGAGTAATGAATTAAAATCATGCAGTGCATTATTATCATTTAAACAAATTAACGATCATGCACATTAAAGAACACGATTTTTCATATTGACCTGAACACAATGAATTAAATTCTACTTTAAATAAAACTAAACAACAGCAAAGTCTCGCATTATCAAAAATCATATAATTTCATAACCATTTCACGTGTCCAATTAAATGAATATAACATTAGTTAATCTTACTTCAATCCATATTTAACAAAGTTATTAAAATTGCAAAATGTATTGATTCAAATTAAAATTTAATTATTATTAATATAATTTAGTCTTTAAAACTTAATGACGGTTAATCCATATAAATAAACAATAAATACTTAATTTCGTTTAAAACATTAGAATTATGTTTACAATTAATAGCAGATTACTTGAATAAAATTTTATTAATTTCAGAATACTAAGATTTCTGATGTATAAAACGATTATGTAAATTTTTATAAAAAATGATGTAACTAAAATATAATTTAGAAGCATTTCTGACACCTTTGACTTCAGTTCTTGAACAAAATGCATAACAATTTAGATATAATGCAAGATTACTATTAATGATACATTACAAATTTATAATAATAAACGAATACAATTTATAATATGTTGAGATACGCTATTAACAAACAAGGCTGTTCATTTAATGCTGAATTAACTAAAACTGTGCAAAAATAGTCAATTAAACGTTTCGATACTAGTATTGATATTAATACTTTAACCATTACAAATGGTATGGTTAATAACCATGTTTAAAATTAATGTAAATGTTTCATTAAATTTAATTGCGCATAAAGTCATAATAGCGAATTTATTGTTATTTTTTGTCTAAAGTTTTGAAATTAATCGCTAATTCTTTGAAATAGATTATTTGAATTTATTAATTACAGACCTGTTGTTACGAAAACTAGCATATATAGTGGTATTAAATTGTATTAGATTTATTATGAATAAAAAATGTAATTCAATCAAACATTCTATGAAATCTTATACATTTAGACTTTTTATGTTAATGCTTATGATCAAATAATATTTCAAAAACATTTCGTTGTATGAATTTAAATTAAATTAAAAGATAACATTTTTATTCTCAAACATCGAATATGTAACAACAAAAACAGATGTAGAAATAATATAGTCATTCATCAAAATATATTACTTAACATCCGTATATTTCTAATATTATAAAAAATGATTTTATTGACATATACTATTTGAAATGAAAATCACATTAGTTACTAAATTCTATGAAATGTATTAATGATTATAAATAAAATTTATGTTTTTTGAAGAAACTTAAGTATATTTAAATATTTTAAAAGTAAGAATTTTAAACTATTTGACGATAAAATTATTATAAATTAGTTATTACTTTTGATGATACAGAATACAAACAAAAATGTAATCGAATACCATCATCAGTTACAATGAAACAATAAAATGTGAATGGATCGTATAGAGTAAAAACTGAACTAGAAAATAAACAGAAAAGAATTGATCATGAAATATATTTTGTTTGATTAAAATGTAAAATTTTTATACTGTGAATGTTTAACAATAAAACTGGTGCGATGAAAATTACGTTAAATATGCAAAAAACATTATTATTTTGAAATATTTATTTTTATATTCAGTATATAGATGTTTTAAAAAATATTACAAGGTGATTAATTTTCTTGTTGAAATTTTGCATGTATGAAAAAGTTGTTTAAAAGCATACAAAATTCTATTAATAAATTTAAAATTAATCTCGACAATTGAAAATAGAATTCATATTCAAGCTAATATTTCGTTTACTTTATACATTTGTTAATATTATGCTTACATATTTGAACTTTTTAATTAATTCTCAATTACAGATTAAAATACATAAATCTTATATTTGTAATCAAATATCTGAAGGTAAAAATTGTATATATAACAAAAAATTAATCTTGGTATAACTTAAATAAGAGGTAATATGAAATAGCTGAACAATTTTCTTAATACCGAAATAAAAGAAAATTCTGATAGGTATTATTAGATTCAAATTAATGTTTAAATAAGCTTTCTGAAAATGTAAAACTACAATTAATTCAGTTCAGATCTTGTACATTTAATTGTGAATTCAAAAAAATTAGTAACATTATTACGTACAAATTGGAAGTAATAATTTATTTATCTAACAGTTTATTATTTGACGACATGAGTAAATTGAATAGTAGATATTTAGCATAAGTTTAAATTTTAACTTTAAGGTTGAAATTGAATCATTATAATTTTTCAAAGTCATTATACAGTACATCGTTTATTAGCGTATGGTTCTTTATTTCACAACTTATATCGTATCAGTACAAGGCTAAACTTTATTTTTACCAAAAATCAATTATCATTAAAATACACACATTTAAAATTTCAATACTTATTAAGCACATAAAGCCAACATTTTAGTGTCGATATCACATTAAAATGTACAATCTAATACATTCAAAAAAGTCGATTGCAACTACGAAATCTTTACAAAGTAAGAGTAACTACCATAAATTTTAAAAATTGATAATCATTCGATAAAATTATTTTAGAATTTAAGCACACAAATTTTAGATTTAACATACTCATGTTTTTAATCCATAATTAATCCAAATTTTTAACATACATAACAAACAGTCTAATTTATTAAAATTTAAAATAAAATTACATTTTTTAATAAGTTAACGTATTAAAAAATTTTCCTGACTTAATGATCATAGATAAATTTACATACAAGATTTTGATATCTTTATCGACCATTAAATGAATTCAAAATATGTTACGAACGTTATATATTTCACTATTAAATGATAGGTAATTTCTTAGTTTATCTAATGTTTGATGAACATATAGCATTACGTCAAACATAAATACATTTGAAAATATATAATTATACATACTTAATAATACTATACTATAGATTATAGTATATATTAATATATATAGATAACTAGATCATTAGGATCAGCTTTCTGACTTTATACCTATGATCGTTTGTGTTTTTATCACTATAAATACAGGTTAGAATTATCAATACGCAATATAGAACACATAAAAGAAAATAGAGCGAGCTTCTCTGTGCCTGCATAATTTCAATGAAAACAACAGCTTTGCAAGGTAGGGTTTCAGTTTGGTTTTAACCATTTAAATGAGTAGGTAGAATGACCTTTTCTGTGTAATTTCACAAACCGTAAAATCTTTTCTTTTACTTACATTATCAATGTAGGTTTTCCTTTTAAGCTTTCACCAGCACAAATGTTTAAATACTCGGATTTATCGATTAACACAAAAAAAAAGAAAAGAATATCTAATTAAACAAACACAAAATCGATGTCAAATCTTAATAACGCACGCCTTGAAAATTCAAATGCAACTCTCCTTATTCTAAGCACAACAACCGTTTTTATTCCTTCATCACCGCCTATTTTCCATATCAAATAACAAAAGCAATAAAACTATTTCGTGTGAACGCTTTTGCCTTTAATTATGAAAAGAAACATTATTTCTAATTAACATGTGCAATCAACCGTAAAAATTCTGTATTTAAAATATCACATTTCAACCGATGAACAAATTTTACTTTGACAGCGGTGTAATTTTTTTTATAATACTGACATGTTTATTTTTCAAAACGCATTTCTTTAGCAATTTGTGTTGCCATTTCGATAAATGCAGTTAAGCCTGCGCCTGCAACTTAAAAACATCTGGTTGCGGGCCATCTTTAGTGAAAATCCTACCCAAATATGTCTTCAAAAAAAAAAAAGAAATACAAACCATTCTCACATAACAATTATTATATAATAACTTTTAGTAATTATCTTTTGCTATCGCGACAACAATTTTAATCGGACTATTTTCAATGTATTCATCAAATTTTCGTAGTGTGCTACCTACACTCTCTACCTTTGACATAGACAGTATCTGTAGGTTGGATCAAGCGACTTAGAATTCTGCGAAATTGGTGTGGTGGTGTATTCCCCTCTTCCCATTTTATACAGTGTTGATTATGAATTAACCAAGTAGCTTGACGGCGACTCTTCGCATCTAACGTATGCCATGGATAGATGATTTAAACATGTAGTGGGTCACTTGTGTTCCATTAAAAATTGCGAGTTCTTTCAGTATAAAAACTTGAAAGTTTAAAGCCTTGTACGTGGACTATGACGGGCATGGTATGGCAGATGTCTGCAGTTGAAATTGAAAGAAAACCAAACGCCCTCAGTAAACGAGATGACACTTCTAGAATGCAACAGATTTGAAAGAATATCATTAAACAAGTTGATTCGACATTTCAACCATCTCCAAAGCTTTCAGAAATTTCAAACACTTATGCTGCAACTATTCATGACGTCACCACTTCTACACCTTCTACATCATGTACTAGACCAACTACCCGAAGTCAAACACACTCGTCCAGATTAAATCTAAATTAGTTACCTTGTCCATATTCTGTACTCGTTAAAAATAGTTACCTTATTTCTATTTCTGTAATTTTCAAAATAAATTCTTAACAAAGGGAACAAGGGACGTTCCCGAAACGTTGAATTAATTTGTACGTTTATTTACACAAGTAGTTTCCAAGAAAAAATGTCTTATTTAAACATTAATAGTTGTGGAAATCTAAATAGAAATGAACCAATCATGGCAACCGGGAATTTTCTCTTCTCGTATCATTTCCACGGATAATTACGACGGAAAATATGTTTGTCAGCCCAGTCGGTTACTTTCATCGACCTTACCTCTTGTCCATTGTAAAGCAGCCGAGCGAACCAAGGAGTTAAATTTTCTGTGTTTATCACTAATTAACAAAGTAATTGTACACTTGCAAAAGACACATTTGATTTAACCAAATTACAAAGTATTAGGACTCGTTTTTATTGTATTTATAAGTACGCCCTTAGGAACTAGCTGGAGAATGTAATTGAAAAAGAGGTTATAATACAATAGTAAGGTGCTATAATCGCTACTTAAACAAAATGTGTGCAAAAAAAAACCACATAAACCGTAAATAATTACTCTATGTCAAAATATATGCGAACTTACCTATTTTCACTTCGGTGCTGGAAAGTAGTTTAATTTTAAATTGTATTTAGATAAGAATTTATGTGTCTGGACGGTTTTAAACAATAACAAACCTTTATTCTAATAAAACACGTGCAAAGAAATTTTGAACCAAAAGAAAAATTCAATACACAAACCTTTGGTTTGTACATAATTGTTTATGAATATAACATCTATATACTGAATATAAAAATAAATATTTCAAAATAATCAATGTTTTTTGCCATAAACCGTAATTTTCACGCACCAGTTTTATTAGTTAAACATTCACGTATAAAAATTTTACACTTTGTAACACAACAAAATATATTTCCCATGACAATTTTTTCTGTTTTCAATTTCGTTCAGTTTTACCTATACGACCATTCAATTTATATGTTTCATTCGTAACTGATGATGGTATTCTCGATTACATTTTTTTGTTTGTATCTGTTCCATCAAAAGTAAAATAAGTAATTTATAATATTTGTATTGTACAAATATTTAACCATTCTCTACTGTGTGGTTAATATCATTAAATATACTTGCTTTCCTTCAAAAAACATAAAATTTATAACATTATACATTTGTATAGTAAACTTAGTAACTAATGGAGTTTTCTATTCCAAATACGTATATGACCCACTAAAATATATAATAAGAAACCGTGATACGGCATGCGGACAGAATATATTTTTGATGAGATGCGTTTCACATTTCTAGCATCTGTTTCTTTTGCTGCTTACATATTCGATGTTTGAGAATAAAATGTTATGCAGCTTTTATTTATTTCAAACTTCATACAAGGAAAAGCTTTTCCGGGAAATATTTTGTGATCATCGGAAGCATTAACAAAAAGTCTAAATGTTAAGATTTCAAGATGTTTGATGAATTACATTTTTTATTCAAGAAAATCATAATAAAAAATTTAATACCGACTGATATATGACCTGTTTTCGTAACACAGGCGTATAAATTATAGATTATTTCTGATTGCGATAATTCTCTAAAAGCTTTAGGACAAAAAAAATAACAATAAAGTTCGCTTTATGACTTTTATGCAGCAAAAAATTTAATAGAAACTTTTACATTAATGCCTTTAAAGCATGGTTTCCATTAAACTCATACCATTACTGTAATGGTTAAAGATAGACATATCTAACTACTAGTATCGAACGGTTCTCAATTCATGACCTGGATTTTGCAGGTTGTGTTATTCAGCATAAATAACAGGCCTTGTTTGGTGTAAGCGTATCTCACAATTGGGATACAATGTACTTCGTTTATTATTATAAATTGCTGCTCAATGGTATCATTAATAGTAGACTCCCTCGCATTCCATTATCTAAATTGTACGCAGTTCAGAAACTGAAGCTCAAAGGTGTCAGAAATGCGTTCTTAAATGTAATTGTTACATCACGCTTCTATAAATACTAAGCCGCTTTTAACAAGAATTTATATGAGAAATAAAATTTATTAATCGCTGAATTGTGAAATAATCTTAATTTGGTTAAAACGAAATTAAGTATTGGTTACTATATGATACCGTCAAGTTTCTCAGCGTAGAGTTAATAATAATAAATTAAGATCGACCTCTTTGCAATTGTCAATAATCTCTGTGTTCAAATATGGATTGAAGAAGATTAACTGAATGTTATTTCATTTAATTGGACACGTGAAATGGTTATGAAATTACTATGATTTTTGCATAAATGCGAGACTTTGCTGTTGTTTTAGTTTTATTTAAAGGTTATGTAATTTTAACCCTTCTATTGTGTTCAGGTCAATATGACAAAATCGTGTTCTTCTAATGTGCATAATTCGTTAATTTGTTTAAATATAATAATGCCACTGCATGACTTTTATCTCATTACTCTAACAACGGTGTACCTAGATTGATAATACAGAATTATAATTATTTTTTTAATGCATTTGTTACACTGACTGTGTTTGGGTCTATATGACCCGGTGATTTTTGTGGTTAAAATTAGAAGAACGATAATCTGATTATCATAGACGAATGTATTTTATTAGTTTTGTTTTATTAAATATAAATAATATTGTCACACTATTGCGCAATATTACGCATATTGCATGCGTTATTTGCGTACCGGTAAACAAGTTTATTCCTAATGAGACTTGTCTGTTAGGGTGGAGTGAAAAATACGAAAAAAAATCAAAAAAATTATAACTTAATGTAATACCTTAAAAAAGATGCCTATGGCTCTTATTTAACTTTTGGTAAAGTCTCGGTAACTTGCGACAACATCTTCTGCCTCCCCAGCGGTCTTGAAATTTGAAAAATTGAATTTTGTTATAGTACAGAAATATTCATTTATCTAATACCCTAAAAAAGCTGAAAAATGTACTTCTTGTTTATAAAAACACATTTCGCAAGCTACATGACCCATTAATTAAAAACACGTAATTAAACATAATTTTTTAATTGTTACAAATATATTGTTCGTATAGTATTTTTGTTATAATCTTGACACATTACAATACTGAACAAAAATAGGATTCTAAAACAGCAAACAACTGTAAACATTTTAAACAAATAAACGGGTTATATAAAAAAAAATGGTAAGGTACATTATTTTTTAATAACAAACTCTGATTTTGTATTAAAACACGGCATGTTTTTTCTTGAATCAGCTCGCACTCTTATCAATCCATCCCTAGAATCTGGGCTACAAACCGCTGCAGAAGCTTCGGTGATGAGCTTGACACATCGCTCAACGCACTGCGTATGACAGGGGTATTTTTCAAAATTAATTCTATGTGATGATTCAGGGTTATTAATAAATTCCTTCAGCTCTTGTGTGGAAATTCGAGATAAAATTGGAGGTTCTGTTATCTCACATTTTTGCCAGTCAATTAACTCAAAGTATTCGTTTGCTTCAAAACATAAAGCAGAAAGTTTAAAGACCCTAACATTTTTGGTCTTTCGTGGCAAAACACTTCTGGCCTTTAAAATACGACGAAGACCAAGTTCTCGTATATGTTTCCTTTCATCAGATATCATACTGAGAATAATGTTTTCATGGTGACCAAAGAAGCCATTTCGTTCTATCACAGGATCAACAATATCTCTTAGGTCTTTTTCTAAGTACCGAGACAACCTTATGGACTTCAAAAGGTGTTTTGCACCGTAATTACATGTTGGCTGTGATTTTATAGAAAACCACATCGGAGCGTAAACATTCATAATAAACTCTGTCAGTTTCATTAAGCTTGAAGACGGATTTTCACTTGAAATATAAAGTCTAAGAATGCGGTTTGCAGTTGTGACCCACCGTAAATGAGCCAGTTTTCCTGGATTTCGATTTGAAAGGGATGTATTACAATGTCCACTAGTAATTACTTGGCAAACAAATAATTTTGGTCTGTACTAAAATCCTTTACGATGTTTTCGGGAACTTTGCCTAAATTACCTTCAATCGGCTTAGATTGAACTACTGGCAGTTTGTCGCACTTCTCAAGCTGCTTTCCAATGGGACCAGAAAATCCACGAGGCCCGGTAGTATCTCCGTCTAAATGATGAAAAATATGACGAAGTGGAAGCAAATTTGCGTGTAACATACACACAAACCATTGAAGTGGTTTTTGAAAGTGTTCTTCCAAAAGTCGTATTACTCCTCCTTTAACATCCGTGTTTACGACGGTCCCGTCACAACCAATCGCTTCTAAATTTGTAACATCAATCGCATTTTCTTGTAACATTTGAACGATACTTGCTTTTACACTTTGTGATGTACCGGAGGTTGGAGACACATGACCAATATATTTACATTCCGGTTCTCGCACCAATGTTATATGTTCTTCTATAATGGTTTGGCGATAAAATTTGTTACCTTTATTTACTTGTTTTAGGATTTTATCCTTGCGCACGTCAAAGTAGATACCATGTACCTTAATCATATTCACATTCAGTTCTTGCAGCCGGAGATTGGAACGAGTTTTTTTAACTTTACTTCTATCGACAATTTTAGAAGAATCCTCTTGTGTTACTACTCCAATATCATTTAAAACGGCTGATGCAAGAGCAGCTGGAGATCTATCAGATATGCCATGTAGGTCGCATGTTTTTGCATAAGTGGTGAGCTGAATTCGCATTTGCGGTTGCCTTTCAACATTCTTGCAGGCTGAGGAAGGCGTAGAATGTGGTATTTCCGGCAACTCAAACTCACTATCAGAAGAGATGTTAGACTCTGAACTCGAAGGTAAATCTTTTGAAGTGACAGTGAAGGATACTTCTTTAATACTTGCAAGATTACGGTAGTTACTAATTCTAGTAGCTTCCATGTTTTGCCTTTCCTCTCTTTGCGTTAGTTCTTTCGTTTTCTTTACATCCACTGCACCTATTACCATTTTTCTTGCCCCTCTTTGATCTAATATAAATTCTTGCTCATCAACAGACACCTTTTCAGATTTCTCACAGGAACAAGTTGCAAATACTTTGCATTTGCACGATACTATATCAAAAAGTGTAACTTTACCTTCCTCTTTAAAATTCAGGATTTTAGCTTTATAGGTTTCACTATTTTGTCTATCTTTAAACGGTTTCTTAAGTTTCATATATTTGTCGTGATACGAATTCAAAAGCTGTTGTGGGAAATTATAGGAATAGATGCTTTGTTCCAAATTTCCTCTAACTTTACTGACACTTCTTCTGCAATTTCAGAGAACATAGGCTCTTTGTTACTGTTTTTTTATTAAACCTAATCCGCGCACAAAACTTTATAATTTGTTCATAAGTTGGCAAAACATTTTCAGGTAATTGCGACGGTTGTCCAAACACAGGGCAGTTCATGTCACATCTTGTATTTAAACCGGACGGACCTGCTTTTGCCATTTTTAAATAAACAGAACACAAAATAAACAGGACACGCTTTGGCAGTACGAACTATGCTCTTCAAAGTTTTCATGTGTACTGACTGACACTAAAACAAAGCTAGTAGAGCGTGGACTAGCGCCAGTTGAAAATATCTTTAGACAAGTTAGAACTTGCCGTGGACGCGTGCGCAGGAACGCTTGTTTTAATTAACATAAAGTGTAGTATTTACATAAAAATTTTACGGCCCCTAGGAAAGCAAAAAGTGCATTTTTAATGTAAGAAAAATTATTACGCGTTGTAACCAATATTTTAGTATAGTTTTGAGGTTCATTAAAGCAATCTATAACTGATTTTAATATTATTATAAAACTTTATAAAAATCTGATTTTCTAAAAAACAAGAGGCCGTTGGGGAGGCAGAAAAAAAATTCAAAAAAAAAAAAATTGTTGGTTGCAAAATGCTTTGAACTAAAATACACAGCTTTTGCGTGCTATTAGAAATAAATTTTGAAATTTTGTTTTTTCGCTCCACCCTATTGTCTGTGGCTCCGCGTATAAATACAGCCTGTGAACATCTGTGTGTTAGTTTCGTAGTAAAAATCAAACTGCTATACCCTCATAAGAAATACCTAACAATTGAAATTTATTATTGAAAATATGTAGTGAGAGGGTGCTTACGGATAGTGAACTTGAGAAACTTTTGTGTGTTTCTGATAGTGATTCTAATGCTTCTAAAGAAGAAGACCATTTGTCCGAAACCGAGATATATAATATCGAATCGGATGATGAAGTAGAATCTACGATTTCAGATGAAGATGATACGGATAATCGCGTAACTTCAAAAGATAGCAATATAGTATGGAATGAAAAGACACATCAATTGGGAAGGTTATCAGCACCAAATATGATTTCGTTGATTCCTGGGCCAACAAGGTATGCAACGTCGCGAATAATTGAATTGAATCCGCGTACTTCTTATATTTCACACCCAAAATTGTAGACCTAACTTTTAAAATGTCAAATTTAGAACGAAAAAGATTTTGTGACGACATGTTTCAAGAACTAGCATTACTTGAACTAGAAGCATATTTTGGCGTACTGTTTCTAGCTGGAGTGTATAAATCTCATGGAGAGGCAACAGCCAGTCTGTGGGATGAGCACCATGCACCACGATAACAGAGTGTGTTACGATCATTGTTTATGATTTTAGATTACAACAAAACTGACGGTGCTGTAGACACGTTAGACATGTTAATAATAACATAAACGTGCAGATGACAAACTAAAAGATGACCAATGACTATCTTTACAACATCATGGACGTTTACAACGCTTATGCTCTGTGGTGCGAAGTAACTCCAACCTGGAATGCTGGAAAACTTACAAAATGGTAACTGTTTCTTGGAGATCTGGGTAACTCCCCGATCAATCCGTTATTGCAACAAAGAAAACGTCTCCCTCGAAGTCTCCTTCAGCTGAAATGTTTATAAAGTCATGTTCTTCAACCAGTAATGCCGAAGTAAGCGAACAATCAACCACAACCAAGTGTAAAAGATGTAACTTTGTCCCTCTTCAAATGATAACAAAACTAATATGGTATGTTGTAATTGCTGTAAGGCTCATGTATATTACTGCTGTCTATACTGTAACAAATAAATGTATATCCCTAACTACTACGTTTTTCAGATGTTCTTTACATAACATTTATAATAATATGTAATAAAAATAAAATAACGGAATAAAATGTAATAAATAATAAATACTACATCTTATTTCTTATTATTATTTACTGTTACATCAATTTAACGACAATAAAACAACAACTATACGCTCAGTTACTACCAGGCAGGAACATGCATTGGTGAGGAATACGTTGGGCCAAAAAAACTAAAAAGCGGTGTTTCAAGTCATAATACCACGTTGCAAATTGGGAAGACAAAAGGGTAATACAAAATTTGTTATATCTATTTGTACTTTCCGGTCGCGCGATGCTGTAAAGTTTACGAAAATTTTTAAAAGCTTCTTTTTTTGACTAATTTTTTTTCTTACATAACTTGCCAATGTTTATATTTAATTTAGAAATAAAGATGATTTAAATAGGTCAAGGTCATCCACTTGCGCAGCAACTACCAACTCTACCAAATTGTTGTGCTCGTCGCAACTCGCTCTTGTCAATGAACTCAACTCTCCCTCGACCACCGACGCGCTGAGGAATTATTCTGCTAGTTTGCGCTTTGTCTTTGAGTTGAATGTGTGTTTTGTTCCCGCTGTGAGTTAATGTTGTTATTTGCATTAATATTAGAATTTGATTATGTGTTATGACATTCTTGTTTATCTTTGTGACGTGCTGGTGCTAAATTTAGGGGTATAGGGGTAAGTCACAAATAAAATAGTCTAGAATAATCAAATGGGCGCCAGATTGCTTAGAATCGCCAATATCTGTGTATAAGCACCTATATGCGAGTAATCCATGGTTAAGTTCCAAAAAAACAAAAAAAAACTTGCTTACCTTAACGTCGCATAACGAGGAGAATTAGTAAGTTAACAACCTTGGTGCGGCGTTTCCTGCAAAACCTTAAAATATTTGCACGTAGTCACAATATGATGATGTGCTAACAGACCAGTTGGTCGGTCTTCGATCTTAGTTACTATCCATTCACGTTACTTAAAATAAAATTATATAAGAAAACAAACAAGAATAGCATATACTCATAGACAAATCTTTCAAACAAAATCATAGAAAAGTAAATGAACTGTAAGGTTGTGAAAATCCAAATTTCCATAGAAAAATAAACCACTCAGTATCTTGAGCGTAATCAAAATATCTTTTAAATTGAGTACCACGTAAATAACGTTGTAAAAAAATATCATTACACTCAGTAACGAAATAATACTCTTCATTAACTCTATTCATGGATTATGATAATAATAATCAATAGATAAACAATCAGAGTATTGATACAGTTGTAAAAAAACACTCCAAATTTACTTCCGCAAAGGAGTAAAGGAGTAAAATCTAATAGTTAAATGAGAATGACGTCGAAAAAATAAATTTGACAAATTTTCGGAAAAAAAGGAAAAGACTACGTATTTCATTCCAGAGGAGGGCGGGCATCTCGAGCTTTCCTAGCTCCTTCAGCCACAATCACTGATTCCCAGGATACATATATACATTACGTATATATGAATGGTGGGATTAAGGATGGGTGTGGTCAGGATAGGATCGGAAGGAACGAAGTTAGGGTTACTACTCCAGCATTCGCCTAAGTAGCCGCACATGGTGTGTATATATGCAGTGACCATGCGGTAACGGGAATCGAACCCATTACCTCCCGAATGCTAAGCAGGTTGTGTCAGCACTACGCTACCAGCTCGGTTACAAATTTTCGGAATATGAATATTAGTATACAGTATTCAGAATAAAATAAAAATAACATACAGTAGGTGATGGTACGATACATGGGCGAATACACTTTTGTAGAATTATCTAAGTAACCTGGGGATTTTATACATTATATTATATATATATATATATATATATATATATATATATATATATATATATATATATATATATTATGTCTTAATATGAAGGAGATTATTTAAAATGGCGACTTATACAATTGTGAGGTAAAATTATAATTATATTTAGTTTGGGAAATATTTTAAATTTTTTAAATGTTGATATTTATGATTATAATTGAAGTAATATTTTAATCTTATTATTTATGCACCGGGCTAGCTCAGATCTCATATGGGGATAGAGTTCAGGGAATTTAGTTTGAAGTTAAAATTTTGTATCTGGAAATGTGTATAAGAAATACTCTTTATATAATTATATTGAAAGTATAAAAATAATTCTGAATGTAATTTGCTATCAAACGCATGCGTTGTAATGAACTTAAGTGAAATTAGAAACTGTCAAAGATGTCAAATGAATAATTTAGAAAATTAATGTTTAGATCCAAAATAAAATTTAGAAAAAGAAAATAAATTAATATCTTTACAGGTGTTTACACAAGTAAATATTTAAAATTCTTAACCAAAAACATATATGTAACAAATATAAATTGCAGGAAAATATCAATGAATGTTCACAATAAGTAGGGTTAACATTTGTGACTCACATATACTGTCCTCACTGTAGATTGATGTCTTCGTATACTCCAACTGGATGTAGGCAATGTCCAGTCGATTACAGTTGTCACCATCACCCATATAAAGCGAACTTGATTCTTGGTTGTCGAAGACACCAACTTCCAAAATTTAAAGATGTTTTCTCCAAAATCGGCAAACTCCAACCACTTATTTTATTTCGGTAACTTTTTATTTAAATAATTTTTAAGCTTAATGAGTGATATCGTTTTAAAATTATGTTTAAATAACCAAAATTTTTGTTGATAACACTTTTATTTTTAGCTACCGATTCAATTTTTGTTTAAAAGAATTTGTCCGAAGAAATAAAACAACTTTGTCCAAATAAAAATGGGTTTTAATTTGGTATAAACGGAATTAATTTAAGTTGGATAACACAAAAGCAAATCTTTACAAAATCGTGACACAAATTAACACGAACAAAATATTTTCAAAACGACAGGTATCGGAGACCGAATTATTTATTTTAAACCGTCGATATAAAAACAAGTGCTCTCGAAAATATTCTTCGTAACGTAAAACTTCTTGACGAATTTAAATTAGGTTATGAACTTACTCTTTAACACAAATTTCACAACACTGTTTTAACCTTTTCACTTTTGAACAAATTCTAGAGAGAGTGATTTCCTGAGCGCTTGCTTTTATGTTTCTGGTTGTTACCAAAATTCATTTTTTTTACAGCCATATTGCAAAAGTAACCATGGCTATGATTGGTGGATCTAAATTACAAATTGGACTCAAATGGAAATTTGGCCGTAACTTTCTTATGCATAATCGGAATTGAAAATTAAAACGGAAATGAAAACTACGTAAAATTTTGAACAAAAGACACCTAACAAGCTATAATTCCTAACATTAATATACGAAGTAACCTATCTAACATAAATAAGCTTATAACTATTTACACTTACAAGCTATACTAAAACTAATTGCAAAATGGAATTCTGAGAACATTCTACATAAGAATACATACTTTTGTGTAGAAATATTTAATTTAAAGAATTTTAGCTTTTGTGATTTTATCTAAAATTCACCTCAGATTTAACATAATTTTGCGGAGAAAAGCGCTGTATCCTTATAAAAACTGTGTCATAATAAGAAAGAACATTTATTATTTGCTTTAAGAGCAAAATCTAAATCTAATAATGTGGAAAAAGTATAAAATTATGTAAAAAACCTAAAAATTACAACCTAACCAAACTTAAATCTAAAAATGAAAATAATTTATATTTAAAAATGTTTTTAACACTTAAAATGTTATGTTCAAGGTTTGTACTTCTTGTCTTTATTATTCTCACTTTCTATTTGCAATGCATAATGTTATATAGTGTTGCATTGAAAAAGTTTCATCGTCTAACACTCTTATTAAATGTTTCACTATATAAATGTACGGCACTATAAATGTCTGTATGCCATAATGTTCTAAATGTTGTTCTTAATGTTAATCTTGTATCATAATTTTTGTCACTAATTCGCTTCCAAAAATATGTGCGAAAAATGTCTAAACTGTCCATATTATAACCCTTTTATTAAATTTTTGTATTTCCTGCATTCAAAAACTAAACATACACTATCCCTAACATAATCCTAATTATATAGTTCATGTTTAAACACCTGTAAAGTGTCCACTTGCCAAATTACCTTTGAAAAATTGATTTTTATTGCAATAATTGCAATACTAAAATGACTTTACGAAAATGGTTATATTTAACATTCTTGACAATTTTGTTAGCAGCAAATTGCTTTTTATGATGAAACCAAACTAAGCAAATGATATTCAGACTAATTTACACCAAACAAATTTATTTTAATCACATCGTGAACCAGATTTATATAAAATATTGTCTCGCACTTGTATCGAGCTAGAAATCACCCCTTTTTATTACCAAAATGTCATGTAAGCTGTCCGATACTTCTATTACCTCTTTCTGAACATCTCAATATATATATATATATATATATATATATATATATATATATATATATATATATATATAAAAAGAACAATATGGCGACTTCTGGTTTTACCGGAAATGATACAAACGCAGAAAACTTAAATGAAACACCCTATATATTTGTACATGTCTCGATTCTACGGCGTCAAATACATACAGTTCATCTCCCAAATGTCAACTCAGGCGCCATTTTAATTTTATTTTTTTAAATATTATTACGAATCCGAACAAAGACCATTAGTAAAGGTGATGCAGGAAATGCTGTGTGACGAAGAAGACGACTAATTTTAAATGCAGAATCTTCATCAGACTAATACGTTCCAGAAATAGCAGATGCAAGTTCCGACCGAAATGAGGATATTCCGCAAGCTAGACGTAGTATAGGTATAAATTATCGAGTTATTTAGTGAGTTGCTTTAGAATAAATAATTTTAGGTGGTAAAGGATATTCTAATATTAGAACACCTAGCTTGCTATCCAACCTGTCAAAACCCTTCGAAAGCAAAACCTTCATATGCTGATAATTTAGAAACCTCTCATTTGTCTGATGAAAGCTCAGTACGAAGAAAATGTTGTAGATGCCTCGTCTATATTCAGAAACATTGATCGTGCAATCGACGACGTTATAGCTAATACATTAGATGAAATTTGAGATGAACAAACAGTTACTGATAGTGTAAAATGGGGAACAGTAGATCCCAACAAACTTAAGAAGTTTCAGTTTACTGAAGATAACGCTGGAGTAAACATGGAAGTTAACAAGAATCAGAATCCCGTAACTCCATATGACTTTCACAAATTATTCATCACAGTTGAATTAATCTCATACAGTAGACGAAACTAACAGATATGCATCACAATGTTTGGGAAATTATAAGTCGCGATGTTCTCGAACAATAAAATGGAAGGATACCCATGCAGAAGAATTAGAAAAATTTATTGGAATAATCTTTTGGATGGATTTATGTAGCTTTCCTAAAATTTGTGGCTACTGGGCACGAAGAAGGTCCCTACATAGAAATGAAATTTCTAAAATAATATCTAGAAATCGTTTCGAAATTTTAATGAAGTTGTTTCATTTAAATGATAAGGAAGCACCTTCTACTGGTCGTCTTCACAAAATCAGTCCTCTAATAGAACACGTCAGGCAAGGGTTCAAGTTGTTAATGACGCCTAGCGATGAAGTGTGTATTGACGAACCAACAGAGCCTTTTCGTGGCAGGTTAATTTTCCGGAAGTACATCCAAAAAAGCGACATAGGTTTGGAATAAAGTTTATTCAAACTTTGCCTTAGTTTTGCGGGAAATGAACAGATGATAGCGGCTTGTCTGTACCTACCAAAGTAGTCCTGACCCTTATGAACAATTGTTTGGATAGTGGAAGAACATTATGCACCGATAGTACTACACTAGTGCAGCACTATCACACGAATTCACAGGTACACATTTGGTAGGGACGTTGAGGAAAAACCGCAAGAATAATCCCGAAGATGTGATTACTGCAAAATTGAAAACTGGGCAGCATATTAGCAGGTAAAGTAACACAGGGTATGTAGTAACTAAGTGAAAAGACAACAGAAATGCTTTAGCTCTTAGTACAAAACATGACCATTCCACTGTTATTATGAAAAGACCCGGGGTTGAAGTAGAAAAACCTGCAGCAATTGTATACTATAATAGCTTGAAAGAATTTATAGATTTGTCCTATCAACTCAAAGCGAACTCTCCAAGTCTGAGGAAAGGAGTAAAGTGGTATAGGAAACTTGCCATAGAGTTCCTAACAGGGATAGCTATTGTCAATGCGTACATTGTATTTCAGAAAAGCACTGAAAATAAAATGCTAATTACTCGATTCAAAGAACAAGCAGCAGAAGAATTACTCAAACTGAAAGACTGCGAATCAATATCCCGTACCGACTAACCAATTGAAGCATTCCTTCGAATTGGCAACTACCAAAAATTGAAAAATGAAAAAGACAGATTATACGCAAAAAAAGACAACACAAACACATTGCAAATTCTTATGTGTATATCACCTGATTTTTCGAGGTGCACACTTGGACAAAATAAATTCTGTTGCTTTCTAAAATAAATAAAATGTTATTATATTATGTATTCTAAGTTTATTATTTGTGGTTTGGAGCATTACGTTATTTTATAGAGTGTAAATGTATCTTTATATTATACAATCTAAATGTTTCCATAACACTTACAGCTATCTTCATCAGTAGTAATACCTATTAAAATTGTTAAAGATGTTTAACAGATATTACAACTGAATAAGATAAATGTAAGTGTTATCAAACATTTAGATTGTATAATGTAAAAATACACCATTCAAAAAGCCCAAAAAAAGATAAGTATTTTATTATGTGTAATAATGGTGAAAGTTTGCATTTTCATAAATGTATCTGTATTTTGGTTAAAGTGTTTTTGTATCATTTCACATGTGGCGAGAGTATCGTAAATTATTTATACCATAATAAAAAAATTCCATGGACAATTGCATTTTCTAGTACATCAGTGTTTCCAACCCCCTGTAGTTATACACGCATCTGAGTACCCGTACGGATGCTATAAGCGAGAAAATGTTTACTATTTTGCAATGATCTAGACGACTCTGTGTATTCCTTTTATTCCAGATTTTCGGATGATATAACATTAATAGTATCCGATAAATGCTACGACGGTATGTTGATGCGTTAAGACTAAATTTGCAGTCCTCAAATGACTGTGAACGTATAAAATCTAGTTCTTAGTCAAACTAAACTCATTCTGTCCAATTTTATTCCTGGAGCCATCTGTATGTAGAGAGCTCACTTATTAAGTTAAATGAGATCCCCATACAATAAGTAAGCTCGACTAAATTGCTTGGATTACACTTAGATATGTTGTTAAATTGGAAAATACATGTTGACAACCTTTGTAAAACTAGTGCCTAAAATAGCTATGTAATAAGACGCCTAAAGCAGATTTCATGTACAAATGTAGTGAAAACTTTCTATTACACAAAGTTTGAATCAATGATAAGATACGCCATTGGCTGCTGGGGAGGCCCATCTGCTCCAAAGAAATATTTGTAACACAGAACAGAGCAGTAAGGATGTTGTTTGGACTTACCTTTAGACAATCGTGCAAAACAACATTTATTAAAGGAAATCTATTGACATTTCCTTCAATATATATATATATATATATATATATATATATATATATATATATATATATATATAGTGTGTCCGAGATTCAGCATGTATGTATTGCTATATTCGTTAATATTGAAGATAGAATGTCGGTTAAATGGGGAAAGTTTTAGAGAATTTTATGGCTATCATCATGGTAAAGTCAGATTTGAAGTAACTTTTTTTGTTTTTGAAATAATTGAAGAAAACAAGAATTGTGCATTTTCTACTACCCCCTGTAGCTCTTTTATTTGAAGTCTGACATTTTGATTTGTACATTATTATGACACTTTTAAAAGACAATTTAAAAAAAATTACCAAAGTTTATCTACAGTCATTTGTTTTTGAAATACATACACTAACTATTGTTTTTCATATGGACGCCATCTTGGGTTTTTACATTATCGAATAGTATTTTTATCACCTTTTCAGCGATGTATCACATGATACGAGAATTTACTTCCAACTATCAAAAATTTAAACCCTTGCTAATGTATCTGTTTTTACTTACAAAATTTAATACATTTCTAACTTTTGTTTTTGGACGCTATTTGGATTTTTACATTATCGAATAGTGGACTTTAACACCTCTTCTCCAATGTATTACGTGATATGAAAATGTAGAAAATATGTGGAGTATAGAGGGGAACATATCGAGCATGTTTTATGATAGTTACTATTATCGGTTTTGTTTTTATTTTAGTTATTAGAAATTACAATAATTAAGAATCTAATTGTATAAATTTTTCATTTATTAATCCATGCCTTGTCAAGGCCTACTATTTCAATTTTATATTTTTTAAATTTTTGATAGTTGGAAGTAAATTCTCGTATCATGTGATACATCGCTGAAAAGGTGATAAAAAATACTATTCGATAATGTAAAATTCTAAGATGGCGTCTATATAAAAAAACAATAGTTAGTGTATGTATTTCAAAAACAAATGACTGTAGATAAATTTTGGTACCTTTTTTAAAATTGTCTTTTAAAAGTGTCATAATAATGTACAAATCAAAATGTTGCCAGACTTCAAATAAAAGAGCTACAGGGGGTAGTAGAAAATGCACAATTTTTGTTTTCTTCAATTGTTTCAAAAACAAAAAAAGTTACTTCAAATCTGACTTTAACATGATGATAGCCATAAAATTCTCTAAAACTTTCCCCATTTAACCGACATTCTATCTTCAATATTAACGAATATAGCAATACATGCATGCTGAATCTCGGACACATGTTATATATATATATATATATATATATATATATATATATATATATATATATATATATATATATATATATATATATATATATATATATATATATAGTATATATTTGTTAAAATGTAGCATATTTTCAAAACTCTACTTTATAAGATTTTCGAAAAAATCCTCCACCTTGCGCAAGGCAGTAACCCAATCTGCGATAAAATTCAGTTCGGGTGGTTGATGCTGTTTAAAGAGTCTGTAATTTTGACACGAAGTTCGTCCAAATTTTTAGCACGTTCATGCCTGTGCCCATAAATTTTAATAAAAATTAAACACAATATATAATATTACGATAAACGGTTGCATACACTTCGGTAAAATTATCTTAACCACCTGAAGGGTGTTTATGCAATACCATACACAAAAAAAGCGTATTCATCCATCTAAATAAACACAAAACAGAACTTCATTAAAATCACCAAAAATATACACAGAAAAGTAAGTACCCTCCTTCGGACAAAATTGACCAATCTAAATTTTTCGCTCCGTCTTACAGCGGTAAAGGCAATACTCGTGCAATTGACCCACAGGTAATTAATCGACGGATACCAATAACTCTTCCACCTGCTTCTTTAGACACGGGGTTCCTGTACGTACGTCATACTTCAACTATCCGACCATTTTTTAAATCATACTTACACAAATTTAGCGCCAAAAATGTTTAAGCCAAGACCAGGTGAGTTAGTAGCTGTTTCATCTGGTTTAATATACATAAGGATTAATTTATTTATAAAACGTCCTTTGTCTTTTATATACACAAAAGATGTTATAGCGATGTTTATATTTACAGCAACCTTTTATCTGTCTGAACAGTTTTAGACGCGAATCTACCTTCTGGATGCACTATTATCACCATTCCACTTCAATGGGCACGAAAATGTCACTTCTGATCAACCAATAAGAACAATACAAGTTTCCGTGATGACTCAACCTTTTTAAAGCCCACACAAGGGGAACGGGAAATATTCCATCACGATAGCTTCAAGTAACCTGGGTAGAACGTAGGTAAATCCCGTTCGATTTAACCCTACATCACACGCTCAGCGTTCGACGTCTTTCCTTAACAGCCTAACTTTAATTAGCTAAGCGAAAAAGAATACTCCCTTTTGCCCACAAGATGACGTCATTTTTTTAATCGTCACACTAAAAAAAATTTGCATACCAAAACTGCATAATAGACATTTCACAGGAAACTTGAATAGAAATACACACATCATGTTTTACCATAAGAAACCCTGCTATTCAAATAAATTTTTTATAACTTCCCCAATTATAATATACTTCATAAATGAATGGGTAAACTCGTAAAAATGCATAACTACCTAAACGCGACTGAATTTTTTGCTAGCAAACCCGAAAACACAAATAAATTTATACCTATACATATTATGTTCCTTACAAACTCTCTTCATCCATAATTACATTCAATTCCTTTTGTCGAAACTTCAATAACAAACTTTAAAGTAAAAACTCCCGGTAACAACATTTTAATTTAAGTTCTACATATAACACTCTAAATATCCTAATATTCAAAAAAAAAAAATTTACGACAAACTACATTCATATATTATTAAAACTGGAAATACACAAATCTTATTAATCCTGTCTTTTACTTCTACAAGAGCGCTTTCGGCAGCTCAAGATGGGGTGGTGCAAACGCCCCTTTCTTAATTGACAACACGTTAATAATAATAAAGCCAACTAAGCACGACGTCACCAGCAACCATCATTAAAAAAAAGAAGTTTAATAGCAACTGATTTACGCAACTAAATGAGTAAAGGAATGATCCGGGCCTTAGAATTCAATCTCCCTTGTCGGCACGTTTACTCCTTACAATACTCAAATTCTACTGCAAGAACTGAAGGCTGTGTCAGCATGGCTCAGCGTAGTTTTCTGGGAAACAAGAGGTTACTTCCAATAATTACAACTACCACTTTTGCTCATCTGATACCGGTCAACAATCACAAGTTCATTAAAATAACCCTGAGGTTTATGTTTTAATTTTTCAACTTTGACAAAATTGTTTACAACATCTTTAACAATTTTAACAGATATTACTACTGACGAAGTGTTATCGAAACGTTTAGATTGTATAATTTAAAATACACCATTAAAAAATCCAAAAAAGATAAGTATTTTATTATGTGTGGTAATAGTGAAAGTTTACATTAACAAAGTTGTTCACGATTATCTTTCTCTTGGATGATTTTAATGCACTGGGAAAACAAAACTGCACAAAAATGGCGTCTACTATTACTACTAAAGAGGCTTGTACTTACAAACATATATACTTGTACTAAACAAATATTAAGTCTTCTACCTACCTATCCACTGTGATCTTTCGCTACTTTCGCTAGCTGCTGGTCCCTACAGAGCCCCAATATTAGGGTTTTTTAGAAAATAACTGGTCAAAGAATTTTTCTAGGGTAAACTTCTTTGCGTAGTTAGCTTTTGATGTAGGGATTTGGTGTGGCTAGGGTAGAATGCTCCTTTGCTGGTCAGAAATAGCTTAAGCTACGTGTGTCTCGGTACAGTTGACTACATTGTGAGTCATCCGAACTCATTTTGCCTGTAACG
Source organism: Vesta saturnalis (assembly GCA_036346205.1). Classification (NCBI taxonomy): domain Eukaryota; kingdom Metazoa; phylum Arthropoda; class Insecta; order Coleoptera; family Lampyridae; genus Vesta; species Vesta saturnalis. The sequence goes on from JARFJB010000339.1 coordinate 4,610,046, forward strand.
GATTCATCAATATAGGAGTGATTAATTTCGTGTTTCGCTAATTTCAAAGTTAATCAAGCAATAAAGTTAATGTTGCAACGTGAATATGAATAAAAGAGTGTAGTAAATTTTTTCTACTAAGATACTGACAATTTCATCAGCATACTCTGTGACAAAAAATGCAACGCCAAGATGGCGGTGGAATTTTTGACCCAAACTTGGCAGAAATATTTAGCTAGTCGAATGTAGTAATTGATTAAAATTTCAAGGAAATTAAACAAAAGATAAAGGCATTTTTTATTAATAATGTGTTGGACCACCCCTATTAGTTTCACACTCCCGCTTCTTTCTTGGCATGGATTCTAACAAGTGGTGGATTTCTTTCTGAAGTATTGCATCACAGGAAATTTGTAATTTATGCCGGAGAGCTTTTAGTGTCTGCGGAGGATTGGCCAATTGCTTGAGTCTTCTACCCATCATGCCCAACACATGTTCGATGGGCGAAAGGTCGGGAGATTTGGGGGACCTCGACGAGATACTGAAGTTAACCTCTTCGGAGAGCTCCAATGTGGGAACGGGCATTGTTCTAATGGAAAATCGGGACCTCTAGCTCCTGGAGAAGTGGAAAGATATGGGATATCGGTGGGCATTCATATTCCCTCGGATGAATACCAACTGAGACCTGCTTTCATAAACAATAGCACCCCATACCATAACCTCCACAGTGTGGTGCATATGCCGCTTAATAGGATACTGTACATTGCGACGTTCTACACCTGTACGTCTGACCCTCATGCAGAATCGGAATTCGTCACTGAAGACCACCCTATGTCATTCCACGTCCCAATCCAGTCGTAAGGTGTACTACTCCAAAAGTTGCTGTTGATGACGATCCGTCAGTGGAAGCACAAGATGTGGTCGATAAGACTGCAAGCCAAAAGCTCTAATTCGACATTAAACTGTACGAATGGTTACAGGACGTTCTACGTTTCCAAACCACTGTTCGGGTATTGATCTTGCAGTCGGCAGTCGGTCTCTTAATGTCATTAATCGGAAATGTCAATCCTGGACCACATTTGTTTGACTTGGCCGTCCACTTCCTCTTCTATGACCTTCTTGACCTTCTCTAGACCATGCTTGATAACACCGTACTACACAGGATTGATTACGGTTAAGACGGTTAGCAATTTCTCTGAATGAAAAACCACCTTCACGTAAGCCAATAATGCGACCTCTGTCGAATCCACTCAGTTGTCGATAATTTTCACATTGCCATACTCTAGGCATAATCGCAGCCTCAAAATGCAAAGAAGAACACAAAAGCAAAAGAATTGCAACCAAAAACAATACCGAAATCTACTTAATCTCTCAAGAAATACTCCCGATAGTTTCGATTCTTACAGCAAGTAAAACGTCAAATTTTCCATGGCTTTGTATTATTTTGAATGAAATTTCAATCAATTACTACATTTGACTAGATAAACATTTCTGCCAAGTTTGGTTCAAAAATTCCAGCGCCATCTTGGTTTTGCATTTTTTATGTCACAATAAATCCAATTAAAGGTTACAGACACAAATAATGCGTAATGGTCAGTTAATTATCTCTATTAGTTAATTATTGTGCGCATAATTAAAATTTTCTCAACATTTTATCTATATGTACGTTTCGCTTTAAATTATGTTAATAAAGTACACCTTGAAATTTAGCTTCTAATTAGGTATGAAATTTCTGACATGCAAGAAAATCTCAACGAATACATCTAATTATTGTTACTGCTTACGTAAACCTTCTTAAATTTCATAATCTAGCATGAGACTGAAATTATGAATGTAAGATTATCACCACCACCTTAAAGTCTTAATTTCATTTTCTTACAATTAGGCCACGGCATGTAACATATAAATATAATTTTGTAATAGCGATTTTAACAAATGAGATAATGTTATGTTTGAAACTATATAGCGCTTCTCATTTTATCTTGGTTTAAGTCAAAATTTAAAGTTTACTCTAACAAGTCGTCATGCAAGAGCTAAAATGTATCCAATTTTGGAACAAAGTGTTTAGTTTAGTAGTGTGTTCCATACCTACAAGGAGGTATTATTAACTTTGCAAATATCTCAAAAACTGTAAGATTTAGCTTGCAAGTAATTCTTATAAAAAAAGATGTAAAATTATAAGGAGAATCGAAAAATAAAATAATATATAGGGTGTTCTATTTAAAAATAAAAAGTTCTATATTGAACAGGTTTTATATTACACCATGTAGAAACCAAACTATTTTTAGATTATGCAACTTATAAAATAGACAACTTTCCTATTTAAACTTGTCTTTTAAGTTGAATGACTAAAGAGCTATCGACCGAATACGCACTATTGGGACACCCTGTATATATATATATATATATATATATATATATATATATATATATATGCGGGTGTGGGTGTGGGAGTGTATGAGGGCGTGTGTGCATGCTCGAGTGTGCGCGTGCGTATGAATGTGCGTGTGCAAGGGGAGGACGCGTGCACTTGGGCGTGCAGGTATGGGAGAGGGTGTGGGCGAGTTTGCGGGTGCGTGTTGTGACACCAGAATTTGCTGCACAGTGCCCGAAAGTGATGTGGCGGCTAGTCGGGAGGGCAGAGCATCGAATGCGCAAGTGAAAAGGAAAAGAAGTAGGAAGAAGAGCAAGAAGCGATTTTGAGCGCCACAAAATTTGATTCAGCCACCAAAGCTTGAAATGGGACGTACAGTCAAAAACAAAACCAAAATGGAAAAGTCGAGAGTAATTGTGTAATAAACCCAAATAAAATAATGATATAAGGTAACAAAATCTGTAGCTACGGATAATTGTAGAAGATAATAGTTTGAACAAACACTAATATAATACGGGGACAGTGGTCTTGTCAAAATCTCCCACAACACTCAACTAAATTTAGGGACACAGTGTAGTCCTGAAGTACCTACAAAGGGTAAGCATAAAAACTATATATATATATATATATATATATATATATATATATATATATATATGTAAATTTGGCGAGTCATTCCGCAGTACTGCCTTTGGCTTTTAGATTATTGTAATAAAAAAAAATTAGTGGTGCGAATTCCTAGTTGAGGATAACAATATGTAGATACAACTTTGAGTACCAAAAAATTTTTTTATAATAATCAATCCGTGGATTCCAAATTTTACATTACACAAGAAAAAAATTGTAATTAATGGCTTGAGGCTAAATTTATATATTATATAAAAGAAATATAGTAATTATTAGTGAATTGCCCTGTACATAATTCTGTATACCCAGGACAGTAGCTGTAGCGGTTATCGCATATCGGTAACGAACAAAGTTACCGAACTCAGAGTGACCGTATAGTCCAGTAATCGGCTTACTGGCCCCGCCGACCATTTCCCGAGCACTTCTAACAACTAGAGCGCGTAACTCCTGGTTCACCGCAACCGTAACAATGACGCTTTTGGGGTTGAGTGCACCTGGCTGACAAGTGACCGCTACGACTACAGTTCCAGCACCCGACCGTTCTAATATTTGTAATGGATAACGCTGAATTAGAAGAAATAGGATCGACTACGTTACTCCGAGCAGTAGACAATGCAGTGACATTAGTCATCCTTGAAGGTATCAGGATGAATATGTGCAATATTCGGTTCTAGCAATTGAGTTTTCGAGATAGAAGGAGGCTTATAGTTCTCCACAGTAAATTTACAATACACCAATTGACGACCAATGGTAAGCAATTGTTATTATTTTTTTTTTTATGATTGTGGACCTGAACAGGCTAAATAAGGCCTATCGTGCTAAAGCACACAGGAGCACTTAGGGGATGGATAGAGGGATAATGAATTGCCAATAGATGCCTATGAACAGCTACCTTAAATTTTCTCATATCATAAGTGAGAGGAAAACAGGAACTAGGGAGGTCATTCCAGAGTTTAGAAGCCGTGTAGAAAAATGAAGATTGCGCCCGTTTGGTACGACAAGTGGAGATTTGTACTGCATAATGATGATGTGATTGAGCGAACCGAGTTTTTCTCGCAAAGATAGCCGGAGATGGTATCAAAGAATGTAATTCACCAGCACAATAGCCGTTGTAATAACGATAATACAAAGAAAGAACTGAAACCATCCTTCTATGCTCAAGGGACTGTATGTGAGAAGTTAAAGACGGGTCATTTATAAGCCTAATCGCTCTCTTTTGAATACGATCAACGATATCGAGAGCGTATTGGGGAGCACTAACCCAAAGGTGAGAATTATATTCCAGATGAGGCCGAATTTGGGCCTTATACAGCAAAAGGAGTTGTCGAGAGGTAAAGTACTGCTTAGATCTGTACAGAAAGCCTATTTTACGAGCAGCTGTTTTGATAGCTGACAGAAGATGGTCAACCCATGAGAGATTTGAAGATACAGTCATACCCAACAGAGTAATAGAGTCTGAAAACTTAAGAACTGAGCCATTCATACTTACAACAGGAAATGATCGATCTTTTTTGGCGGACATAAGGCAACACTGAGTTTTGTTAGCATTAAATTTAACTAGATTATTGCTTCCCCATTCGAGAATACGTTGAATGTCTTTGTTGATTGAATTTGCCATTTCAGCTTTAATTTCTTGATTTGACATAGAAGGTGGATTATCACTATGAGTAGACTGAGATGAACTAGAGTGAAGAGTGCTATCGTCAGCAAAGCAATGGATGGGGTTAGTTGTTGAAGAAATAAGGTCGTTTATGTACAGCAGAAAAAGTGTAGGCGCTATAACGGATCCCTGTGGTACGCCCGCGTTAATGCCAACTTCTTTTGAAAAAAAACCATCAACTACGACACGTATTCCTCTTTCATCAAGGAAACTAGAAACCCAGTTGATGAGCGCATCATTTAACCCAAACGAGGTGAGTTTGGCAAGTAAACACTTATGCCAAACTTGGTCAAATGCCTTTGAGATATCTAAAGCGACTACAACTGTTTCACCGGACTGCTCTACTGTATTGTTCCAAACTTGGGTCACATATGAAAGAAGATCGCCTGTTGAACGACTTTGCCTAAACCCATATTGATGGTCACTAAGGAGTTTGTTAGTTTCAAGAAACGTGAGCAGTTGCTGATTGATGGCTTTTTCCATGATTTTAGACAAAATGGAAGTGATGGCAATTGGTCTGTAATTTGAGGATCGGCCTTATCACCTTTTTTGGGAATAGGTTGAACATTTGCTAACTTCCATGATGAAGGGAATTCCCCAGAAGATATATAGATCGTATAGAGCTTAGATAGGACTGGTACTAGTTCGGGGGAACATTTCTTTAAGACAATAGCTGGGATACCGTCTGGGCCAGTCGCCTTATTGAGATCAAGCCTACTGATGATCGATTCCAAGAGCTTGTACCGAAAATGAATTGGTTTCATAACGTATGAAGAAGAGTTGACTAGGGGCACATCTTTTCCAGAATCATTGAGACACGAGTTTGATGCAAACAAATCCACAAAAACATTGGCTTTGTCTACAACTACCGACCGTCAATAGATGTCAGGGGGGGAAATGAAGATTTTCGAAAGTTTTTACTAATGGCTTTTGCTAAAGACCAAAATTTACGACTGCCTAAAGGAGATGTAGCTAGTTCATTGCATTTTCGTTGTTCGAACAACTTTTTAGTTTTAGTGATGACACTTTTGCAGATATTTCTAGCACCAACGTATTCTACATGACTGTCAACCGATTTATTAGATTTCCATTTAATGTAACATTTATTTTTTAAAGATATTGCATCAGAACAAGCCTTATTGAACAAGGGTTGGGAACATGAATGACCTACACGGTACTGTTTTTTCGTAATGTATAACTCCATTCCCATGAGGATGACTTCAGATACTGAAAGAGCGATGTCCGAAGAAGAGGACGACTTAAAACAATATGCACGCCATGGAAAGGTTGCAAAGAAATCCCGTAAATCACTCCATCGAGCTGACTTAAAACACCACAAGGTTCTATCGGTTTTGCGAACAGCAGTGGAATTAGGTACAGTAGAAATGATTTTTATTAGACAATGGTCGGAAAGACCTAAAGGCGAACGAACGGAAGTTTTATAAACAAGAGGGTTTGATGTAAGAAAGAGATCTAGAAGATGTGGAGTATGGTTAGGGTTATCAGGGATTCTTGTGGGTTCAGAAATCATTTGTGTGAGATCACATGAAATAGCAAATGTTTCTGCACTATGACCAGCGGGATTTGTAGTAGATGAAAATTGAAGCCAATTAGAGTTATGAACATTGAAATCGCCTACAAATGATATATCGCAAGATGGAAACTGAGACAGGAGATAGTCAACTTTCGTACTAAGGTAATCGAAGAAGTCTTGAAAGTTGCTGTCATTAGGAGACCTATAAATGCAACAGTAGAATTTCACAAAATTAGGACCAGAATGTTTAAACCAAATCACGTCAAAATTTTTATTTTCTAAGGAAGAAACCCTCTTGCAAGCAATTCTGTCCTTGATGTACGCACATACGCCTCCTTTATATCGAAAGTTAGAGTGAAGATGGTATTGAGGAAATTGCAAGTCGGGTGACTCGGAGCTTTCCGAGGAGACTTGTGTTTCAGATAGAAATAATATATCAGGTTGTAATTGTTCAAGATGTTGGTGAATAGCATTAAGATTAGACCTGATACCGCGGATGTTGCAGTAGTGAATCAGAAAGTTGATACTTTCGATGACCGAGGTCGCTTGGGCCCTGCCCTCCCGGACATCCGAATGGGGCAGGATTTTACGTCCGGAATTTATAACCCTAGAAACCACAGCCATCTTATTTTTTAATTTGGGACTTTTAATCCGATAGGAAGACAGTGAGGGCGAGAAGGAAGAGTAAGGATGAGAATAGATTGAGGATGCTGGAAAAGGTAACCGGCAGCCCTTACCGAGCTCATAAAATCGGAGACCCAATATTAAGGAGCCCATGGTAAGGGTGGTGGTACCTCCCCGGCTGGCATGGAGTATACATGCCTACCACCTAATAACGAAGTAATTTGAGATAACGCTAGGTACGATTGATAGAAACGAGTTAAGTTTTTCAATATTATATTCAGTTTCTTGACCTCTGAAAAAAGTTCTGAAAGACGGCTAAACCCTCCATTGCAGTCATATTCAGGCCTAGTGATTCAGATGGGCCCATACTTCGATGTTTGATCTCGTCTTAGAGTTGATAATCATAATGAAAATGTTGGAACTAGTGTTTAAGCAGTTGCACGACATACTTCCATTAAGAGAGAGAACTTTTCCTAGCCCGATACAGTAATATAGCTTTACCATCTAGAAGATCAGGCACGGTAGTATACGCAGTAACTTCATTCGCAACTCTCGCCATTGCCAGTAGTGTCACTCGAATCAGAAACGCATTTAGAGACAGCGATCCTTCCTCGTTAAATTTCAAGTTCCATTTCGCGACAACCCCTGAATTCGTCCTACAATACAAGAAGGGACTAGGAGCAACCGTAGTGGGGACTTGGTCTTCGATAGTGCTATCGGAGGCACTAGACTCGTAACCCTGTTTAGGAGTAGAAGTTACTGGCGTATACTGTGTAATTGGGTTAATCGAAGAACTAGGTAAGGTCGACACGACTGGTACCTGACGGAATTGCTTAGCATCGGCGTGAAATCGGACCGTACGTTTGCTAACTCTAACAAGAGAGCTCGTCTCGCATTTTGTTGTTCATCCGTAGTTGTATTCATTCGATCGCAATGTTGATTCGCGTGAAGCCATAATGAACTAATTCGCTTAAAAAATCACCATCAAAGTCTTCAAGAGCCACACGAAATTCGGTAACACACTTTTTAATAGCGCCTTCATCTTCCATAAATTCAATAGTATGAACGATTGGAGAAAGCGACTTGTCAGCCCCTAACTCTAAGATATTTCGAAATGATTTACGAAGTTGCGCCTCATTTACATCCGGGGAAAAACCTCTACACGTTAGCTCGTAGCTTAGTTCGTCTTGAGACAATCTGCCGAAATGGAATTTATAAACCGAATCCATAGTAACTGTTCAATTCCTGTTACTAGCGTACCCAGCAAAGTTAAAACAAATATCTAGGGATCCGCGATTATACAGGAACAGGAGAGCAAAATAAATCCATAAGAAGGGGAATTAGTTAAAACTGTAAATCCGTAAGCCATCTAGACCAGCCTCACGTTTGGTTGCCAAACTTTGTGACAGCAGAATTTGCTGTACAGTGCCGAAAGCGATGTTCCGGCTAGTCAGAGGGGAAGAGCTCCGGATGCGCGGGTTAAAACGGAAATACAGAAGGAAAAGGGAAAGGAAGAAGAACAAGAAAGGATGCTGAGTACCACAAACTTTGATTTAGTTCCCAAAGTTTGAAATGGGACAATCAGTCAAAAACAAAACCTAAAGGGGAAAAAAATTTAAGTCGAGAGTAATCGTGTAATGAACCCAAACAAAATAATGGCATAAGGTAACAAAATCTGTAACTGTGTGTAATTACAGAAGGTAAAACAAAGCAGCAAAAGAAATATCTATTAACAATTGTAAACTAAAGTGAAATTGCTTAAATTAAATTAAAGCCATTCTCCAAACGGGATTTTTACTACCACCAAACGGTTATTACGGTAAATAAAAACAAAAACGGCGAATTCTAATAGTTGGAACAAACGCTATAGATTATTGTAATAAAAAAAATAGTGTGAATTCCTACTTGAGAATAACGAATATGTAGATACAACTTTGAGTACCAATAAAAATTTTTATAATAATCAATGCATGGAATCCAAATTTTACATTACACAAGAAATAAATTGTAATTAATGGCTTGAAGCTAAATTTATATTGCACCAAATAAATATAGTAAGTAAAGGAACGGAGTTAAATTAACATTATACAATAGAAATATAGGAAGTAATGGAGTGAAGCTAAATGTATATTATACAAAAGAAATATAGTAATTATCAGTGAATTGCCATGTGCTCCTTAATATTGGGTCTCCGATTTTCTGAGCTCGGTAAGGGCTGCCGGTTACCTTTTCCATCATCCTCAATCTATTCTCATCCTTATTCTTCCTTCTCGCCCTCACTTTCTTCCTATCGGATTAAAAGTCCCACATTAAATAATAAGATGGCTGTGGTTTCTAGGGTTATAAATTCCGGACGTAAAATCCTGCCCCATTCGGATGTCCGGGAGTGCAGGGCCCGAGCGACCTCGGTCATCGAAAGTATCAACTTTCTGATTCACTACTGCAACATCCGCGGTATCAGGTCTAATCTTAATGCTATTCACCAACATCTTGAACAATTACAACCTGATATATTGTTTCTATCTGAAACACAAGTCTCCTCGGAAAGCTCCGAGTCACCCCACTTGCAATTTCCTCAATACCATCTTCACTCTAACTTTCGATATAAAGGACGCGTATGTGCCTACATCAAGGACAGAATTGCTTGCAAGAGGGTTTCTTCCTTAGAAAATAACAATTTTGACGTGATTTGGTTTAAACATTCTGGTCCTAATTTTGTGAAATTCTACTGTTGCATTTATAGGTCTCCTAATGACAGCAACTTTCAAGACTTCTTCGATTACCTTAGTACGAAAGTTGACTATCTCCTGTCACAGTTTCCATCTTGCGATATCTCATTTGTAGGCGATTTCAATGTTCATAACTCTAATTGGCTTCAATTTTCATCTACTACAAATCCCGCTGGTCATAGTGCAGAAATATTTGCTATTTCATGTGATCTCACACAAATGATTTCTGAACCCACAAGAATCCCCGATAACCCTAACCATACTCCACATCTTCTAGATCTCTTTCTTACATCAAACCCTCTTGTTTATAAAACTTCCGTTCTTTCGCCTTTAGGTCTTTCCGACCATTGTCTAATAAAAATCATTTCTACTGTACCTAATTCCACTGTTGTTCGCAAAACCGATAGAACCTTGTGGTGTTTTAAGTAAGCTCGATGGAGTGATTTACGGGATTTCTTTGGAACCTTTCCATTGCGTGAATATTGTTTTAAGTCGTCCTCTTCTTCGGACATCGCTCTTTCAGTATCTGAAGTCATCCTCATGGGAATGGAGTTATACATTCCGAAAAAACAGTACCGTGTAGGTCATTCACGTTCCCAACCCTGGTTCAACAAGGCTTGTTCTGATGCAATATCTTTAAAAAATAAATGTTACATTAAATGGAAATCTAATAAATCGGTTGACAGTCATGTAGAATACGTTGGTGCTAGAAATATCTGCAAAAGTGTCATCACTAAAACTAAAAAGTTGTTCGAACAACGAAAATGCAATGAACTAGCTACATCTCCTTTAGGCAGTCGTAAATTTTGGTCTTTAGCAAAAGCCATTAGTAAAACTTTCGAACATCTTCATTTCCCCTGACATCTATTGACGGATCGGTAGTTGCTGATTCTGTAGACAAAGCCAACGTTTTTGTGGATTTGTTTGCATCAAACTCGTGTCTCAATGATTCTGGAAAAGATGTGCCCCTAGTCAACTCTTCTTCATACGTTATGAAACCAATTCATTTTCGGTACAAGCTCTTGGAATCGATCATCAGTAGGCTTGATCTCAATAAGGCGACTGGCCCAGACGGTATCCCAGCTATTGTCTTAAAGAAATGTTCCCCGAACTAGTACCAGTCCTATCTAAGCTCTATACGATCTCTATATCTTCTGGGAATTCCTTCAACATGGAAGTTAGCAAATGTTCAACCTATTCCCAAAAAGGTGATAAGACCGATCCTCAAATTACAGATCAATTGCCATCACTTCCATTTTGTCTAAAATCATGGAAAAGGCCATCAATCAGCAACTGCTCACGTTTCTTGAAACTAACAAACTCCTTAGTGACCATCAATATGGGTTTAGGCAAAGTCGTTCAACAGGCGATCTTCTTTCATATGTGACCCAAGTTTGGAACAATACAGTAGAGCAGTCCGGTGAAACAGTTGTAGTCGCTTTAGATATCTCAAAGGCATTTGACCAAGTTTGGCATAAGTGTTTACTTGCCAAACTCACCTCGTTTGGGTTAAATGATGCGCTCATCAACTGGGTTTCTAGTTTCCTTGATGAAAGACGAATACGTGTCGTAGTTGATGGCTTTTTTTCAAAAGAAGTTAGCATTAACGCGGGCGTACCACAGGGATCCGTTATAGCGCCTACACTTTTCTGCTGTACATAAACGACCTTATTTCTTCAACAACTAACCCCATCCATTGCTTTGCTGACGATAGCACTCTTCACTGTAGTTCATCTCAGTCTACTCATAGTGATAATCCGCCTTCTATGTCAAATCAAGAAATTAAAGCTGAAATGGCAAATTCAATCAACAAAGACATTCAACGTATTCTCGAATGGGGAAACAATAATCTAGTTAAATTTAATGCTAACAAAACTCAGTGTTGCCTTATGTCCGCCAAAAAAGATCGATCATTTCCTGTTGTAAGTATGAATGGCTCAGTTATTAAGTTTTCAGACTCCATTACTCTGTTGGGTATGACTATATCTTCAAATCTCTCATGGGTTGACCGTCTACTGTCAGCTACCAAAACAGCTGCTCGTAAAATAGGCTTTTTGTACAGATCTAAGCAGTACTTTACCTCTCGACAACTCCTTTTGCTGTATAAGGCCCAAATTCGGGCTCATCTGGAATATAATTCTCACCTCTGCGTTAGTGCTCCCCAATACGCTCTCGATATCGTTGATCGTATTCAAAAGAGATCGATTAGGCTTATAAATGACCCGTCCTTAACTTCTCACATACAGTCCCTTGAGCATAGAAGAATGGTTTCAGTTCTTTCTTTGTATTATCGTTATTACAACGGCTATTTTGCAGCTGAATTATATTCTTTGATACCATCTCGGGCTATCTTTGCGAGAAACACTCGGTTCGCTCATTCAAATCATCAGTATGGAGTACAAATCTCCACTTGTCGTACCAAACGGGCGCAATCCACATTTTTCTGCACGGCTTCTAAACTCTGGAATGACCTCCCTAGTTCCTGTTTTCCTCTCACTTATGATATGAGAAAATTTAAGGTAGCTGTTCATAGGCATCTATTGGCAATTCATTATCCCTCTATCCATCCTCCTAAGTGTTCCTGAGTGCTTTAGCACGATAGGCCTTATTTAGCCTGTTCAGGTCCACAATCATAAAAAAAAAAAACATAATTCTGTATACCCAGGGTAGTAGCCATAACGGTTATCGCGTAGTTACAATACACATCAGTGCGGTTGCTTGAGGTATGGTCAAATTGTAACACCACTTTGTTAGATAATCTACTTAGATGATTTGTAGGTTGAATTTAAGTTGTAGATTGACCACATGTACGAAGGAAGTAGTAGCTAGATGACAGTACTGAACTGGGAGGTTATACACTGTAGATAGCCCCAAATCTCATAAGTCCTTCGTTCTAGAGGGAGTGAAAATTAAATAAAATAATCTGGCCTCATGGTTATCAATAGATAGGTCCTAACGCTAACTAAAGCTAGAATAATGTTCGTAAAGCAGTCGTGGTATTATCTATTCGTACAGCAGGCAATATGAATATCACCTTGCAGGTTATCGTAGGTGGAAGTTGTACAGGTTGAAGTATTATTTATCCAAACAACAGGCAATATAAGCTTTAACTTGCAGGTGGAGATTATACCAGTTGAAGTATCAACTATCGGTTCGTTAGTAACAAAAAAAAAACCTAAAAGGAACCGTTGAATGTAAAAGGGCTAACACTGGCATTCATTATCGTACAAACAACGTTCATAGAATATCAGAAACGTGTCATACGCACAACACAACACTAAACTTACTCAACGCTTCAAAATAATCTCACAACTTTCGGTAATCAAAAAAATTGGAGAAGTGTTCAAACCGTCTTCCAAACATTGATACCTTTATTTAGGGAAAGACCTGTTTATTTCCTGCATTTCATGGTTCGTGCAAATACAGTTCCTATTTCTTACAGTTTATAAGGAACACAATATTTTCTCACTGATAATAATTGGTATCATTTGTGCAGGTTTCGTTTTATTACAAAATTTAGCCGACAGTGGATACACTCATGAAATAAACGTGATAAAATTGACAATAAATGAATTCATGATGGTGTCATTTCGTTTTTGACTATAACATTTTTAAGAATTCACAGTTTGTTGATTTTGTATTATAATCAACCTTGCTCTTTGATTTCTTTCGGGTATTGTAGGTGATATTTTTACCGCTTCTAAATATAAACTTTACTCTTAAGGAGTAAACCGACAAGCAAAGGTAAGACCATTACTACTCTTCGAATTAAAGGTGCGTTCCCTAAACCAACTTGTCTAAGAACTTGTGCGATTAAACAATGCCGAGGAAGTGCTTAAGACTGTTGAAAATGATCCTGGGATTAGTATGAGAACAATTTCTGTACTTGATTAACAAGTTAGGACGTCTGTGCAAGGTACTTTTCCAGAAAACAGACTGAATTCTTATCATTACCAACTGGTACAGGAACTTTTCCATACGGATCTTCCCCAAAGAGTTTGTCTTTGTGAATGATGGGACAATCTGGGATATTCTTCTAAGAAATCCTCTTCTGTAACGAAGCTATAGATGGAATCAACAATTTCCACAACAAGCATGTGCTGGCAATCGAAAACCCTCATACTATTCGAAGAACCTATTTCCAGAGAAGATTCTCCATAAGCGTTTGGGATAGAATAATTAATAAGTCATTGGATCCCATTACTTCGACGGAAATTTGGACAGCAGAATGTACTGGATTATTTTGGAGAACGATTTACATCTGCTACTTGAGGCCATTCCTCTGCAAATCAGAAGGACTGTAATAAGAAGTAACTAATCCAGGAGATTCATGCACGGCGTTATGAAACAATATAGAAAACTATAACTGGGAACGAAAGGTTCGACGGAAGATTGACGTTGTACAAGACGGTGGTCCCATTGAGCTTGAATAATTACACTGTCATTCCTTTTATTAAAATAAACCACACCTTTTCCTAAGCTTTCTAGTAATTTACTTCAGCTTCAACCATGATATTTCAACAACCGTCAAGCATTTGTGAAAAGCGAATATAACCAATTTTGCTTAAAATTAGTCAAAGAATTTATTTATGAAGCATCTCGGATGCCTTATCAGTCAACCTGTATTAGTGTTTATGAACAAGAATACCAAAGTTTATCAGTAAACTCTTTTTTTCCGGTTTCAGCAAGCCGCTAGGAACCAGAATTCGTGATATAAAACCATATAGCCTGAGTGAAGCACTCGTATTGAAAGAAAAAATGTTAATTATTCCCAAAATCATTCCCAAAAAATACTACAAGTTGCAGAATTTTACAAAAAAAAACAATTTTTCGCCCCGTTTAAATCAAAACCACAATCAAATGTTAAAAATCTAAATATATTTTTCAGTAAACAAACTAAGTTTCCTTCAACACCTCAACCAAACTATCTACTATAAATACTTTTTAAAAACTAGTACAATTTTAAGTGAAAGAAATGTTTCTAACTTTAGTCCTGACGCTTCTTGGAGCAAACCAATTCCAATAAGTACCTCTACTTAAATTACGTATAATTCCCGTCAAATACAACAACAGCAACATTTACCGTAAAAAGATTTGCAATTATCAAGAAAACTTTGATGACGGTTAATCGAATGAAATGAATATCCAAAATTTGCCGTAATGTGGAAGACAAAAATCTTCTAATTATGGCAATCTCAGCGAACTTAAGTATCTTTTCCAGAAGACAGTCTTATAATTTTATCTAATTGAAGTGTAACCAAATCGCAAATACGCTTTTAGGCTTCACTACGAAGATTAAGCACAAAGAAAACAATACTCTTTGATGCATAGAAATTCCCACTGGTACTACTTAATTCGTGGATAGAGAGTTTATGGTAAAGAAGTATTCGTTTGGGGTACACGGATACCAGTTTTGGATAAGAAAGTATCTGTTTTGATGTACATTGTACAGTTGGACAAAACGGAAAACTGTTTGTTAGACGTTTATCCCAAATCGCTACCTGCATATTTCTAACAAGTATCTGTTTACTGTAGCTAATGCTACAGCATAGATAGTTATTTCTGCACACGGTAATTTTTGCGCACCGCCTTACTCGTTCGTGTGTTTTTGTGATTAACATTTTGTACCCGTCAGTAGTCTGACTACTCTTCCAAACATATTGACACGTAATAAATCTGGCGTGTTGCTTAAATGTTTCACCAGATGTGGAAAAGTTTTTCGATGAATAACCCTCGTCGATAACAAAGTCAGCGTTTATGTACACGACATTAAATGAGGGACATCCCTATACAAATGCTTGATAAAGGCCGAATTACATGTTTTTCTACTTATCTGTTTTTAACTACAGTTGGAGGTAATTCCTAATCGAAGCAACACCTTGTTCTACTGAAACGTGAATCGTACTGGCATTACAAACTTGGTTAGGAATTTTATTCGTTTTTGTACGTGAACATTAATTTTTTTACCTTTTCATTTTATTCCAAATTTTTTTTGCTTTTTATTCTGTTCCATTTTCGATTCCTGAAAATGCTTTCTTAAATGCTACATCGCCCATTTTCTTCCCTTTGTCACAGTTAATTCCGATTTGCGCAACAGTGTCGGTAGTAAGTGGAACTAATTTATCATAACATCTCCTGAAGCGACAGTTCTTATCCTAGTCAACTAGTGCAAAAATCTTAAGTCAGCAATATAACACTAAAGGTGCCTAAATAAACATATTGTTTTGAGTATACGGACATATTGAAGGAGACGGAGAACAAGAAAATAGGAAGTCATTTCTTATATGCAGTAAACATGGATTGCATTGAAAAAGCACCATTTCATTAACGTATGACGTATGACTGTTAAAACTGTTAAAGATGTAAACAATTTTGCCAAAGTTATTAAAACATAATTTTTCAACTTTGACTATATATATATATATATATATATATATATATATATATATATATATATATATATATATATATATATATAAACAGATAACCAGAAGCGCTGAATGCGTTGGCGTAATTAGCATTAAGGACTGGTGAGTAATTTACCCGAAGAAAGAGAAAGAGCGCAACGAGTTTTTAAGTAGATTTTCCCCCAAAACCCGAAACGCGGCAGTACCAATCTGGAGGGAGACGTCACTAATAGCGGAGCTGCCAGGTAAGCACAGTTACATGATAACACTCACGAAGGAGGATTAAGAGAAATCAAATGCGAGGATCCCCTTATAGAACTAAATTTAGTTTCTGTAAATATAAACCAAACTCCTCATGGGAGAGATAAAAGTAGTCCCTTTAAGATTAATTGTACTTAACGTTTTAAGTAAATTTCTGTCGGTATATATACACTTAACTAAATTTAATCCCCAAAATCCTACCTAATTATTATAAAAGAAAATACATTTATTTGTGCCACCTCTCTAGAATATCTACGAACCCAACATAAATTTGATACAAAAATAGTAATGCTGTTGGATGAAACGAAGCCACTCACCTTACTTGCTGCAGTTACACTTAATAAAAAGTGGCAGAGCCGAAAGTGGAAGTAGCTAATTCTATAACAAACTCATTCTCCAGACGTATAAGAAATTACCTCAACTTATTAATCACGATTCATGCTGTGAGAGCTCTCATAGACATTAGTTGTAAGTAAACGAGATGGTTAAAACCAGTTCAACACAAAACTCCAAATAAGGCGCTGCGAGGTTTCGCCTATTCCCTCGCATGATACATCATTAGTGACATAAGCAGAGCAAGCGATTGTCCACAGCGGTGTGGTTTCATGTACACAACTTAAAAATCACAATACAACTTTCAGTAATATTCCCCTTATTCCCTAATCTGGTAATATTAAAAGGTAGTACAAAAGTTACAAAGTATCAGTTAAATGAACACAATTAATGTTAAGTACATTCAAACCTTGGGCAATACTAATGTACTACTAAGTAATTAATTTAATTTAATGTATAAGAAAATAAACCCCCAAAAGTAACTTAGTAAAGGTAATCCAATAGGTTCACTTTAAATCAACCCTCTATAGAAGGTAGATAATAACTTCATAGCCACAAATAGGTAGCTTTAGCTTTTGGTGTGAAGCGTCGAATATGTAATAAAGCACAAGCAAAATATGTTCTACGTTCATATATGAGTAAATATCAAATAGTTAACTTAATTCAGACAAGTTCATTTCCCTAGTAGAATTTAGTTTATACCCTATTCAACATTGTAAATGTTTACACATAAGCACTGGTTAGTTGCAATTGCAGGTACGTTAACAACTATCAGTGTCCAATGGGAACCTAACACTATCAGTTGTCGATAAAGGAATTTGCCTTTTAATGTTTATTTATAAAGAAACAGGTACCATAAAGACTGTAAGCATCGGTGGTGTGTTTACCTTTTGCTTTACATAACCTTAAATACCCAAATATCTACTTGCATTGAAGCCACCCCGGGTAAGTCATAGATAGTACTCACGGTCTTGTAGACGAAACGGTAGCCTTTGTATACATACAATTTATCATCCACATAGGTGGTACGACATATACTCTCCTGAGCAAATTGATAAGGAATACAGAAATGGAGTATCACACTATCATAGAATAACCTTTCCGATCTTGGTCGTCAGTATAATACCGTGACTACACAATTTATTCCCATACTACCACACTTATGCTCATCCTAACACCTGGAGTTTTCCACGTGTTTATGAATCCGCTTGAAACTGTAGTGAAAGCTTTAGTATATATTACGAAAAGTAGATATTTGGACGTTTACAAATTTAAGTGTACGATGAGAATCCATTGAAATCAAATTTATAGAAAGCACCTTATACTACAACGCATGTCATCGAGGTATTACTATTTTTCTTGTGGAGACTGGAAGTAGAAGAAAATATGCTTATTAGGACGCCACCTGTCTAGATTCGGCTGAATTAAATGCTCTCTTGTTACGTCTTACTTAAATACGGGTATTAAGCAAAGGTTTAAGTCATTTAAGAACCGCTCGAAACGTAGGAAAAGTTCAATCTATGACGAATAAGGTTATAACTAATGGTAATAAGTGCATTACGAAGTTTGTATAAGAATTAAACGTGAATTCAAAACGATGTGTACAAAGTAGAAAGGATGAGGCCTACGAAGTAGAGAAGACGGCTAAAAAAATTAGAAGCACCCGATTTAACACGTTACAACATATATATATATATATATATATATATATATATATATATATATATATATATATATATATATATATATATATATATATACACACTTTAGAATATTACAATAATATGATAAGATATTTAAGTATTGTAACAACCTTTTTTTGTGGTTGTATTAAAAAATACATTAAATTAAGATCGTTCATTTATTTGGCGTAATATTAGAAACGTTTTTAATTATTAATATGTAAAATTGAGAAAGGCAACTTAATTTCCTAGAACATATCTTTTTGGTGTAATATTACATAAATAGTTATAGTTCCCTTTCTTAAGAAATTGGATTCATATTATTGTATCCGCGCAACGCGTGACAACTTTTAGGGGGAATACTCACTTGAATTATTATGAAAGCCTTTTTTTTAATTCACTTAATACTGAATGTTACAGCAGAAAGCATGGTTTTTACCTAATTTTTATTTAGTGCCATCAGATTTTGATGGTAAGTTATTTTCTAATTCATTATATTTAAAACTAAAGCATTTGTTTTTTTAGGCACTTATTTGCACTCCTATTTTACTTATTTGCACTCCTATTTTACTTATTTTGCACTCATATTTTACTTATATTTTTATAATGCATTTTTTTATAATGCACACTTTTATAATGTATACTTTAATTACATTTTTAAGTTCGCAAGTAACTTCAATTAGTGCATACAAAATTTCGAAATAATGAAATATTTTAAGAAGAAATTATAATAATACTTCGAGTTATTGGGTGTGGCGGTTAAATGGTTACAATAATTTACGCATGTTGATACAACAATGACATCACTGAGTTGACCGTTTCCAATTCATACGAACGAGGTATTTATATAATGATTGTTTCTTTTTCTTTACTATAAACATAGTTTTACGACCAATTTTATCTTATCATAATTCTGATATTAAACACAATTGCACGTTGTTACTTTTTTATTTTACTTTCATAAAAGCTATTATTGTTACTATGTTTTGTTGTTCCTATAAAAAAAAATAAAGACAACATGGCGCTCGAGATTTCATTTAATTATATTTTTATAATTTTTATATTACATTTTTTTATTAATTAGTGAAGAGAAAATAATTAAGCAAACTGGAATCAGGCAGCAATTTAGGTTTATGAGCAAATCAGTTCATTAGAACCCTTCCTATCTTAATCTACCGATTGAGCCGACGGCAGTGGCGATTGTTATTTGGTAGTTTTTTTTATTAATTAAAATTATTCGATCAGTTACAAATTGGTTATTACATCATCGCTTTTGTTTTAATGTTATAAGTTGGCCCAGTTATAATGTTATAATTTGGCGCCGCTTTTATTGGTTATACATTGTAACACTAAAAGCGGCGCCAAATCAATCGCACGATGGGATCTAAATATCCACCATCGTGCTAACAAATGTAGCAAAAATCATGCTAACAAATGTAGCAAAAAAAAATAAGTGGTTTGCAAAGCCACAAAAATACAAAATAAAATAATGTGCGAAATAAGCACAAAATGAAATTATTTTGAAAAATTATCAAAATAATTAAAAAAATATAAATAAGAAAACCAGAATGTAAAAATACTAAAATAGAAAAATAATTAAGAAGAATACGAAAAAATAAGAACTAATGTGGTTTTAAATCTTTAACATGAAAAACACCTAATGGTTTATTATCAATAGGGGTGGCCAATCGGTACGTAGTTGGACCTACCACCTCAATAACTTTTGCTTCAATAAATTTTGGAGCTAACTTTTGACTATAATTTTTAGTCGCATCAGATAAAGTAAAATTCTTTTTCCAAACCAAATCGCCAACATTTAATTTCAACGGACGACGTCGCAAATTGTAAGATTTTGAATTTATTTCGTAAGCTGCATATAAATTTTGTTTAACATGTTTAAAAATAGGTGAAAGTTCATTTAAATCTTGAACTAATTGTTCACGGTTAGCAACAAATAAATCATCCTCTTTAAAATCCTTTAGTCGACCATAAAAATCTCCAGAAATAGGAACTGTCCGACCAAACGCCAAAAAGGAAGGTGAAAATTTCGTAGACTCATGAACAGCGTTACGATTTCAATTAAAAACAATTCAACAGAGAAGAAGTACTATCTAAGAAAATAAAAAAATGGAATTTACACACAAATAACACAAAAATATGTTAAACGGTCGCATCTAAACTACTACCATTAAATTTTAAATTTATAAACATGAACGGAACTCTTAAAAATTTGTAAATATTTAATTCATTTGGAAAAATCTTAAGCAGGAATACTAACTGAAGTATTAATATTGTCATTATGCGACAAAAATAAAATAATCTAAATTTGTAATTCATTATTCATTTCAAAGTTTTCGTTAAATGGATTCAATAAATTCTAATGAATCGTTACATAAATTTAATAACTGATCGTATAAATATAAAAATTCATTATCAAAAGTAATGTAATTCAGGCGTTTCAAAATTTAAATAAATGTATTAACAATTGAATGTTATGAAGTTTATTAGTAACAAAACCTAAATATGATAATTGAGATTTACAAAATTCACATTTATCTAAATTAATATTTAACTTGGCATCACTTAGCCTTTTAAAAACTTCTCTTAAAATATCAACATGTTCCTTAAAAGTACTTGAAAAAATAATATCGTTTAAATAAACAAAAAACTGATTGAGATAAATCATGTCCTAAAATGGTATCCATAAATCTTTGTAATGTACTGGGTGCGTTTTTTAATAATTCCAGTTACATAAAATGTAATCAAATCAATTTGGATTAATCCTTTTTAAATTGAATTTACGTCTCTCACCTATTGTCAACCTTTCCACTTCATTTACATTTAAAAAATTTTAATTCTACTAATAACTCATTAATATATAAAATATCCACTAAATAATTAAAATTTGACATGGTAAAAAATAGTGTATAACACAATCAATAAATTTCATTAAGTATAAACACATAAAAATACCAAGCGTAACAATAAATGGTAACACTCCTTAAAATTCGGTCAACTTCACAATCAAAATAAACAAAGCGAAAATAACTAGCATATGAAATAACAGCAAATCAAGTCCCTTGTTCTGGCCCCAGTGTAGTATAAAGCAATAAATTTCAAACAATAAATTTCAAAGTCCCTGCTCGGGCACCAAATTATAACATTAAAAGCGGCGCCAATGTATAACCAATAAAAGCGGCGCCAAATTATAACATTATAACTGGGCCAACTTATAACATTAAAAAAAAAGCGATGATGTAATAACCAATTTGTAATTAATCGAATAATTTTAATTATTAAAAAAAATTACCAAATAGCAATAGCTACTGCCGTCGGATCAATCGGCAAATTAAGATAGGAAGGGTTCTAATAAACTGATTTGCTCATAAACCTAAATTGCTGCCTGATTCCAGTTTTCTTAATTATTTTCTCTTCACTAATTAATAAAAAAATGTAATATAAAAATTATAAAAATATAATTAAATGAAATCTCGAGCGCCATGTTGTCTTTATTTTTTTTTATAGGAACAACAAAACATAGTAACAATAATAGCTTTTATGAAAGTAAAATAAAAAAGTAACAACGTGCAATTGTGTTTAATATCAGAATTATGATAAGATAAAATTGGTCTTAAAACTATGTTTATAGTAAAGAAAAAGAAACAATCATTATATAAATACCTCGTTCGTATGAATTGGAAACGGTCAACTCAGTGATGTCATTGTTGTATCAACATGCGTAAATTATTCTAACCATTTAACCGCCACACCCAATAACTCGAAGTATTATTATAATTTCTTCTTAAAATATTTCATTATTTCGAAATTTTGTATGCACTAATTGAAGTTACTTGCGAACTTAAAAATGTAATTAAAGTATACATTATAAAAGTGTGCATTATAAAAATATGAGTGCAAAATAAGTAAAATAGGAGTGCAAATAAGTAAAATAGGAGTGCAAATAAGTGCCTAAAAAAACAAATGCTTTAGTTTTAAATATAATGAATTAGAAAATAACTTACCATCAAAATCTGATGGCACTAAATAAAAATTAGGTAAAAACCATGCTTTCTGCTGTAACATTCAGTATTAAGTGAATTAAAAAAAAGGCTTTCATAATAATTCAAGTGAGTATTCCCACTAAAAGTTGTCACGCGTTGCGCGGATACAATAATATGAATCCAATTTTTTAAGAAAGGGAACTGTAACTATTTATGTAATATTACACCCAAAAGATATGTTCTAGGAAATGCAAATTAAGTTGCTTTTCTGAATTCTACATATTAATAATTAAAAACGTTTCTAATATTACGCCAAATAAATGAACGATCTTAAATTAATGTATTTTTTAATACAACTACAAAAAAAGGTTGTTACAGTATTGTGTTGTTTGGTGTGCGCTGCTCTGGAGTTTTCGACTTTTTAGGCGCGAGGAATACAAGGTTAGCGCGTTGTTGTGATATGTTGGTTAACATCATTGTTTTGTGGATATGAAAAAAGTCCGTGTGTTGGTGTTGTTGTTTATGAAGTGGTGCAAATGTGTGGCCTATCCTATTGTCGTTCAGTTGTTGCTCAGAGTATCTGAAATAAAGGGAAACAGGTATCAGTGTGTGAATAATTAGTCGATATTAACAGACCATGATCAATTAAACAAAATCGATACTATATACTTACAGTCTTCGAGTCGGACGTTTGTATGATTGCCCGAAAGGGCAGTCACCTATGCGTGAGGATAACTCACCACAGGTCCATAGCACTTTGCGCCTGAGCGAGCGTCTATACCACCTTGCGGATGACAGGTAGCGCGTTCTGAATATTGAGACTTCCGAGGTGTCTATTAACTGCTATCTGACATCAAGTTGTAAATGTCAATCTGACATTATAATATATAGTAATGGTGTAAATCAAGGTTTTAAAGCGTTCTCAATACAAATCGTTAAAATAACTAGACACCAGCTACTCAATAAAAGATAATGGCGTTGACTCAGTAGGTAGATTAAATCGGGCCTGGTTTATGCTTCTTGATTTGCTTAACTACCAATAAATTTCTGCTTAGTTATTTCCACCTAACGTCAATATAGTAACTTCAAGGCAACAATAATAAAAGGTATCTCGGACGACAAGTTATTTTTTTTTATTACGCTCGGAATAACTAAACCTAGGATACAATAAAGTATTCACCAAAATGTTAAAATAAACGATATACAGTTATGTTTATTAAACACTTAAATTTGGGATTATATAAAATAAATCTTAAAACTAGTGTTAATAAGTCATTGGGGTATAAATACCTCTTATAAAATTTTTGTACAACTTCTTGAGAACCTCTGTTATCATAAGGAATGCGGAAATGTAAACCATAGATGATGTAATCTTCTCACCAATGTTGCGCAATATGTTGTATTTTTAATGTTTTGCGTTGTAAACAATACCAAAGTTGAATTTACTTTTTACAAATTTGTGTTCATTGAAATTTGGATAATCCAGAATTTGTTTCATTCTCTTGAAGGTTCAAATAAAAAGGTGTGATCTAAATTTAGATCTGAATTAAATGCAAAATGTAATCATAAAATAAATGTACCCAAAAATGGTAAAAGTATAATTATAAGTGTAAGTAGAAGTGCCTGCAAAAAGCAAATGTTTCAGATTTTAATATAATGCGAGTTACAGGTGTCTTACCATTAAATCAATGGCACTTTACACAAAATTTAGGTGGAAACCAAAATGGCTTCTTGCTTAAAACAACGTACATCAAGCAATGCTAAAAAGGACGCTCACGGTATCAGGTGATGTAGCGATGCGCGCGAAATATGTGCAGAAAATAATTCCACGATATGGAAGCATAAACCCTTAAGAAAATATGCAACTTAAGTTACACCAATGCAAATTAAATTTTGCCTACCACAAACTTATAAATTATTAATAATCGAAAACCCCTTTTTTTATTTTTAAAACTAAATGAACGAAGAACGTAAAAGATTCGTTACAGCATGGATTATTGTTTTTGTTTTTACAATGTTGCATATTTTCGTTATGAACGCTTCAAACAAGGGAATGCATAATTATCCTAAATAAATATTGTTAAATTTATTTCATTTGTTACGTGATTAACAGGGGAGCTGGAAGAAAAAGGAAGAAGAAGAGGGATCTCTGCTCATTCCCAGATAGTGATCACACCGAACTAGCTCAAATGTGTCGGATTAGGGCGGGGTGAGAGAAGAAAGTATGTTGGTTATGCCGGCGCCAAGAGCCGCTCCCCTATATAGAGAAAACTTCACCGCTGTCCCGACTCTTGGACAGTGGTGCAGAAAGGAATGAGCAAGGAGATTTTAGGAAAAGGGAAGGACACCAGGAAACAGAAATAACAACACTGCTGTAGTGCGAAAGAAACAAATGTATATTTTATTTTTAAAAATTTAGACTAAATAGTTGAAGGTGTGGATCTAATTAATCTACAACAGAACAATATATTTAGATACCCCAAATGTACCAAAAAAAAATAGTAATTAAATACCGTTCGCAAGCCAGAATAATTTTTCTCTACAAGAAAAACTAAACTTAAACATTTCCCCTTTTCAAGGGAAGGCCTTTCGTTGTATTCCTAAAACAGAAAAGTATATCGACGCCTATACAAAGCGTTACTCATTACTAAATAATAACCAAAACAACTTGCGATGGTTTACACCAAAACGGATAATACCGAAATAAAATTTTATAGTGAGCCACACGAAACTTTTATAGCTCAGCAAGCATTTTTTTCTTAAACAATAATGAACCAAATATATGTGAAAATTTAATAATTGCATACATTTCAAGAAGAGAAAAAAAAATTAATGTCTACACCAAATGTAATGAAAACATATGTTTATCTAACGATTCGTTTGGCTACTGTGTAATTACTTGTGCGCATTCCAATTACAGTGATGTCGCACACAACACCAAAAATGGCAGCCACAGCAGATACAAGTAAGTGTTATTATTATAATTACAAACAAAATGAGGGAAGGAAAGTAATGGTAAAAGAACAGATAAGGAAGGTTACGTGGTTGTGAAGTGAAGGATTACTTATTGATACAGAAACAATGATATAGTGATAACAGGTATTAAATGTAGGTTAAGGCATTATTTTAACTGACTAATTGATTACGTTATTTTTAGCAGATGTACCTTATCATTATTCAATTAACGTTCATGTAACAATAGAAAACAAAAGGAAAAGGAACGATCTAACCTTTCTATAAGCAGGTAGTAGTTACGTTCAGTCGATGCTCTCGGATCACGAACATAGGCATAAGTTGTCACGATCCTGTTTAATTTTAGTTACGACTCAGAAGGTAAACCAGAATAGTACTTGTATGTAGATAATATGGAGATAATAGTTGAAGTTAAATCGTAGAATCCAAAAGTAGAAGGTAATTCGTGCAAGCTAAAAGGAGCAGGTAATTAACACTATGTAGGTAAATAATCTTTATTCGTTACCCCTTAGATGTAACGGGCCAAATGAAAGTGCTTTCCTTGCTTTATGGAAGCATCAATAATTCATGTCTTGATTAAAACGTCGTCAAACGCTAAGAAAGAAAGTCAGTTATTACTAACAAAATCAGAGAAATTCACTGGTAACTTACTCGATCTTGCCGAAGAAAATTTTTCTAAAACCGCATGTAAGCGAGCAACAAAACTTGTAAATAATGATTAGAAAAAGCACCAATTGTTTTATTGCAAAATATGCTTCTTGAAGATATATCCGATTATTTATATCGTATTATGTTATAAGGAATTTTTCCAAGAAGGCATCAAAAATTTTCAGCTTGGCAAAATGGACGCCACGGGAAAGAAAGAAGACGTAATTTTTATGTTAAAGTTGTATTAAACACAATACACTGTTATCACACTTTTTATCTAAATAAAACCAGAAATTCTAAATTGTGATTTCTCCACTACCGCCATCTAGAGAGGACTTCTAAAAGCTTGTAATATAATTCCCCTTAATTACCTATATTTTAGGATACGTCACTAGAGGGAGTAACAATGCAGATTTTAAATGAAATATATAAATGTGAATTTATAGCATTTGAATAACCAAAGGTACGAAAATTTATATTAGACTGATAGTAAAATTACTTGGAAATATGTGGTTCAAGTTATGAACAGAAACAACGTAAGCATTTCTAGAAAGTATGTTTGAGTAAATATGTACAACTTGCACAGAAATTTTAGAAAAGTACCAAAGTAACTTAAGTATCCAAAACACACATTATTTCTTTACACATTTATTTTAATCCCCACTTTGTAGGTTGGAAGGTCGTGTCTTGTTCTATACCAGATATTTTCAATGTATGAATAATGATTAATTTTAAGGGGAATTGCGAAAACATATTTTCTAAATATAATTTAATTTGACATACATTTTTTTTAATACGAAGAGAAAATCTATTAAATTAATTAAACAAGATAATCTAATTGCATTTAAAATTTACATCAGTTCTACATACATAAAGATAAAATTTACATGAATCTTGATGGCGCTGTTGGTTAGCAGAGTACAGATCGTAGGTTCAAATCCAATTCGAGGTAAACTTTTTATTTATGTATTTAATAAAATTAATAATAATTTTAATTACATATTTACCTTTGAACTTATTCATTCATAACAAAAACTTATAATAAGATAGAAAATGTTTAAGCTGTATTATTGATTTTTTTTAATTTTTATAGCACTGGGCGGCTTTGGATTTTTTTCTGATATTTTGTTTTAAATGTCTTCCTAACATAAATTTTGTTTTTGTTTTTACAATGTTGCCCATTTTCGTTAGGAATGTATTAAAGAAGACGTTGCATAATTGTCTTAAAAATGTATTATTATTAATATTATTTTATTTCTTTCAATTTCCATATTGTAAGTTGGAAGCTTGTGTGTTGTGGCACACCAGACGTTTTAACATATATATTTAACTGGTTATAATTATTAAAGCAAGGTTTACATTATCACTGCTACAGTCGCTGATGACCGTCCCCTAGATCCGCTGTCCACGTGCGGTGTACGCTTATGCCTTGTATTAAGGCCGGCACTGGATAAAGCAGAGCAATGTGCACAGTTACTGTTGCAAATTTTGTACAATATCGTTATTTGATAAATGACGTTGCGGAGAATACGGTAAATAATTCAGCACTCCAGGAATTAAGCATTTAATTCCGTGTCTCCGAGCGACATTTGTATAAATTTTTATAACATACATGGGAACCTTTCATTCGAAACACTAGAAAATATTAATGATATTAATGCTTTGAATCAGACGAATTACTTGAAACGAAAGAAAGTCAGAGAAAAACAGTTTCGCAATTACATTTAATTTAAAGTAGCTAACAATTTTTGTTAACAAAGAAATCGATTAATCCAATACTCCTTATGTTTGCGGATGAAGTGTGAATTTTTTGTTTAATTTTAAAGGAAATTAGTTTAAATTGTTAAGTAATTAAATGAATTGTGTGGAAAATGTAATTACGTAGCTAACCAATATTGATCGTTTTAAGTTAAATGGAATATTAATGAATAATGAAAAGCAGGTTCATTCAGTATTCCTTTCAAATTGCGGATAATTTCAACAGTCAATTGTTTGTTGGAAAGCAAATAGGAAATTTAATTACGATGCACTACTTCGAGACTGGTTTACAAAGAAACGATGGTTAAATCCGTCGGTCGCCGGTAACGAGCATCCGGACTCAATTGACCGGAAAGACAGACAGATCATCAATGATTCAAAAAGGTCGCAGCAATAGGAGCAAATCTGGGGACACATTTCAAAGACAATAAGGGACGATAAAGTATCAAAGTACAACGAAGCTGACTCAATATACTATACATATAAGCGCAATTTGTTGTTGACAACTTATATTGGAAAATATGATTCTCTCAAACACATATATACCTTGAAATGCCAATTTATGCTGCATTTCCTGTTCAATGAAACAAAAATATATGGAATCTTCAGTGTATATTTGTTTCAAATGGTACGGAATTGTACGCAAGCACATGTGTAGCCTAAAAGATTATCATTATTTACAACGCTGATTGACTCTAAAAGCGTTCAACTAATGGTGAAATGTCAATATCTGCTGACCACTGCAGCAACACGGTCAATGAGGCATCGCTCGATTTAGAGAATGTTTTACTAGAGACGGTGGTGAGAATAAATTACATCGTATTAAGAGTTGAAAGAATAATGCTTAACTGTCAGTGTTGTAAACCACCAACGAATGCTGTTAGAGAAAAAAGAAGCTTTTCAGAAACCTTTCGACATATAAAATAATCATCAGGTTTCGTTTTTCTTTATAATTTAAAATACCTCTTGTAATTTCACTTTTGTTCCTTATGAATTAATTATAGAACTTTTTGTGAGCTCTTTTTAGCCGTAACGCGTTACAAATGGTTTATTGAAGTGTTTTCTGGAAGAAAAAATATAATAAAGTATATAAATTGGTTGTATAAAAGACACTTAATGTACTTCGTTCGGCCTTTCAAACGACTGTTAGCTCAAAATAAATGTTATTAGAAATGGTTTTTTTTATATTGGAAAATTGAAGAGAACTTTTCCTTTTTGCCAACAATACTCAGATTACACGTAATGTATCTTTTGAAAGATCATTAATAACTTGCCTCGACCAAATATAGGAAATATTTTTAAAAACTACTTTATATAAAATCAGGTTGGTGGGTTAATTTTTTTTTCTTCTTTGACCTACTGTTGCATAATTAGCTTACTTTTAATTCATGTTTATACTTTAGCTACACCATCCTCATTAGGAAATGATACTGCTGTTATAATTGCATGAACCACATATTCAATATTGATTGTTTTTGTATAAATTTGTTAATGGAAGATTAATTGTTATTACGATATGAAAGAATTTTAGTTATTTATTTGAATAATACTATGTTTTACCTTCCAACCTATATAAGTGCGCTCAGAAAGTAACGGATAAATTCATTATTTTTGAAATCGTAAATGTGTGGTCAAAATCCTGTGACACGTCGATGTATTATTTTCATTCATTACTTTATGCTGCGTCGCACATGTAGATGGTGCTGTTCACTTTCCGGATATGACGTCAAAGTTCATATTTGAAATTGCAACGCTGTACGTTCTTCGCGAAAATTGATGCAGCTCTTTCTCCTGAGTTAAAAATTCCCTATTTATTGGGATTATTTAAACAGTATGGGCGATATTAATTATTAAACGTGGCATAATTCGAAAAGTGATGCGGTGTTAGTGTAGTCAATGTTTGCGTTAAATTAACAATCTGGGTAATATACAGTTCACAACATTTATTAACATAAACATGAAGTGAACGAAAACAAACATAAAATAAGACTTGAAAGGGTTTTTGTCTTCCGGTGATAAAAATAGGTACTGCAAGTTACCTATAACGATACATAAATATGCGGTTTCGGCCGCTTGAAAATAATAAATAAACTCAATATCGAGTTACCTAGTTGCTTGTTGTTTCGACAAAAGCCTACATTTCAATCACACCAGTTTCGTTCTTGACTAACACCGTACCACTTTTCGAATTATGCCACATTTAATAATTAATAAGGCGCATATTGTTTCAAATAATCCCAATAAATAGGGCATTTTTGAACGCAAGAGATTTCGACGAACAACATATAAGGATGCCGTTTAAAAATATGAACATTGACGTCATATGCGGATAGTGCGCAGCATAATCTACATGTATAACACAGCATAAAGTCCGGATTCAAAATAAAAAATCGACCACAAATTAACGATTTTGAAAATAATGAATTTATACTTTCCTTTCTGAGCGCACTGTATACATATGTAGGTATAGGAGGTTATGAAATAGACTTTTTTCACTATCGCTAAAACGACTTATTAGCTCATTTTACAACTCTTGGCCAAGTTTCGATAAGATCGACCATCAGGTCTGTGTGTGAGTGTGTGTGTGAGTATGAGTGTGAGTGTGAGTGTGAGTGTGGTGAGGTGTAGTCAGTGTGAGTGTGAGTGTGAGTGTGGGTGTGAGTGTAATGTGAGTGTGTAGCTGTGCATGTGCGCTGCGTTGTGCGTGCTGCGAGTGCGTTCGTGCGTGGATGCTTGGTGTGTGCTTGCGTGTGCTGTGCGTGTACGTGTGCGTTCGGGTGCGCGCGTGCATTTATGTGGGTGCGTGCGTGTCAGTGTGAGTGTGAGTGTGTGTAGTGTGAGTGTGTGATGTGAGTGTGGTGTGAGTGTGGTGTGAGTGTGGTGTGGTGTGAGTGTGGTGTGAGTGTGGTGTGGTGTGAGTTTGAGTTTGAGTGTGAGTGTGAGTGTGGTGTGAGTGTGAGTGTGGTGTGTGTGAGTGTGAGTGTGAGTGTGAGTGTGAGTGTGTGAGTGTGAGTGTGAGTGTGAGTGTGAGCGTGCGTGCGTGAGCGTGAGCGTGAGGTGGGTGGTGAGTGTGATGTGTGGTGTGAGTGTGGTGTGTGTGGTGTGTGTGGTGGTGTGGTGTGAGTTGTGAGTGTGAGTGTGAGTGTGGTGTGAGTGTGAGTGTGAGTGTGAGTGTGAGTGTGGTGTGAGTGTGAGTGTGAGTGTGAGTGTGAGTGTGAGTGTGAGTGTGAGTGTGAGTGTGAGTGTGAGTGTGAGTGTGGTGTGAGTGTGAGTGTGAGTATGGGTGTGAGGTGTGAGTGTGAGTGTGTGTTTGAGTGTGAGTGTGAGTGTGAATGTGAGTGTGAGTGTGAGTGTGAGTGTGAGTGTGGTGTGAGTGTGAGTGTGAGTGTGGATGGTGTGAGTGTGAGTGTGAGTGTGAGTGTGAGTGTGAGTGTGAGGTGTGAGTGTGAGTGTGAGTGGAGTGTGGTGTGAGTGTGTGGTGTGAGTGTGGTGTGTGTGTGTGTGTGCGTGTGCATATGCGTGTTCGTGAGCGTGTACGTGTGTTGCGTGTGTGCGTGTATGTGTGTGTGCGTGTGTGCGTGTGCGCGTGTGTTTGCGTGTGTGTTAGTATGTGTTTCGGTGCCGGTGTCGGTGTTTGTGTCGGTATGGGTGTCAGTGTCTCTTCGCACTACTGTGTGAATGTTTACTTCGTTAGTAGATATAGGAAGAAATATGTTTAGGGAAATGATAGAGTTGATACCCTTAAGCAATACGTCGAACTCTTTGTAAAGCCGAGTCAACAAAATAAGCTTACGGTGCGTCTTATAAGAAATGATAACAGTATCATTAAGGATTTTAAGGCTTGGTAGCTCAGATTTTATAAAAGAAATTGCTCTGTGAGAAGTTTATGTAGTTTACTTACAATGACAACCTTAAAGGCCAGGTTACAGCATATGACTATATTGATGGATACATAAATTATACGTTTCGAATTGGTACAAAGCATCCCAGATCCACACTACTTTGTACAGAACCAGCTTTCCCTGATGTTAAAGTACTTATTAAGAATAAAAAAATTATCAATATTAAAAAGTTAACTGTCTGATAATGAAGAAATTCAAGGTTTCTGCCAGAGAAGTGTTTCTTTGGCCAACTGTGGATGGTGAATTCGAGCCAGAAGTATAATATTATGTTTTTTTATATGATTATTGCTAGTTTGTAATTTTTTTTTAATAAATTAAACACAAACAAAATTTTATTTAAGAAAGTCGGCATGTCCTTTTTTAAAAATCGGCCTTTTGACAATTTTTATATTAAATATGTTTGCATTTTGTGAAAAAAACTACTTCACATTACCATTTATTAATAGTGAATCTTTTGAAAAGTGACAACTGAAAATAGTTACAGTTTTTGTTATTTTCAGAACCATGCTTATGATTTGTCAATATCTAAATAAGTGTTTTGTGGTACTAAAGTTTAAAACTAATTGCTTGTGATGCTAGGTTATGTGTGCGTGTGCTTCGTGGTTATGCTGTAGTGTTGCGTCTGTCGTTTGTCGTTCGTTTTTGTCATGTTGTAGTTTGTGTGCTTGTCATGGTAACGTGTGTGGCTCGTGCTTAGCATGGCTGGGTGTAGTGCGTGTGCGTGTGTGTGTGTGTGCGTGTGTTGTCGTTGTGGTGCGTGCGTGTGTGTGCGCGTGCGTGCGGTGCGTGTGTGCGTGTGCGTGTGCGTGTGCGTGTGGTGTGCGTGTGCATGTGCGTGTGCGTGTGCGTGTGCGTGTGCGCGTGCTGTGCGTGAATGTGCGTGTGCGTGTGCGGTGCGTGTGCGTGTGCGTGTCGTGTGTGTGCGTGTGCGTGTGCGTGTGCGTGTGCGTGTGCGTGTGCGTGTGCGTGTGCGTGTGCGTGTTGTGCGTGTGCGTGTGCGTGTGCGTGGTGGTGTGCGTGTGCGTGTGCGTGTGTGTGGTGTGTGCGTGTGCGTGTGCGTGTGCGTGTGGCGTGTGCGTGTGCGTGTGCGTGTGCGTGTGCTGTGCGTGTGCGTGTGCGTGTGCGTGTGCGTGTGCGTGCGTGGCGTGTCGTGCGTGCGTGTGCGTCGTGCGTACGTGTGCGTGCGTGCGTGCGTACAGGTGCGTGTCGTGCGTGCGTGCATACGTGCGTGCGTGCTGGTGGTGTGTGTGTGTGTGTGTGTGTGTGTGTGTGTGTGTGTGTGTGTGTGTATTTGCTTCCTACTGAAAATGTATGTGTGAATATTACCGATGAGGGCTCAGGCGATGAGAATAATTTGACAATTGATAATTTATCGGGTAATCAGCTAAGAGCATCCGTTGGAATATGTATCAAAGCTTCAGCTGATTCCTCTACTATTTCTTATGATGATGAGTATAAGATGCCACTTTCCGAAGTAGCAGTTCCAGTTCACAAACGCAAGAGAACTGACTTGAAATGGACGAATAAAGATTTTGAAACGATTGATTCCGACTACGAATTGCAAACTCCTGTGTCTGAAGTGACAGTTACGAAACAACCACTTGAATTATTTCAGAACTTTTTTGATAATGACCTTGAACTAATGGTGAATTAATCGAACAGGTATAAAAATTTATTTTTTTATTATCCGTTTTCATGTCATGTTTTAGGCAATATTTCTAGTAGGGAAATTAGATCATTTTTTGGAGTACTGTTACTGACCGTATATCGATCACCATCTACGCGTCGTATGTTTTGAGAACGTGAAAAGATACCCACAATGAACTTGTAGCCGAAGCCATCTGTAAAGATAGGTTTGAATATGTCATGAGTCATTTACATTTCGCAGATAATAATTGAGAAATATATGACAAATTCGAAAATCTTAGACCATTGTTTACACATATAAATGCATAATCCTTAGCAAATGTACCTCTGCAAAGGTATTGATAAAGCAATGGTTCCCTACTACGAGAGACATGGTCTAAAATAGTATATAAAAAGAAAACCGATCCGTTATGGATATAAGTTATGGGTAGGGTGTACCACATTAGGGCACGTTTACTGGTTCGCATCTCGTCATATGGCATCTTTGTATACAGAACTTGGGGTCGGGGCTGGTGTACTTATAGACGCAGATACATTCAGATCTAAGTGGAAAGATCTTAAATTTCACTTCCATTTTTATAATTTTTTCAATGCTGGCGATTTACTTATATCCTTGAGAAATAAAAGTATTCAGGGACTGGAACAATCCGTTGTAATAGACTTAGGAACAATCCATTTGCCTCCGTAGATCTCAAGGGAAAAAAAGAGGTGAATATGAGTGTCGATTGGTAGAAGAAAGTAGTACAACAACAACATAGACACAATGTGTTTCAATACTTTAGGCGTCCAACTGATTCATATTGTAAAAAGATACCCACAACGTGACAAGAAGATTATTCAAATTGAACAACCGCATGTCGTGAAAAAATACAATGCGAATATGGGCGACGCAGACCGCTGTGATGAGAACATAAGCCTTTATTGTACCTCCATTAGTAGGTAGGTGTATTGAAACGCTTGGAAAATACATAAAAGCAATAATGGTGGAATGGACCATTTGCAGTTCAGAAGATGTGTAGCTGTAGCACTTCTACAACAGAATACAAACCAATTATAAGTTCTAAGGGAAGATCCAGTGAAAATGAAAATATGCATATTTGTTTGGGTAGAATTGACTATTTTGTTATTTCTCTGGACAAACAAACGAAATTTCGGCAAATGTCATACAAGCTCTACTACCAGTTGTTTTAAGTTTGATGTTGAGGTTCATATTAAATGCATTGTTGCATACCACACATAATTGTTTTATCTAAAGTAATCAATAATTATATACAGTATGTTATGTTCCTAACGTCCTATATGTAGACCTGCACTTTTAAGACCCACTGGAAACCATTGAATTTCGTATTCATTTTCTTATGTTCTACATACTTATGTTCTACATACTTAAAATTAATACAAAAATGTAAAAATGATTCCTTGTTTTATAAAAAAGTTTCTTCAGGCATATCTGGGTTAAGTTGATACACATTTTACGATTTTCACGATTTTTATTGATGCTGCAGCATCCCGCTCGAAAATCTTAGTTAAAAGTCTCATTTTATATAAGAATAGTTTTATATTTAAATACCGTTCATGGTGCCCTAACCAGCTTCAAGTTTTGAATCTAATAGCCTTTCAGTGCATTTCATGCGTGATAAAAAGTTTCAGATTGATAGCGCCATCTTTACGACTAGTTTATTTGAAAAAATTTGAAAACTGTGTAGGTTAACAGGTAGCCTCGTATGTTCCAAAAGTAGACACGGAATTATAATTTTACCAAAATAGCCGCATTCCAAATGTCATAACTCTAGCCCAAACATCTAGCCGCTATCGTGTCTACATACAAGCACACGGCATCCCAAAAATGGCCAAAATGAATTCAAGGGCCCTCGAAACGTGAAAATCCGTCATAATCTCGAGGGCGAATTTTTTCATGATCTTAATACCTTCCCTTTACTGTACTCGTATGGTATACGGGAATGTAAAAGGATTTAAGTGAATTCTATTTTGTCAATAACTCACCAAAGTTTTTGTCAGACAAAAGTTGAATTACGGAAGATTTGTAAATATTATTATATACCATAATTTTACTTAATTTGAAAGTAAATTCTTCCTTTGTTGATGTTTCCTCTATAAGTGAAGAAGTTAGGATTACTCAATATAAAAAAAATATCCTCAAGGAATACATTACAGTTATTGGTGCAGATCCAACTAAGCTTTCATATCAGCGTAAATTGCGTTCTATGTTTTTTCACGAAACAAGCTAGACGCAATTTAGTTAGATAAATTACAGCAATTTAAATGAAGGCATGTTGAAAAAAAAATAATAGAAATGTCTAATCGTTGTTCAAGATGTCTGAACGTTCGCGGTCCAACGAATATTTAAAGGACTATTTTGATATGCTAATTTCTGTTTAAAACTTAAGACGTTCTTTTGTGAATTTGCAGATTAGACATTGAAACTCTTGTTGAATTCAAATTACTTTGAAATTGTATATTTCAGGCAATTTCGGTTTAAGTATATTCCAAAGTTGAATATGTAATATGAGATAAAAGATGGAACAATTTCTTTTCTTTTTTTGTATGTAGAAGTTACTTCAGTGGTAATAATGGAAAAGTATGGCACTTCGAGCGTTACTAATGGATGCATTTAAAAATGGAGTACTTTTATATCCACATATTAGGGACGGGTAACGGTTATTATAGCATTTTTGTTTTGTTTATGGGTTAAGGATAATACACTATGTAAATAACATACTGTAACCCCTTTATAGTGTATTTTATAGTTGAAAACTTAACTTTGAAGAGAGACAAATCATGATGTCTGACGTTCATCCAATTTTTTCAATATTTTATAGGATTGTATTAGACGTGCAAAGTAATAGGCGTATCCAACTAACAAAATGAATTGGTTGTAGATACTGAATGACACCCGAAACAGTTAAATAGCACTGGCTTTATTCCAGTGCAGTAATTTGATTTAGACCCTATTCACGAACGTTGTTCAAATTTCGAACTCGAGGTCCTTTAACATATAATCTAGCCATGGAGCAACTGAGGTACCTGTGAGCGCACGCCGTGTCGGTGGTTTGAAAATTTTTGTAAATAGCAGCCTGACATGTGAAACTGAAAAAACTGTCCGTATCCACGCTAAAAGCTTCCCACGAATTTAATGTTGGTCATTCCGCACTTCTAACGATAACCCGTTAAAATGCGCAAATAGCAATGGAAACCGTGAAAAAAAATCAGACTAGTTCAAGTATATAGAAAGGGCGAGCGCAAGCAACACTGTCTACTTCAACTTTAAACTCTGTTCAAGTAACCATACTTCAGATAAAGGGCAAAAGGGCACAAGGATAAAGTAATTACAACACTAATGTTGTATTCAAATATATTTCGACTGTAACTCTGTCATCTTCAGTGAAAACTATGTACAAGAATAAAAACAATAATCATAATGGGTTTACCGTTGTTTAAAGTGATCATAACATTTATATAAATCAAATTAATTACTATACCTACTGGCTTTGGGAAGCTAATGGATGATTTTTGATTTTTTTATATAAATATTGTGAAAATTATAAAATTTTGATTGATCAAAGTTGATATAATTGGTAACTAAATAATTTTATGTAATTTTACGTAACGTAGAGACTTTAAAAAACAACTTTTAATAGTATTATATCTAAAAAGACAGCAACCTACTAGATTTGTTTAAATTTTTTGTTACAAAGGATTAACATTAAATTTAAGAAATAACTGAAAGCAACCTACTAGATTACATTTTAAACTTTTGTTGTATTATACGGGACTTTACATTAAACTTAAGAAAATGTTGAATAACAAAAAAACTGTAATACTTAGGTATAGGAAACCCATATACCAAATGATAGAGAACGTTTTCCTGAATAATGTAGATTAATAAAATACAGGGTGTTACATTTGAAGTTACCAAGATAATGTGAATTGAATGTAATTATTTTAAAACTGAACATCTTGAACACCCTGTAAGGAATTAATAACCATTTGCTATAACGATCCAAAGGGTAACAACTTTAATATTTACGAATAGAATTTTGTCATTCTAATTTAATTGATTCGGTCAGTACGATTTTTTTCGAAAACCTATTATTTTCATAAAATCCAAAATATCTCAATAACTGTAATATTTAACTATAGGGATCATTTATTAAAGTACACCTTATTTTTACAGTACTATCCAAAATTGAACGAAAATGCAGGGTGTTCCTTAAAAAAAACATGTTTGATAAGCCATGCTTTTCTGGAACACCCAGTATGTACAAAAATAATTGTAAAATGTGGTCACTACTGATATACATAACACAAGACCGTCCCGTCGGTGGTGGTCCACCCTGTATAATGAAAACAAATAGGTTTTATACATACATATATATATATATATATATATATATATATATATATATATATATATATATAAATGTTTGGGCCGAAATTATTGGGGAAAGAGTTATAGGACCATATTTTTTTGAAAACACGGCTAATGGAGATTCATTTTTAAACTTCTTGCGCAACTAATGTGAAACGTTTATTGAAGATTTACCTTTACAAACTCTTAGGGAAATGTGGCTGCAATTAGATGGCGCTCCTCCGCATTTTAGCAGAAACGTTAGAAATTAATTAAATATCTAGTTTCAAAACAAATGGATTGGAAGAGGAGGGCCGATCCCATGGCCCGCAAGATCGCCTGACTTGACAAAGCTGGACTTTTTTCTTTGGGGTTGGGTTAATGAAAACGTCCATCAAACTCCTCCAACGACTGTAGATGATAAGAAGGCAAGAATTAGAGACGTCATTCAAAATATAAATGTTTCCACGTTACGAAAAGTAAATTTATCGTTTATTCAAAGACTTCATGTTTGCCAGCAACAAAATGGTGGTCACATTGAACATTTATTATAATTTTAAGTGTCTGTATTTCAGATAATATGTTTTTTAGTTTCTTATGTATTCATAGCTTGCTTTGACCGACTAATGTTACTCTTCTTCAGTGTTATCAACGAAAAAAATTGAACAAACTTAAATATCTCCGAAACTATTAGGGATAGGTATAGAAGATATTTAACAGAAATGAAAGTCGACTAATAGACGAAGACATGGCATTAAAAAAATATAGGGTGTGCCATTTAAAAAAATGAAGATCTAGCATTTTGAAGTTTATATTATTGAATTAATTTTTGTGATCACCGTGTATATTGAAATCCAATTTTGACAATAGATTAAAGTAAGCTCATGTATGAATAAATTCTATACCAAAGATTATTTTTTTATTTTAAAAATAACTGAGATACGCCTACTTGAATTACTACATGAAAATGTCAGTTTTTAGTTAACTTTGCACATATCTCAAAAACTGTAAGATTTAGCTTGTAAGTAATTATTATAAAAAAGATGTAAAATTAAAAGGAGAATCGAAAAATAAAATAATATATAGGGTATTCCATTTAAAAATCAAAAGTTCTATATTGTACCGCTTTTATATTACACCCTGTAGAAACCAAACTATTTTTAGATTATGCAGCTTATAAAAATAGACAACTTTTGTATTTAAACTTATCTTTTAAGTTTAATGGCTAAGGAGCTATCGATCGAATACGCACTATTGGGACACCCTATATATATATATATATATATATATATATATATATATATATATATATATATATATATATATATATAGGTCCCAAGTGTACTCTGTTGAGTCCAATATGTCATCAGGTCGCAATGAATCGAGGTAGGGGTATTTGGTTACACAACTCGTTTTTCTATACAAAGTATGTACTTTTAGGCACTTGTGAGTCTCGATAACGTTTCCACCGTAAAACCAAACTGTAGCAGGACATCAAAGACCAACTGTACAATATGACATACACGTAAATGGCTAACTATATTGACATAATAAATTTTAGAGATTTGAACATTTGTAAAATTGAAATAATACTTCTTTGATCATATCAGCAATTAAAAATCAAAATGACACTTTGAATCGATTATTTTTCTTTATTATTATTATTACTGTTACCTTCAATACTTTAAAATTTTTATTGGTATTTTTAACAATAATAAATTTATCCATTATTGCATCATATTTGAAGCAATAAACTTACTGGATGCTTGTTCGTTATGTAATTTTTTAAAGGTGCTAAAATTAAATCGTTGTCATCTCTAAAGCTTAGTTCTTATTATAAGTACAGAGTGTTTGCAATTAACACTTTGTTTTAACACAAAAGTTCCATTCCTTTTTTTAACTTAAACCCATTATTCATTGTAATAAATAAAATGCATTGTCATTACCGTAAAGTTTTTAAATGGTTCATAATTTAGTCGTAAATATTAAGAAGTGCTAAATTTTTTTGTTATTTTGCGCTAATTAAGTATTAAATAATGGTAATTTAAAAACAAACCGGAGTATTTGTGACAGTTAATTTTTTCTACATAGTAAACAAGGACAAGAAGCTGTAATACGGTAATTTAACCACTCCGTATGCGGTGTTAATATCTTTATATTTCATTTTTGGGTTAATACTACTCAATAGAGCAACAATATGTACTCATATTTATTATCGTAATGGTGATTGTACGAAAAATAAAACATAATAATAGCTTATTATATAAATTATATATATATATATATATATATATATATATATATATATATATATTTCTATTTAGATTTCCACAAGTGTTAATGTTTAAATAAGACATTTTTTCTTTGAAACTTGTGTAAATAAACGTACAAATTGATTCAACGTTTCGGGAACGTCGTTTGTTCCCTTTGTCAAGAATTTATTCTTCCAATTTTTCAAGAAAAATGATATTATGTCGAGAACCGTACGAGTAAAATAGAAAGTAATTTGTGTTTCGGGGGTTTGAAAACAGGCAGGGCAAATCATAAAGAATGAAATTTTCTGAGAAATCAAAAATAAGAGAACTTTCCCTCTTTTAAAGTCGATCCGGAATACTGATATATATATTATATATATATATATATATATATATATATATATATATATATATATATATATATATATATATATATATATATATATATATATATTAAATCACCAAAACTGGAGATTCTAAATAAGGCAAAATGATCATGAACGCTTTTCCGAAAATGCTTCCTAACCGAGATACAGGTTGATTAAAAATACTTTTTTCAAGGTTTTTTTAAGATTCCTCAAAAACTACAAAAGATATTAACACTGAGATTTGGTACACCTAAATGTCTAATTAAATACAATCAATCAGGCGAGTTTGAGTCAACTGACTCCATCCAGTGGCGTAGAATGTTTTAAGCTAACCAGTTTAAGTAAAAAAAAACGCACGCCCCTGGTTTTTTGAAGAAATATTATTTTAATAAATTCAACGTTTAATTCTGCAAATAAAATCATACCTAGTATTTTTTCGATTCGGCATACCGTTTTTGAAATGTTTTGCATTAAAATAAACGACCACATTATTCAATAAAAATCAAATTTTGTTTTATTTTACAAAAAAATAACGCAGTTAGCTATTAGGTACATTATTAAAGAGATATTGAAGGAAACAAAAACAAAATAATAATTATTTTTATACATATTGTTCAAAATGTCCTCCTTCGTTTTGAATGCAAGCTTGTATTCTTCTTAGCAAATGAAACCTAACACGTTGAAAAATTTGTGTCATAGCCCTAATCTAATCGCATGCTATCTGTATGCAATTCCAAAGTTGCTCTCGATTATCAATTTGAACAGAATAGACACGAGTTTTCAGATACCCCCACACATAAAAATCCAATGGGTTTAAATCTGGCGATCGTGTCGGCCACGGTACTTCACTTCTTCGTCCAATCCAGCGTACAGGGAACCACGCATTTAAAAATTCTCTGACGTTTCGTGTAGAATGTGGCGGTGCACCATCATGCATGAAATACATGTTCATTCTAACATCTACGAGTACGTCGTCAAACAATTCTGGCAAATCTTCTCTCAAAAAATTTAAATAGAATTCACCAGTAAGTCTTTCGGGAAAACGGATAGTTCCGATTAGGTGATCGTCTAGTATACCTATCCAAATATTTTCGCTAAATCTATGTTGGTGAGTTGTAACTACAGTTGGATGCTGATTTTCATCTAACCATTTGTGGGAATTATGCAAGTCTATTATTCCATTTCGGGAAAAAATACACTCATCAGTGGTCAATAAGTTTCTAATAAATTGTACATCTTCAGCATTTTTATTTAAAAACCATACGCAAAAATTAATTCAACGAGGATGGTTAGCAGGCAATGATGTATGCACTTTTTGTAGGTGAAAGGGATGTCAATTTTGTTCTCGTAAAACTTTCAAAGACTTGCTATGCGACACACCAAATTCTAAACCTAACTCACGCGTAGTTATTGATGAATTTGCATAAACTCTATCTAAAATTTGTTCCTCAATTTCAACTGGTACACGAGCATTTCGTCCGGAATTTTTCTTTCCTTTTAAACTTCCATACTCTAACGAGTTACGATGAACGGGTCTAAACGTAGTATGATGTGAATGTCTTCTGTTTGGAAATCTTTGTTCATAAAGTCGAGCAGCTTCACGAGCAATTAGTATTACTATAACATAAATGCATATCGACCAATTCTCTTTTGGAATAATTCATTTTTTCACAGTAATTAGACACGAACAATGAATTACAAAACACGCGTAAATGCAATTATTTTAGCATACATAAGATACGTAACTGTCAAATGCAAAGCAATCTCTGATTTATTTAATTTGGTTATTACTGAATAATGTAGTCGATTACCTAATTGCAAAATATTTCAAAAACGGGTGCCGAATCGGAAAAATACTAAGTATGATTTTATTTGCAGAATTAAATGTTGAATTTAACAAAAAAATATTTCTTCAAAAAAATTTTCGATATAAAATTTCATTGTTTGGGGTTCAGCCCTGCTTAGTTAAAGACTAATTTCTGGCATAATTTTAGTTTTCTAAAATCATATATGCCTTGGATCTTTTCAAAAATTTGATTTTTGGTTCTAGTAAACTGCCTTTGTTAGTGAAGATATAACAAAATTTGATTAACAAAAGTTGTATAGAATCATGAAAGAGTCCTACTTCTAGCACCTAGGCCAACGTTGATGTTTTGGCAATTTACAATAATTTTTATTTGATAGTTTAATATTGTTTATCCCCGGATAGGTGATATGACTCTTGAAAAGCAACAAAATTCTAAATAAACAAAATAAATAAAAGAATTTCTTTAACACAGTTTATTACTATGAATATTAAAAGATAACACTGAAATTATTAGCTATTACAAGTTACTGGCTTAGCACTGATAAGTTATAATGAAATAGTGAGTTAATATTCAGATTCAAATAAGGCTCTACTAAGCCTCCTCCTAAATTTGCGCAGTTTTTAATACGATTCCGGAATTCTCCAAAAGCTGCCTGCATTTGTTCTCTAGGAATTGATCGAACTGCAACTGTTATTCTGCGTTTTAATATTTCAGTGTCATTCGGAATGTGTTCTTTGTAAACTATTTGTTTTACCCATCCCCATACAAAAAAATTCATTATCGATAGGTCTGGAGATCTAGCCGGCTAAGATATCACGCTCATTCTTCCAAACCATCTTTCAACAAACTGATTATTAAGCCAATCAGTAATCATTTGTGTGGAATGGGCAGGGCAGCCATCTTGTTGAAAGTAATGCGAACGTCGAATATTTAATGGAAGTTCGTCAACAAAACATTGCAGAATTTGTAAGTAAATTTGCTGATTTAATCTTCCTTCAATAAAAAAGGGTCCAATAATTCCTAACTCGTATGAGACGGCACACCAAATATTTAGTTTTCCAAAATACTGCCTTCTTGAGTTAACTACGTAATGGGGATTGACTCTGCTCCAATATCGACAGTTTTGGGAAGATGGAACACCATTTGTTGTGAAAGTAGATTCGTC
Source organism: Vesta saturnalis (assembly GCA_036346205.1). NCBI lineage: Eukaryota > Metazoa > Arthropoda > Insecta > Coleoptera > Lampyridae > Vesta > Vesta saturnalis. Next base: position 4,653,147 of record JARFJB010000339.1, read on the forward strand.
AGAAAAAATTATTGGTTTATTGAAATTTGTTTTCTAAAATTAGCTCCCCTAAAGACAAACAGAACTGCAATCGCCTTGCTTCGTCACCTTCTTCCAAAGTGTGGCAAAATTTGGCTTTGTATGGATAAATTTTGTTAGTTTTATAAATTCTCTGTAAATGTGTTTTACTTATGTTTGTATTTACGCTTCGATTTCTTAGAGACATTTTAGGATATGCATCTACGGAATTTAAAGCAACTAAAGTACCTGCATCAGTTTCATCGTAAGCTTTTTTCTCTCTCTTCTTATGTGTGAACGCTTCCTGTTGTGAAAAATCTCTTGATTCAACGCCAAGCAGTAACTTTGTTAATAACAGTATTTGGATATTTTTCATTAAATAAAGCAATAACCATATTTATTGATCTTTCACCGACTCCGTAACACTGAATCAAGTAAACTTTTTCATCTAATGTTAACATTGTCTTTAAAAATATGTTTCAATTTAATACAGAAGTGTTTGATTGATAAGATTGACAGATAAGTTTTGTTATGGAGACAATTTGTTTTTCCATAGCAATCTTTGTTACAAATACATTTCTTTAGTATAGGAATCGACATGACAGAAGATATGAGAGATTTTGATTCAAAAAACTGTACTCTGCAGAAAAATATTTGTTAGTAGTACAGAAAGGAATACGATTAATGAAAGTTATTCAGAATCATAAAAAAGTCCTATTTCCAAAACTGTAACGATCTACAACGACTTTTATGTGTTGATAATTACTAATATTATTTTTATTTGATAGCTTAATTTTCTTACACATCTTGTTTTATTTGACAAAGATTGCATAAACCAAGTATTTGAGCTGATTTCAAAGAAATGCAGATGAAAATATGTTAAAAATTGCCAAAACATCAACGTTGGCCTAGGTGCTTGAAATTCTAGAAGTAGGACTCTTTCATGATTATAAACAACTTTTGTTAATCAAATTTTGTTATATCTTCACTAACAAAGGCAGTTTACTAGAACCAAAAATCAATTTTTTGAAAAGACCCAAGGCATACATGATTTTAGAAAACTAAAATTATGCCAGAAATTAGTCTTTAACTAAGCAGGGCTGAACCCCAAACAATGAAATTTTATATCGAAAATTTTTTATCTTTTACAAGAGTCGTTTCACCTATCCGGGGACACACTGTATATATATATATATATATATATATATATATATATATATATATATATATATATATATATATATATATATATATATATATATATATATATATATATATATATATATATATATATATATATAATATATATATGTGTAAACCAAAGGACCACCCCTCTAGCTTTTGATCGGGTCATTAGATTTTGTTCAAATTTTGGTGGGTTATATTATTGCCAGGTTGGGATTTTTTACATGAAAAAGAACAATATGACTGACTTCCAGTTTTACCGGAAATGACACAAAAGCTGAAAATTTAAATGAAACACCGTATATATTTTAACATGTCTGGATTCTACGGCGTCAAATACATACAGTTCATCTGCCAAATGTCAACACAGGCGCCATTTTCATTTAATTTTATTTTTTTAGTTTTGAGGAATCTTAAAAAGTCTTAAAAAAATTATTTTTTAATCAACCTGTATCTCGGTTAGGAAGCATTTTCGGAAAAGCGTTTATGATAATTTTTGTCTTATTTTGAATCATAGGATCTCCAGTTTTTGTTTGTCGGTGATTTTAAAATACACTAATATATATATATATATATATATATATATATATATATATATATATATATATATATATATATATATATATATATGCTGAAACTTGTAATTTTTAAGAATCCGTTTTACACCTGTATGCTAAAGCATCTCATCAGCAATTCTTCTTGAGGTTGTATTAGAATTTTCGATTAGCGATCCTAAGGTAAGAAACTCATTTTCTTCATTACCAGTTGCATGTCTTGCTTCGTATGTTTCAGATGAGCAATATTTCATGTAGGACGAAACCTCTAAAACAACCTTTCGAACACCCTTTCATCCAGGTGTTTTTTATCAGGATAATTTTTTGCTTATACCCTTAGACATTAGAACAATTTTCATGACACTCTCGTTGCGTGACAATCGTTTCAACCCTCTCTGGAATTGGATTAACATTCATTTTGTTTCAAAAAACTAATTTCAGTGCTAATTTAAGAATCAATATTAAAATGGTTTATTAAAAACTAAATTATAAATAAGCGAAGTGTAATTATTTTGTGTGGCCTGACATCGGCTATCTTTATTTTAAAAAATATGAAATATGCATTGAAACAATAATTAATAAAAACACTCTTAAAATTTAAATAACTTCGAAAGTATTAGGTCTAAGTATAGGAATATACAATAGGATCCATTTAAGTAAGGGACGTTTTTTAAGTTTGAAGTTAGATATAATTGAGCCTTAGATATCTGACGCCCTGTACAACGTTCAAAAATTTTGTTTAATGCAGGTCTTAGCCTATGATATTGCTAGTTCGTAGTCTAAATTTTATTAGATTTGATCTACAGGTTACATAGTTCTGCATTTTTCAAAAGAGTAAGATATTTCAGAAATGGAAAGACTTGATATAGGCAACACTGAATAAACATTAATTGGAATTGACTGTAGAATTCAAATGTGCTAAAAAAATTGGACATTCCATTAAGAAAAATACAGGAGTATGTAATAAAGACTTTGTGTATCACCCAGCATATTTCAAAATATTTTAAAACAAGCTTTCACAGACCCTCAACGTACATATGGAGAAAGTTTAAAAAAAATTACCCTTTTCCTCAAAATGACCAAGGTTTTACAGGTCGTTCACCCTGTATATAATAGTTCATCTGATAAATAGTTATATAATTATTAAGTGTCCCGAGCTAAGTTGTTGCAAGACGGGCTGTTACTTAATCCAATACTGTCAATCCAACGTATCGTCAAAACACCAACCGTATAACCAGGAAAGACCGTTACAAGTAGTCAGGCTATTATTGCCTTAACCTCTGATTATTCGGTGATTACTGTCATATACTTGAAGCTACAAGCACGTACAAACGCAAAGGCCATTTCCACATCACAATCACACTCTTTTATCATACACATTCCTACAACACAACAAAAACCTAACTCATATAAGCAACGCAACCCTTGCTACCTTCACCTCGCAATATTCCGAAATGCACCACACCTCAAAGGAAACTCTACAATTCCTCTAACATCTCTTAAACATCTTAAACATCGCGGAAGCGCCCATTCCTTAAAAACCTTTTACACATACAACACATACATATCCAATGAACCAAACGGATTCCAGCTGTTACACCATTCTATAAACCAGTACACTAACCAGCTACCAAGGTACCGCTCTCACTTATTGTTGCAGGTATTAATAAGCCGCATTAAGGTCAGGCTTTATACCACGAACAGTATACAATTGTACAATAATACACCAAGAGATGAATACTTTCGACAACCTTTACACGTGGACGTGGACGAATTTTGTAACCTAGAAACTACAGTATGATGTAAAGGGATTAAAGATCCAGTGTTGGATGTACAATCAAATAGACAACACAAAGCAAGTGTAAATTTGACCATCGAAAGGAAACGAGGTATTGAGTGGTTGGTCCATGCAGTCTAAGGCACGCATTTGTAGAAATTACCACAGTGCTTTAGTAGTGAAATCACGCATGCAGGGCGAAAATATAATAAAGTTATAGGAGTATAGTGTTCTTCATCACATAGGTGACCAACATTTCTGACCAAGATATGAAATGGTTTTTGTCTTTTATTAAACACCCGCAGAGCATATTTTGTAGCGTAATACTAAAATTATGCAATAATCAAATAAAGTGCTTATGCAAGAAAATTTAATAAGTAAATACCTGAAGAAGCTGATGGTAGATAACAACCAACCTGATGAGAACATACTTAGTGGCATCCACAACACAACTTACTTGGAGAATGGTATTTCAACAATTGGAGATTGCACAGCAGAAGGAAGAATTTAAGGTTATGTTTATGTTTATGCTTATCACCGATGCTTGCATGTGTAAAGAGTTTGAGCAAATCATATACTAGTGAGCAAATAATAGCGCAATTAATTAATAGTATAGTGATATTGCTTCAGTTTAAAGTAAAATTAAATTATACCTCAGTAACAGTAATTTATTTCGTTGTTTAGACATGGATCACATAATGCACACATTTAACATCACAATGTATATAAAGATATCCACATGCGCACAGTGTGTTGCACAATTACGTAATTTTAGTTGAATTAAAATTTAATTGCCAGTTAGTAAATGAGTTATATTATAACAATTTCAATATGAAAATTTTATTTAATATCATTACAAAACTAATTCATTGAACCCTATCCCCTGAATAGCTAGCCGAGGCCTAATTAACACATTAAATAAAATTTTAATTAACCATAACAATTTTTTTAACAAACAAAATTTCAATATTCTTAAAGGAAGTAGGTGCTTTACTTCTCACGATCCCTATCGCTATTGATACAGAAGAAATATGGCGCGAATTTTAAATGAATTGGTAAGTTGAATGGATAACTATACGTTAGATTCGACTTTACGAATAAGGCCCAAATGGATTAGGAGAACAACTCTAGGATCAAATAATAATCAGTTACTCTCATGAAAACCAATACCGTGTCTGCTTTTTGTAAAAATAGTAGTATCTACCTTATGAAATTTTGAATTTTTCTCATTTCTTAAACTTCTGACGAAAAAGGATTTTAACGTCTGCGTATTTGTGTATCTGTGTATACATATGTGTATATCTCTGTGGCATTGTAGGTTCCGTACAGAGAAACCAATTTTGATTTAGTTTTTTTTATTTGAAAGGTGACTCAATTTTTTGTGTCGGGAATTTTTTAGATTTTTTATTTAATGTTATTTAATATATAAATTACCTAACCATACCTATCTAACAGTTTACAAAGTCGCGGGCGTAACGTGTAAAGTTAGAATAAGTATTAGCGTATTAGCGTACATACTATAAAATAAGTGTTGATGGTGCCAGTATAATAATAATAATAATAATGAGATACAAACCATTCACCACAAATAATGCCTTTGACTCAAGTCGGTAGTTTAAAGTGGGCCGATTCAAATCATATGATTCGCTTAATTACCACTAAATGTGCTATGTTACTTTCACTTCACATAAATAATAAAAATGCAATGTAATACTAAAAAAATGATCTCGGACGCCAAGTTATTTTTCTAATTCTGCTCGGAACAACTAAACCGAGTTTGTTAACAATAAAAATTTTATCAAAATGTAAAAAAAATAAAAATATACAACTATGTTTATTGACAGTTAATATGATATGGTTAAATAAAATATATCTTAAAACTATTCTTAAATTACTAATAAAATCATTACATAAATACCTTTGTAAAATTTTTGTACACAAATTGTTTAATAACCTCTGGTATCTAAATGTTTACGAAACGGTCAACCAAGGTGATGTTATCCTTGCACCATTATTGCGCAATATCTTGAAATAATATTTTACGTAGTAAACCAAGCCATGAAAGGAATCTCTTATAAATTTCTTCTTGAAATTTTGAATCCAATATTTATTGCATTATTTTGAAGTTCTGAAGGCAAACATTGCAATCATAAAATGAAATCGTACGCAACAGTAAAATTAATTGTGCAATCCAAAGCAGCAATATTAAATATAAGAGTAAAAGTTAAAGCAACAGTAAAAAATACAGGTGCCTGAAAAGAGCAAATGTTTTAATTTTTTGTATAATGCGTTAAAATATCATACCATCAAATTAATGGCACTTTCACACAAAATTTAGGGGAAAACCCAAAAAAATTTTCTGTTTCCCTTAACGTTCATCAGGAAGTAAAAAAAAATGGAGGATTAAGAAGTCAGATGACGATAACGCGTTGCGCAGAAGATAAAGGCAGAATAAAATTTGAAGTGGAATATAAACTATTACGAAGATATGCACTATAAACCCCTAAAAATGAATGAAAATTAAGTTGCCTACCACATACCTATATTTCAATAATTAAAATTTTTCTTATATTTACAACAGAAGGAATGAAAGACCTTAAATTAAGGTATATCTTAATAAAACTCAAAAAATGGTTGTTACAATACATATGACAATGTATAGAACAATCGTCCCAATTGAACTTCACATTTTTCGAAGCAGTGTTAATTTTCCTCATTACTTAAACCGTTTGCAATATCAAATTTTCTATCGGTTGCGTTACCAGATACTTATATATTATATTATAAATCAACGGAATCCGTTTTGTATTCTTTGTTAGTGCAAATTACTCAATATTTTACGTAAGGTATCCACTTGCACTATTTTTCCCATAATTTCGAGAATATAAATCACATGTCACATGACACATTTTTGATTATTTTCATTGGTTAAAATACAAAAACAAAATCACAGAATATGGTATCCAATCGGTGATAATTTTATCACCGCATGTTGACTGTACACATGATTTTAATGCATACAGTAGTTTACTGTTCTATTTCTATTAACGCTCATTATATTCTCTTACCAAATATAACACGTGCTATGATTAATAATCGATTATGCCACTCATTACAACCTTTAGAAAATTGAACGAGTGCGAAGCGGTTTTAACTCGAGAATTGAACCGAAAAAAGGCCTCTAAAGACAGCGAAGGTTTTCGCTAAAGAAGCTCGCGGTTTCTTTGACTACAAATTTGATCCAATATCAATCGTGGTGACGATTCGTTGCAATGACAAAAGATGTGTCGTTGTGGCAACTAATTAATATTAATATACGTAGTGAAAGTAACACGTTGTATTCGATAAACCAAACAGAGAATTGAAGAAACTCAGCCAAAAGTGATCCAATTATATAATTGTATGGGAGGAATCGATCAAGATGCTTGGCTTATAGGCAAATATAGTACATAAATTCGAAGAAATAAATGGTACTGGCTTATTTCACTAGAATTTTGGACATGGCTCTGACAAATGCCTGGATTTTATACAGGACCATACATGGCTCCCGAACCTTGAGTTGTCTCGAATTTGGGCAAACCATTACTGCACTTTATTTAAAACTTCTAAGTACAAGTACAAAACGAAAAATATCTATACCAGTCATACACGAAGATTTTAGGCATGACCATAGAGACCACCTAATTCAGCATCGCGAAAAACAACCAACCACCTTTTGTGTGAAGTGTGATGCTACTTTGTGGACGTCCTGTTTTTTACCTTAACATACGGAATAATTGAAATAATAACTTTATTTTGTTTTAAAATCGTTCTGTATTTATTGAAACTTATTGTTTTGTAAAAACAAAAATATTTTTAAATCGTGTATCGTATGTTTCCGGTATCCTATACACCAGGTGTAAAACTAGAGCGTAATTCTTATGTTGCTCTGTAACTATTTTAGATAGAGAAATATTTAAATATGAAAGCTGTGTATTAGCTTCTTCTCGGTAACATAAAATTATCTACAATTATACAGGGCGTTGCATTTTCAGATACTTAAACATTTTAAATTGAACACCCTGTATATTTTTAAATATTCTTATTGTCATCAATTTCCTGTTTGGTAGTTTTGTTTTTTTTTAAATTAGGATCAGGGTTATTAAACTTTTTAGGAAAAATATGACGTATGCAAACACAACGAATAAAATCTGCAGCGGCCGATCAATCAAAATTATTTTGTCAAACGTTTGTCTAGATCATCTAATGTCATCCGAAAAATTAAAATCTAATTCCGTTGTACAGCGTCTTTGCTGCGATGGTACAATAACTTAATATTTGAATTAGTCATGACTCATTTTCTTTAATCGATCACCCTGATTCTGATTTTAAGGGGGCTGTCCAAGCAACTGCAAAAAAACAAAAAGAATCTCTATCATATTAAATCGGAATATATTAGCATTTGTGCGTTGTGCTGCTTAAGTTCACTGATTCGTGCATCAGAATGAATTTTTCTAAGGTAGTTTGTGTTGATATGATCTATGGATTAGGTGAATGTGATCGAAACTGTCTTCTTGCATTCGAAGCTGTGCTCAGAAGTATCCTGACGGAATCCAACCACCTGAAGTTAGCTTCTAAAGGCTCAAAGGGAGATAAAACAACAGGCACCGAGGAAAACGCATTAATGGTTGTTGCTGCAGTGGTTGAAAATCCTAACCTCACTTAGAAAAATTTCGCAACAAATTGTTTATGCAAGTCATACATCTGTACCGTATTTTGAAAAGTAATAAATACCATTCCTACCATATCCAAAAACACCAGTAACCTTTTCCGCAAGATTTAGAAAGCCGGAGGCTATTTTGTGAGTGAATTCATAAAAAATTCAATGCCGAACCAGATTTTCCGAACTGTGCCGTTTTTACAGATGAAACTACTTTTAGTAACAGAGGCCTACCTAATAAGCTAAATTTCCATTATTACGCTACCGATAAGCCCGAATTCCTGAGAGCAGTTGATCATCAATATCAGTGGTTAATAAATGTGTGGGAGTGGAATTTTGGCGACACAAATTGTTTTTTTAAGAACCATCTTAATGGTCAAATATATCTCCACTTTCTTGAACATGAATTGAACGATTTAACTTGGATTGTAGTAACAACCTGATGATGCACCTCCACATTTGACGCTGAATGTTCGACATTTTTTAAATATTAGATTTCCTGGTCGCTGGATTTGACGAGGTGGCCCACAGAACTGGTCTTCTGGGTCTCCAGACCTACCTGTACTAGATTTTTTGCTTTGGGGCTGTATAAAGGACACTGTGTACCAAACTTCTCCAACTGCTAGCGACGATATGAAAGAGAGAATTCGTGATGTTCTTCGCCAAGTGACCCATGATATGCTAAGGGGTGTTGTCTGCAACAAAATCGCGGTATGTTTGAACACTTATTGTGAATTTCCCTGGTATTCCTTATATTAATTTCATTATGTAGGTGTTAAAATTTTGTAATAAAAATAGGTCGTTGCTTTGTGTTGATGATTTGATCAACCTGTTTTTCTTATGAAAATTTCTCGGAATGTTTAACATAGCCTTCTAAATTTACATTCGCATAACACGGTCCTATTATTCTTAAAACTGCAATAATTTAAAAAGTGTCAATGTTAAGTATAGAAAACTCAATATGAAATCGAAAGAGAGTTTATTTCTCCATCTCAATCACTTACAAAATACAGGGTGTTGCATTTAAAAAAAATTGGGTTATGGCTAATCGAATTATTAAGCATCCACCCTGTGCAACGGAATTTAAGCTATAATTTTTCAGATGACAGTAAATGATCTTGACAAACGTTTGACAAAATATTTTTGATTAGTCACAATGTGGCCTGTGCAGCAGATTTTATTCATTGTGTTTGCATACGTTATATTTTTCCTAAAAATTTGAATAACTCTGACAGCTGATCCTGATTTAACAAAACAAAACATTGCCAGATATACAATTGATGATAGAATAGGAATATTAAAAAATATACAGGGTGTTTAATTTTAAATATTTAAGCTGGATACTGGTATGCGAAAATACAACACCCTGTAGCATTTGAGATATTTTTAGGTTACGGAGAAGAAGCTAATATACAACTTTCATATTTAAAGGTTTTCTCTATCTATAGAAGTTGCAGAGCAACATACGCACTAATTTTACACCCTGTATAAGTCAGCCTTTTTTATAAGAAATTAACAGAATATTTCTTTCAAATATTATTTGCACTCCTGGTACAAAATTAAATACAAATATACATATTTAAAAAATACATATTAGAAAAAATGGTTTGGGCGTTAATGGGTTAAAATATAAAACAGTAAGCCGAATATCATTAGTAGCCAATCACAAAGAATGAAACTACTTGGAATAGTTTCGTAAGTTTAGATATCACAGTATAAAACTTAATAATAAAGTAAATCAAATTTTTTTTTAGTTTCAACAAATATGTGCTTGATTTTATCAGAATAAGTCTGTTATAATCAGGCCGTGAAACTACATACTTAGAAAGTGCCTTCGTTTCACGACAAATCTTTTTATAAAAGCGAGCCGCAAGCAGTGAAAACTAACTAAAGGCTTCAAGCGACAAAAAACGAGTGAGATAAGGTTGAAAATTTTGCGTCATCTGGAGTCCTAGTAATCCTTGTTCTCAAGAAAACAGTTACTCAACTTTTATACATTAAAATGTACGCGAGAAATGAATTTATTTCGATTTTATTGATTCAAGGTTGATTGATAAAGTTAGTAACTGATTTTGGTAACTAATTTTATACATATTAGATTTAAGTATATCTTGCGTTACTGGAATTATTTCTGGTCGTTATGTTTAATGAAATAGCACATTTAGTGTCCAAAGGGATAGTCGTTACTTAGAGAGTGATTAGTACTTAGTTGTATCCTTATACTTCACTTTAGACTGCGTATCTCAATTGGGTTAATTGTATGTCTTGAATATTGTTTAGCTGCCTTAATACGAATGACAAAGTTCGTTTTTTATTATCACAAATAAAAAAAACATTTATTTACAAAATTTTAAGTATTTACGAGTAATGTTATTTTATGACTCGAGGGATTTCATCAATTAACTATTTGATCAGTTTAGCTACTCAAACTTTCGTTTACGTTTTCTAAACTTCTTCGGAAGCTACAAATGTTGGGTAAGCTAGAATTGGATATAAAAATAATAATACAAAAAATGTTAGCTTACTTATTTAATGAAAATGTAAACTTTCACTATTACTACACATTTTTAACCCTAGGATACTTAACCAATAATATATATGCATTTACACAATCCGGGCTTTTGAGACCCATAATATAAAATCGCGTATAGTCAGAATAGAAACAGAGTTATTGATGTAAAACTGTATTTATTTATACATATACATACATTGCAAACGTGAGACAAATATGAAAGTGAGCATTATTGTTTAAAATTTTTTTAGGGATTAGCGAAGTATTTAATGCACATTCTAATACTATGTTCATTACAGATATTATTTTTACAATTAATACATATCATCTTGCTTTTACGATCAATATTTTCGGGGCACACTGAGCATCCTTTCTCTTAATTGTTGCACTTGTTTGAGCGGTTGGCGGACCAGAGATATCAATAAATCTGCTTAGACACTCCCGGACACTACGCCGTAGGTTAGGGTTACTAGATCTTCTCTGCATATGTGGTATCACCAGTAGCGTGGGTCGAAAAAGTAAATAATTTTTTTTCGATTTGGAATACCTCGGAAAAGTTGGTAAATTGTGAGATCAAAAAGGGGTAAAAGTATTAAAAATATCGGTTGTTATCTTGCGGTTGCGCATGTGCTCTAAAGTTTGAACAAAAGTTAAAAAAATCACATTTTATCGGTAATTTTTATAATCTTTAAATTTACGTTTTTTAATATGTAATAGTTGAAAATGTCATCTACAAGACACTAAGGAATTAATATTTAAATAATGGTATTGTATGTTAACATTTTCCGGTCGCGCATTGGCTACAAATATCGCGAAAAATTGTTGAAAACCTGAAAAAGTTAGCAAAGGTAAAATAAATATAAACTAGATTCAACATTAGATTGATTTTTTATTCATTGAATACAAAGTAGATATATGACATATGAACTCATTACATGTCTGGTAGTTTGAAATGTGATTTATTATCAAAGGCTGGCATCGTTGATCTTGACTTAAGAGTAGTTCTTATAAAGCCATCTCGAGCTTCAGCTCCGCAGACCTTTGCAGAAGCTTCGGTCACTAACTTCACGCATCTCTCCACTGCTTGGGTGTGGACTGGCAGCTTCTGTGATAAGATATCCCACCTCAGAACTTCTTCTGTTTTGATGTAGGTTTTTATTTCATCATCAGAAACATCTTTTAAAAGAGGTGGGGAAGATAATTCGCAGTTTCCCCAGTCAATTAATTCCGTGTAGTCTGTTGCGGAAAAGTTTAGCTTTGGTACCACGTATGTACGATTTTTTTCCTCTTTTGGTCCTTTTCTCTTGCCTTTATAATACGGCGGATGCCCCGTTCCCTTACATGTTTTCTGGGGTCTTGCGTCATTGTTATCATGAAATGTTCGGGATGAGCAAAAAACCCAATTCTCTCGATAACAGGGTCCACTATAGCTTTTAGTTCATCTTTATGGTACCTTGAGGTTGTAATAGATTGGTACACAAGCTTAGGGCCGTCAGAGAAATGTTTTGTTTTTTTAATGCTAAACCACATTGGCATATATGACTTCCAAATGAACATAACTATTTCCTGGAACTCAACAGATTGATTTTCTTGACTAATGTAGTCTTAGTGTACGGTTAGCGGTTGTTAGCCACCTGAAGTGAGACAAAGGTCCTGGATCCCGAATTGCTAAATCTTCTTGACATTTTCCTGATTTAATTGCTATTGATATGTCCAGCAAATACTTCTTATCCTAACTGAGTACTTTTCTGTCAATCTCAGGGATTTGGTAATCAATACTTTTGAACTGTACTACTGGAAGTGTTTCACATTTGATCAGTTTCTCTCCAATCGGTCCTTTCAATGAATTCGGGCCGGTTGACTTGCCATCCAAGTACTGAAATAAATGGCGGAACGGCAGTTCGTTAAAATGAAGGAGACAAAATGCCCATTGCAGAGGTTTACCTAAGTGCAATTCAATACGGCGAATTATTCCGTTTCTCAATCCAGTGTTAAAAGCAGTGCCATCACAGCCAATTACGACCAATTCTTCCAAAGAAATATCATTTCAAGACAAATAAGATATAATAGAGGTCGCAACATCCTCTGAACTTCCCGAATTAGGGGTCACATGTGCAAGAAATGTATTACCTGGTTCTTGAATAAGCGAGTAATGTTCCTCCTTTATAACTCTTCGAAATCGTTTTGAATGTGCCATTTCGACCACAATCGTGTCGTCTTTGCGACCATCAAAATATAATCTTTGCAGCTTGTTTTCTGTTATAGAACTAGACAAATCAGCCCTAATATTATGTTTTTCTCGCCTTATTTTACACTTATCTACTGCTTGCGAATTGTCGCAACTAGTGACTATGCCAACGTCGTGTAAAACACTAGAGGCTATTGCAGCTGTAGCACGATCGGAAACACCATAACGATCGCTAACCAATGCAGTAGACTTAAGGTTAATTCTCATTTGCCAACCAGAGGATTTCTTTTTTGGAAGTTCAGGTAAAAATTCTTGGTCGCTGTCACTGCAATTGCCATTTTTAGTTGGTGAGCACAGGGATACATTATCATCACTATCCTGTTGTTCAATTTCGGGAACTTTAACTTCGGAGTTCTGGTTTGAAGTTCTGACACGAGATTTTCTTTCTAACGATTTTATGCGTTTCTTTGTTTCAATCAAGTCCACCCCTCCAATTTTTCCAATCACGTGTACTCGTAGTGAGTAAATACATTTCAGCTCAATAGAAGGTATCTTATTTGATTTCTCACAAATACAAGTGACAGTACAGTTGCACTGACATAAGTCGGGAGTCTTATTGCACTTGCAACTAAGAACAATAGGACATTTGCAAGCTGCTACATCAAATAGTAACGAGCATTTGCGCTTGAACTGGTCAAGTTTTCTTGAGAAAGATTCTTTATTTTTATCACGTGTAAGTGATTTTCGCAATCCATAATATTTACCACGTAGTGCATTTAGAAGTTGCACTATTCTTTTATCACTAACTGTTGGAATAGATGCCTTCTTATACAAACTAATTACTTTGTTAGCTAATGTGTCAGCTACTTGTGAAAAACTGACACTCTTATTATTGATTTTAAGTGCCAAATTGTATCTCTCATGTGACAAACATCGGATTACGTCCCCAGTAGGTAGCTTGTTTAAAAGTAAAACTTTCGGTGTACCAAAATTGGGCAGTCAAATACCTGTCTAGTGATGATTTTCTTAGGTACTGCCATTGTTCATTACACAGTATCGTCCACAAAGTTACAGAAAAATGTTATACATCACGATACACAAATGCAAAAATAGTAACTGAAAAAATGCATAAAACATCCATCTCACGCAAGGAACAACTGCAGACTGACGCACAGTGTGGTGCGGAATTGCCGGGATGTCTGCCGGCAGTGGAGAGGGGGTATGACATGACGCCGCGCGGGAAGGTCATTTCTGACTTCGTCTGTTGTTTTTGTTTAGTTACTATCTGAATATATCGATAATTACGTTTTAAATAAAACTACCTCAAAATGACGTTTTTCTTGAATTTTGGCAATATTTGCAGCCCATGCGCGACCGGAAGATGTTAACGTACAATACCAATATTTAAATATTAATTCCCTAGTGTCTGGTAGATGACGTTTTCAAAATTATAAAAAATTTAAAAATTATAAAAATTGCCGATAAAATGCGATTTTTCTAACTTTTGTTCAAACTTTAGAGCACATGCGCGACCGTAAGATAACAACCGATATTTTTAATATTTTTACCCCTTTTTGGTCTCACAATTTACCAACTTTTCCGAACTATTCCAACTCGAAAAAAAATTATTTATTTTTTTCGACCCACTCTAATCACTAGTTCCTTAACTTAATTTTTCAAAAACAATCTGCGTTTGTGGGTCACTCCTATGTTGTGCTTCCTACGTAAAGACTATATATGCGTTGAGTGCTGCAATATCAACTATGTTGAAGAGGAATGTCATTGGCCATCGTTTAATTTGCCTCTTGCACGTGTATGTCGACACATCTAATCCATGACGTAAACACCGCAGGTTTTGCATTACTGAATGAATAAATCCCAAGCTGAGGACACCATTGCTAACTTATCGGTTTCCAAACGCGCATTTCGGGTTCTCTTGTCGTCAAATCTGACGAATCCTCGTATTTCGTCAAATCAAAATAATGAATTTGTGGCTTGGTATATAGGATTTGTAAATTCACTACAAAATAGTTCTTTCGGAGGAACATACCAGCATCTGTCAACTCTCGCATAAATAATTAAACACACAGAATGCAGGAAAATGATCAATAGTTTCATCTTTCCACGGTTTTCCTTTTGTTCCGTAAACACGTATCCCCTCTAAATTATTGTACCATACCTGGAGTGACAAATAACTGAAACTTTTCGTTTGGTGTTGCAGCCATACGTTTTCTTGCTAATCCTGGCGCACGCCGAATAATGTTGTGTAGTTGAATTTTATTTTTTGTTAGTAGTTCCGAACTCCAATCCAGACCATTTGGAGCAATATAACCACTCGTTTTGAAGAATTACCAATATCGTCAATATCATCGTCTGAACTATCGTCAAGATCATCACAATTGGATCGAGAATACTCGTCAGAGACGATTTCGAAGTTTCTGTCTTCTGTGTCGTCATTATTTGCGCATCACTTTCTTCAGAAGACAGATCATCGCCTTCAGCTGCCCGTTTCGACAGTGTTTCTTCATAGACACTGTCACCAAATCTCATGTTTCACAAGTTCACTAAATGTAACTTTTATTACAACTGAATGAAAACTAGGTGCACCTACTTTTATACATCCAGCAGTAATGTAGGTATCTACTTGCACAGGCAAGTACAATTCCGTGCAGCAGTGCTAGACAAATTAGAATAACTATCAGAGTGGTTTTATAGAAAGTAGTCGTACACGAGCTTCGGAAGCCCGATTTGTGTAAATACGGGGTACTAGTGGAAAAGACTTATTTTTCGTTTCTAAATTCACTTTGAATCAAGTATGTGTTCAGAATACATTTTATGCAAATGATGAGTAATTAAAATCTAAAATCTCTCTTTATGCATACCAGGGTTAGAATAATTGGCTTTTTTGTGTTTCCAATGATGTATGTTTCGGAAACGCTTACATATAAAGCCAACTATGGAATACAATTTTATAAAAGAATTAATAAACTAAATATTGTTAAACTTCCTTGAAGATGACAAACCAAAACACTCTATAACGGTCTAACACTGAAAAATCTGATACTTAACAAGGAAATTTAACAATATTTAATTAGATAATGATGTAAGCGTAAAGTTTTGAAAAACCTTACATCGAAATTGATAAAAAACAAAGAAATTGTTTTGTTAATAAGTGTATGTGTTATTTTACAGTGTAGTACGTTATCATCAAACACATAAATTAAAAAATCAAAGATTGGTTCGGTGGCTCCTCGAATTTCCTAAAAACTAAGTAAAGTCCCCGGAGAACGAATCCTTTGGGAATAATAACAAGAATCACTCACAGAAAGTTTCCTAAAAACCATGCAGGTTACTGTAGGGGTAAACCAACGCACATTAACCAAACATGAATCACGTCATACACTTAAGGGTCGTAAATAATATTGTAAGAAGTAAGTTTGGTAGTTAGTATCAAACCTGATCAGTGGGTAGAACAGTAGCAGAATATTAGTTTGCACGATGAATCACTTGCAAGTTGTTTCTATTCGTTTTGCATAATATATCTATAACTTGTTTCTATGGTGTTCTTCTAACTGCAACCCAACACTCACTATAAATTTATGATGTGTCGAACACCTAAACTTACTCCAACTTATCTAAATACGCTCCTTGGTGTGACAGTATCATTTTTAATTTTAATTTCAATTACATATGTTAAATTACAGTGCTGTGATAATTTAACGTACAATTGGTAAAGCATTTAGTTCAAGGACTAGAAAAAGCACATCAAAAACCCTAGACATACCAAAAGATAAATTAAGATTAAGACGTACCATTGTGCCTTTTTTTAATTGTAAGATGCCAAAGTCAGTTTAAAGGGAGATTTTCATCCTGCCTATTGATGTTATTAGGATGTTTATATTTGTCACCAGTTTCACGGTGTAAACCGACATAATAATGAATTTGTTTGACAATATTTCCATATTATTGTGAAAGACATGATTTGCAATTGTTATTTTAAACAAGAATGATTAAAACATTAAAAAGGAGCAACTGTAGCAACCACTGACTTATTGTGAACTTCCAAAAGATCCTACAAAAAAGTTCCTCTTGAGAACTAAAGAACATGTTAAACCACTTGAAAATAATAATGCTGTGATTTTGAAATTATGGCAAAATAATGTTTCAGTATCATATAGAAAACGATGGAAGTTTCAATGAAAAAGAACAAGTCATTAAGTACCTTGTACCACTGATAACATCAATTATCAACAATCTTTATTTATACATTTTAAGAGATCTAGTCGCTTAGTGTAAATTTTTTGTTATTTAACTGACACATTTATTCTGAAAAAATGCCCCCAGTAAGACAACGACGTAACTTTGCCCAAGTTTCAGATTTTGACAGGGGTAGAATTATCAGCATGAAAGAACCAGGTTTGTCATTTCGAGAAATCGGTAGAAGACTTAATCGAGACCACACCACGGTGGCCCGCATTTGGTCTTCTTGGTCTGAAGAATGCATTCAACGACCTCATCCCAGTGGAAGACCACCACGCAGCACAAATGATCGTGAAGAACGACTTCTTAGGCGTATGGCCACAAGAGATCGGTTTCAGTCAACAAGGATTGTTGCGGTGAACTTGACAGGAGCTATTGGTCGTCACCTATCAATGTTCTACAGGAGAATTAAGTCTTTTGGCTTACATTCGTATCGTCCGTACCGACGGCCCCAGTTAACTAAAGAGCATAAGACTGATAGATTGGCATGGTGTTAAAAGCGACGGGACTGGGGCTGTCAATTAAATAACATCGTCTTCAGCGACGAATCGTGTTTGTGTTTGTGGCGAAAGATGGTCGTCAGAAGGTGCAGCGGTTTCGAGGAGAACGTCGAAATTTAGAGTTTGTTCAAAGACAACCCACAGGATTAACACCTGGAGTCATGGTATGGGGCGCCATACTTGTAGGTGGAAGATCTCCTCTTGTGCTCATTCTAGGCACATTAAGCGCTTAGCGTTACATTGATAATGTTTTGGAACCAGTGGTAGTACCGTCAATGTAGACGTTGCCGATTGGTATTTTGCAACAAGATAATGCTAGACCACACACCGTCCAAGGTATAGAAGGTTTCTGGATCAAGTGCAGCTACCAGTATTGCCGTGGCCTGCGCGATCGCCAGACCTTTTGCCTATTGAACATGTATGGGACATGATGGGTCGAAGACTAAGGCAACTACTAAGGCCCCAAAACAACTTGGATAAATTACGACACCATCTCCAGGTAGCCTCAGGAGGATAAAGACCATCTGATAGAAAGCATGTCTCGGAGAGTGAACGCCTGCATTTCTGTGCGTGGCGATGCTACACTATTAAAATTTTCTTGTTAACTGTTAATATTTTGCCTTCAAAATGTCATCATCTTGTACATGTTAATAAAGCATTATTTTACCATACTTTCAAGATCATAGCATTATTATTTTTAAGTGGTGCATTTCATTTGAAACGAAGTCTATAATAAAGAAATTAACTAACTCGAAATCACCTAAATTAAATGGTCCACCAAAAACTCATAAATCTAATGCCTATTGTTAGTGAAATTGCTTCTTTTGTATACAATATTGCAAATCGTCTTACATTACGATTACAACCTTATATAGATGAACACCCTATTCTGCCGAATTTATAGAAAATACACATAAGTTCAAAATTGAAGAGGGTGATGTAATAGTCAGACAAAAGTCCCTCCAAAGGAAATCACCTATTGAATACATTAATTATATATTTTCAAAGGATGTAACTATTGCTCTTTAGCCCTGCCCTACTACGACCTATTTTCAGTGGAGTAATAAGTTCTGTGAATATCTCGGTGGTGTAACCATGGGTGTGCTGTTATAGCTAACTTTCAAATGGAAAAATTTTAAACGTTAGCGTTACAAAATGTACTTGAAGAAACCTCTAGTTTTATATAGATACGTAGATGACACACTTGTTATTCGGAGAAATCGAGAGGAAGCACTACACGAATTTTAGTTTTTATTAATGGTATACATCCTGATATCCAGTTTACCATGGAAAAGGAAACTACTCGAAGTTTAGCATTTCTTGGCATAATAATGTCTAAAATATTTCAAGGTTTACAGAAAGCCAACACACACTGATAGTTATCAAACCACTATATGCGTCAAAAAATTGGTATAATTAATTATTTAGTGGACCGAGCAAGCCAAATTTGTGATCCTGAATTTTTGAAAGATAAATATAAATGTTTAACAAAATCCTTACAAGCTAATGGATATTTACTTGATGATACTAATAATTTTATTACATCTGCTAGACATAATGATAAATAAAAACTAGTGTTTAATGTTGGTACTGCTTTCCTGCCTTCCGTAACTAATGTTACAGATAGAATTGAATAGAATCCTAATTAATCATGGCATTAGGACTGTTTTTAAACCTAATAGAAAAAAAATAAGTTCGTTTAAAGTCACCTAAAGACGTTTCAAACCAACTATCCTCTTCCGGAGTGTATTAGTTACATTGTTCATATGAGATTTTGTAGATTAGATTAACCAGAGAAATCGGCGGTAGCTCAGCATACTTTAAATCGTTTAATCCATGGCATTCAATTTGTTAATACAGAAATATTGACAAGACAAGCTCATTATTACTTTCGTTAACAACGTGAAGCATCCTGATATCAATATGCAAGAAGAAAATCTTCAAATAGGTTTTGGCAAAAACAGGCACAATAATACGTTTTAATCTTAACTTTAGCTTTGGGTATGTCTAGCTTTTTGCTATTATTTTCTTAGACCTTGAATAAATGGTTTACCAATTATATGTTAAATAAACACAGCACTATAATTTAACATATGTAGTTGAAGTTAAAACTATATTGTCACACCAGGGAGCGCATTTACAGTTGGGGTAAGTTTGGACCTAATTGTTGAATTCGATACACAGTAAATTATAATGATTCTTGGGTTGCAGTGAAGGAGAATACACTACAAGCAAGTTATACATATATTATGGAAAACAAATAGAAACAACTTATTCTGATAGTGTTCTACCCACTGATTAGATTCGGTTGTAAGTAACTAACTTAGTTCTTACAATACCTGTTTACGACCGTTGAGTATATGACGTAATTCCTGTTTGGTTAGTGGAAATCATGTCATTTGTGAATACCATTGTCAGTTTCAAATTAAAGTTTTTCACAACTTATGTCAGAATTGATTGTTTTGTCCCATTTATTTTTTGATTATGACATTTTTCACTGTTAACTTTCGACCGTTTAACAATGGTATCTTGTTAGTCGTTACTAAACATGTATTCTGTAGTTGGCTTCATACTATATTAACAGTATGCTTACGTTTGCGTTTTCACTTTTCATTTAAATCTATCACAACATCTAAAACAGCTCTAACACATTTTACTACTATCTTATTGATTTTACAGTATCCCAGTCAAATATCTTGATTAAAAGTTTCAACCTATACAAGATCAACTATTTATATGTACCATTTTTAGTGCATCGATCAAGTTGAAGTTTTATATATAATATTTTTTCAGTGTATTTTACGCGTGTAAGAAATGTCACTTTAATAAATATGTTTAAACGACTAGTTTACTTTAAGAAACTTGAAAACTGTATAGGTTAACGGATACCTTCGGTAGTTGTCCCAAAAGTTGATACGAGCCTACGATTTTACTACAATGGACATATGTCAAATTCCACCACTCCAGCCCAAATGGTCTGACTGCTATTGTCATTACATGCACGCGCACGCATACACGCGCACACGCATACGCACACGCACACGTTCACGCACACGCACATGCACACGTACACGCACACGCACACACACACACGCACACGCACACACATACACGCACTCACACGCGCACGCGAACTCACACGCGCACGCGCACTCGCGCACGCGCACTCGCGCATGCACACGCACAATCACACGCACTCGCACGCGCACGCGCACGCGCACCCGCTCACGTACACGCACACGCACGTATGTATATGTAGGTTGGAATTTAACTAACAACTGCTTCTTTTCTAATCTGAATAAGCTTTCAGGGGTACCTCAGTTGTCGGTACTCGGTCCCCTTCTTTTGATTATTTATACTTCTGAAATTATTAGTTCTATTACGAATTATGATGTACAAGCGTACGCGTATGATATGAAGTTTTATGTAAGTTTTTAGGAACGAAATGCCAATATAGCTCTAGATATCGTTAATTATGTATTAATAAATATTAAAGAAGTATGGGGCAAATTTACTTTAGTTATGTTGACAAGTTGAGGATAGTAAAACGTTTTTCACTCTACTTAAGACGGAGAAAGAACGCTTTGCATTTGCAACTGTAGCCGGGAAATATCGAAACAGCTGCAGTCAAACTGGGAAATATACTTTCAAGATTAGGAGATCCAACTGTGAAAAGTTTTCTCACCAAAGTTTGCTGAATACGTCAATTTCAGATTGTGCAGGTCATCACAAAGTCTTTCTCCTAAATCCTTTGGATTTTGTTGCACTAACGCACTCCCTTGTTTTGTGATCCGTTCATTCGTAATGTCAATACAGCACGATAATACCGAGAACATTTCGCACAAAGAGCGCACTGATTTAAAACGAACCTATTACGCTGTCTAATTGTTTCACCACGTTTCTATAATATTCCATTTACAATGTCTATATATTTCAAAATTTTTAACCAAATCGACGTTATAAAAGGATAGTTAAAGGTTTTAAAACATTTTTTAGCCCCTCTAGGTCTCGACATCATTGCACTGTTAGGACATTTAATTCTGAAAGTGCTTCTAAAATACCTGGAAGATGTGCATCAACTGGTTGGCACTATTAATTCTAGTAGACCGTCGTGTTTTGGACATAGAGTGAAGAGGAGTAGATATTTTCTGCTTCAATGTTTCCCATCTTTGAGGATTAGAACTAAAGATATTACTTAATTTTTTGATATCTCCAAGAAAAGTGATTGCAACTGGGCACCTGCTGATCGCGCGCCACATTAATTCAGAGAGTAACAAGTGCAGTCGGGGTAAACAGCTATTCAACAGTGTTGGCTGAGAGTATAAGACCGCGCTACAAATTCCCATTTCTGCCATTATCAAATCCTCGCACTCTGCACTATATTAATAAAACTACGCACTTTTCAAACTTATCCATAACTTGTTGGGTTACGGCTTCTCCATTTTTCGTCGAACAATGAGTGAAGCACAGCAGCCTTCCTTAAAGATGGTAGTATGGCTGGTTTCCTTCTTGGTTCAACACCTTGAATGTGATGAGACAAGTGATACACCTGCATCTCTCCCTTTTGTTTTGGAAGTTTCGATCTCCGTTTAAACATTCATTTAAGATAGAATCATAATTAGCAAGAAATCTTTGTTTGTTTATTGCCGGATATAGTAAAAGAAGCAGACCTAACAGGGATTTGTCTTTTTGATATTTTACTTCTGATTTCCATTGAATTTAGCGGTTTTTATAAACTTAGGTACTTTCGTGTTCGGGAACCATACCAAAATGTCTTCCCAACGTTTTTCTGAGGAAAATACACCAAGAAGCGGAAAATAAGAAAGCTGTGTCTGAGGCAACACGCTTAATATCGTATAAGGTAAGCAGTAAAATATCTTCTTAATTTTACTCCAAACCAACCAATCTCATGTTAAGAGCTCTCCGTTTTGCAGTTTTCTTTTAAATATGGAAGTTGCGACAGAAAAACCTGATACATCTTTCGGAAAACTGTCTAGCATTATGGTCGTATTTCAAGCCCTTACATCAAAGTTAGGATCGCCTATATCAAAATGTGGATACAATTGTGGTGGTTGAAACTTAGCAAAAGAGATATATCCAAAATTATAGTTTTCGTTCTCTTATCGGTCACCACAGTTTTTACTAATTCGTTTCATCATTTAAATCACCATTTAATGCATTGGATCAGGCCCTCTCTTCAGCCGATGATAGAGACTGCGATTTATTCGTAAAAAAATTACCGAATAGCAACTGACCCTTCATTGACTCCTTTTCCTTCAACACTCTGTGCCGTCCCTCTTTCTTTTTCTGGACACCCCACGTATGTATATGAACACTCACTTTTAAATACAAATAGTCTACTCAATTTTTAATTTACGTAACAAATTATAGAGAATAATGACGAACAGCAAGGAGTAAGGTGAGGTATCTACGAATAAATTAACCCGCACTTTAGACGACACACAGACAAACAATATTAACACCCGGGTTGTTCCATTTTAGTAGCTTACCGCAAAAAATAAATAGTTGTATGTTTTATCTATATTCAATTTTAAACGTATGTTTTGTACCCCACTTCTGATGAAGGTTAAAATTATTAACCTAAATATATAAAGTATGAATTAACCGTGGTTTATTTTGGTACCAGAAATCTACAGCCATTACTGTATTAGGACGCCCACCATTTTATTACTGTACGTAGTAATGACTGTCTCAGGTATACGAGGAACCTCCTAACCCGGTTGCTGTTTGAGTTATCAATAAATTTGACACATTTTCTATTCCTACATTGAACGCTTTGTTTCTAAAGCTTTTCTAATCATGAACTTCGCCCGCGAAGAGTTAATAAACGTGTTGTATTATATTAGTGAGGCTGAAAGTAATCCTTCGCTAGCAGATCAAATTTATCGTGAAAAATACCCCAATGAACGAACTCCGAGAACCGATGCTTTGCGAAAACTGATACAGGTGTTCGAAGCGAATGGTAGTGTATGTTATGTTAGTAAAGAACTTCTTGGTGGTCACGTAAATGAGGATAATGTCCTACTCATTCAAGAAAATCCACAAATAAGCAGCACACAGATCAGTGTAGAAACTGTAATGTCGAAAAGTACTGTGAATCGAATTATATTACAAGTTTCACCCGTACAATTTGCAACTACATAAAGAGTTATATGGTCAAGTTTTCAAAATATAGTGAGTTTTTCAAATCGAATAAGTGTACTTGTGGACGAAAATTGGGATTTTTTTCAAATATACATTTATTCAGTGACGAAGCAACATTCAAAAGCAATTTATTAGTTAACCGACACAATATGCATTTTTATGCAACGGAAAATCCCTAATGGCTGAGGACCGTTGACTTCCGAAATCGATGGTCCTAGATGTGTGTGCGTGTGTGTGTGGGGGGGTTATCGATAATCGTGCAATTGGTCCTTTCTTCTTTAATAATACTTTGAATGGGGAGGGATATTTGCGATTTCTCCAAGACGACCTCACAACATTTCTTGAAGGCGTAAATTTAAATACTAGATCTATGTGGTTGCAGCATGATGTTTCCCCTGTGCATAATTTTTCGTCAGTTTCTAGACTGGCCTATCTTTGTCGTTGAATTAGTAGGGGAGGTGGAGTACTATGGCGTGACCAGTACGTTCCCTAGATGTAACACCAATTGATTATTTCTTATGGGGATAAGTTTACAGAGTTCATCCCACGACTATTATGGATATGAAAACTAGGATAACTCAAGCATTTCGTTGACCCTTGGAATGTTAATCATGATTATTTATTTCCGACAGTACAGTCGTGATCATTCATTTTTCAAACATGACGCCTCTTCACTCTACTTTCGACCCCAAAATCTAATCATAATTTGCCGATTAACGTTAAGCCCATTTTGATCAGAATCAAAATGTACCCCATAAATGATGAAAATAATTTTAGAATGTGTAGAATTTCCGTAGCTACTGTTGATGTCACAAATAGCAGCAGAGTTATGAAGGTTCTTTGTACCCCTCACATACCCTCTCTTTCTCTCTCCCTTTCTCTCTCTCTCTCTCTCTCTCTCTCTCTCTCTCTCTTATATATATATATATATATATATATATATATATATATATATATATATATATATATATATATATATATATATATATATATATATATATATATGCATACGTTAGTAATTCCCAAGAAATAAGGAGGAATGGGAAATATCAGTAACAATTCTGAAGATCATATTTGGCCAGCATATTACTCCCTACAGTTGCCATAAGTGCGTTACGTTGTATTTACCTCGACAATAAAATACACTGGGTTCATTAATACGATCGTAAGAATTGCTAACGATTTGATATCTCAAACTTCACAGGTTATATGTAAAAGAAACGTTTCTTAACTAACGTAATCAAGTTTTCAATTTATTTAATAATTACGGCATTATTTCTTCTTTTATTTTTTGCATACAGTTTCAAATCAGTTAAATTACAGTATGTATGGCGCAAACTTCAGAATTAGTTCTAAGAATATAAATTGTAGAGACAGATTACAATTACAGCCCTAGTAAATTATGTTATCTAATTAAATATAAAATCTTCTTCTTTTTTAATAATCGAATCACATTTTTCGAACTTATTTGTTATCTTACTTTCATAAAGAAAACGTATCTAAAATATTCCCTAATAAAGGTATTTTCACTTAAGCTGACAGTTTTATTAATCCAACAAAGCTTATACAAAATTGAATAAACTGTAATTGTATTGTAGTATATAATTTTGGAGTTATTCATATACAACGCACGTGAGCGCCCTCTATAAAGTATCGTTGACTATGAACCGATTTTAACAAAACTTGATAGACAAGAGATATTACACCAATAACTGTAAATATAAAGTGTCATTAAAATCCGCTGCGTTTCTTTTAAGTTATCCTGGTTACAGGACCACGCGCTCGTACAGATGTACAGTCCCACATTTTAGACAAAATTGATAGAGAACGCTCAAGCTTGAATCACCGAAATCAAATAATAAGTTTCCAATTTCACAAAACGGCTTTTAACTGTTCACAATCAGATTATTACAATAGAAAAATTCTCACTATATGTTAATAATTTAACTGGTTTCTAAAATTAAATCTATGAAGTGTTGAAAACTTTGAATTTGGTGTACAAAGTTACTCAATTAATTTTTAAATAGTCCAGTCACGTTAGACCTAAATAAATCGAAATTGGGGAATTTGGAGTACTGAACTGAATTTTTACACAAACCTCCATATTGTCACTATAAAGTTGGGCAGAAAACCCAACAAAAATATCACTGGAGCATTTTGAGATATCAGAGGTCAAAAGTCAGGATTTTGGTTTTCTTTAAGAATTACTCGCTTACTATGCATCGTACGTCATTAAAAGCTGTTATAAAAATTGTAGTGAATAAAATTTACCACAAGATTGATAACTTTTTTCCTGCGATGGGCGCAGATATAGGGAAGCGCGCGCACAGTGTATACAATAACGCAGCGCAAGGCGGTTAATTGGCTTTTACCGATTATAGTCTTGATGTAAATAAACCAAGTGTAGCAATCCCAAAGATGCGCAGTAGTTCGACAAATCAGAAATTTATCCAAAATCAAAAATCAACATGGCAACTAGTCTAAATCATAACCTAATGTAACATGAGCATACTAAAATTGGAAAAGGGAATGTAGGAACTCGGTAATATTCTTTCAAGAGTTTGGACAAGTTTGCTGGTTGCAAGGAACACATTCTCTTCTCGCACGCTTTTAGTGGATGCGATACCATATCTGCAATATTCCGCAAAAGCAAAGTTCAAGCTTTTAAAATGTTTAAAAAAAACCTGCATTCCATCGGATGGCTAAAATGTTCCAAGATAAAACCGGCACCCCAGAAAAATTATTTGAAAGCGGAATAAGTTTTCTCCTGGCGATGTACAATGCTCCACAATTGAAAAAAAACGTCGATAATTTCCGGCAAGGATTAATAATAACATTATGACGATTTGATATAACTATGTCTTGAATATACACATTTTATAAAATCGACAAGACTCAATAGACCGGTTCATCTGGCATCGTTGCCGCCTTTCAGTGAAGCAGCTTGGCAGCAGATCCATCGAGTCTACTACTAGGTAGGCAAAGACTTGGTTAAGAAAAAAAGATCTAGAACCTAAACCCGGTTTACGTTCAGGTACAAACTTGGCTCGAGGAAAAGTTATGACCCGTTCAATGGGGCTGGCAATTGGACAACAAGATCATGCATCTAACAGGAATATTGACTCCAGCACCAAAGGAACTGTTACATGCAATTCTTTGTGATTGCAGGCAGGGGTGTGGTGCAAAGTGCAACTGCAGGAATTTCGGGTTAAAATGTACCGCAATGTGTGGTCCATTCCAGGGCCTTGGGCGTCTCAACTCATCGCCCACGTTACAAGCAGAATTGGACGATGAAGTGTGCGAAGTTAAAGATGTTCTTGCGACAACAACAGAAATCGACGGTGACCATGAAACAGAAAGAGACGTAGCGAGTGGGAGCGAAGAAGAGGACTAATAATTAACTACATTATTTTATAAAAGCCCTTCAATAATAATCATACTGAATTAAAGTTACAAAGAGTAAGTAACAATTTACAAGTTTATCATAACAAATGTTCGTAATGACCTCCATTCACCTCTATACATTTATATCGCCGAATTTGCCTCTACTGTCTCCAGCACTCTTCCTTCATTTTCTACAGTTCTCGTAGTTCTTGGCCTTCCTGAGTCATAAATATCATTTCTAAAAGAACCTTGCTCCCCCAGACGTCTGTGAATGTTTGTGCACGTGGTATTATTTTATCAGGATATGCATCTATGTAATTCCGGCGCGCTTGTTCTGCATTACCATTTGCTTGTCCATAACAAAAATATATGTCATGGTATTCAGTACTTGAGTATTGCTGAGCCATTTTCTAAATTATTATGCTAAAAGTCAAACTTATACGATGATGAAACAATGTTCGTGACAATTCGTATCAAGAGTATTAATAACAGTTATTTGAAGCATGCCAACTCGGTTAATTAACGAATTTAGGTAAAGTGCCCTCTAACGGTGTATAATGGAACTTTTTTATTACTGCTTCAATAGAACTTGACCTATTTAGTAACTATGTTAAATAAGAGACTAATCGACCTTGAACTGCAGAAGTTACTTAAAAAGAAAATTTAAAAAAATCGGCCTTTGACAAGCGGTAACTTGCAAACAAATGACAATCCGAAAAAAAATTTCCTTACAAACTGCTATTATTTTAGCTCGTAGGATCTCCTCCCGGAGTTTCCTCATGGACTTTAGAACACCCTGTATATATATATATATATATATATATATATATATATATATATATATATATATATATATATATATATATATATATATATATATATACAGGGTGAATCTTATCTAACCGCCAAAATTAAAGAAGTACTAGAACTCATCATTCTAAGCAAAAAGTTCATGTGTACATGGGTCCAGAAATGCTTCGTTTTCGAGATACAGGGTGTCAAAGTTGAAAAAAGAAATCGCGTTTTCTTCAATATCTTTCGACTGTTTCGAAATAATTTTATGAAATTTCGTATACGGTGGTTTTTGAGATGACAAATTCAAATTTGTGGTCAATTTAGTTGTGGCTTCTAGAGGCGCCAGCGGCAACCATTTCGACCCTTTAAATTTTTTGTGCTACACTGTATGCCATTTTGGACTAGAAAAATCGATTCTCCTATCTTTTCTCCTAAAAAAAGGTGTATTTTAGTGATGTCGCTAGGAGCAACCTTTTCTGAGAAAAACGCATTTAAAGCTCACAATGTTTATTTATTTAAAACTAACTTTTGTAAGGAGCACTAAAATATCCAACATTAAAAAAAAAGAAAAGAAATTAATATTAAAGGTAAACATGTTCTTTTGATAAATGTTCAAACAACTGTCCCAAAAAACCCCGCACACGAAATATAAATATATGTATATATATATATATATATATATATATATATATATATATATATATATATATATATATATATATATATATATATATATATATATATAGTAGGTGATTGACAGGTAGATTTTATTCTTGGTATACCTACATTTGATTTAACTTGTGACGAAACAAATTCAGTATCTTATGTGGAACCATTAGTTTTTCAGTCGTATTTAGAAGCAAACGGGCATAGCAGGTAGATTACGTACCTATACAAGCAAAACCTATGACGAACCACGGGATAGTTCGATTTTTGGTAACACAGTCTGCTTATCATTATGGATGTAATCGGTTTGATCCCAGCTACCTTCTACGCAGTATGAGGTTTTCCTTATACACAGGTAGCGGCACGGTCACTGACTATACGAACACAATGTACAGCACTCCTTCCGATCCCATCCTTAATCCCGCCATGCATATATATATATATATATATATATATATATATATATATATATATATATATATATATATATATATATATATATATATATATATATATATATACGTATGTATGCTGAGAATTCATCTCCTTTTTCTTATCCTGAAACCTGTACCGTACCAACGACAAGGATTATAAAAAATTATAATATAAATCCCATGTTGAACTGTATTTTATGGTAAATAGGTAGTTTTTGTTTTTATAGGTAGAGAAACGCTTACCTAAATTCATTTCGTAACTAAGCAGTAAGGCCACGTATGTTCTGGCCCAGGAACTGACGTCACACCAATCAGCGCTATGAATCAATAGTTAAGAGGATCGTCCCCGCCCGTTTTAGGATGAACAAGGGATATGAACCATCTGTTGCCCAATAACAGACGTGGTTGGCCATTTATGTGATGTTGGAATGAGCATGTGGGAAGAGCCGTGTGGGCCTTGTTGATGCGGAAGGAGTCCTCTTCGTCGCTATTGCTGATGAAGAGTTGCTTCCGCGAAAGCTGTCCGCTTCTGGTGAAGACCTTGGTGCGTCTACTTCCGGTGGAATTATAAACCATCGGTGCGAGATCAGAACTTCGGAGGATTGGCATGGTAAATCTAAGCGATATATCTAGGCTAGCGCTGCTCATTGAATATATTTTGTATATACATTATAGAAAGGGGGATGTCTATAGGAATGTTTATGTTGGCGTCACAGGATATATAGAAATGTTTATGGTGACGACACACGATTTGGTCGGAAATTATAAATCAATATAGAAAATCAATACTGAAAAAGTGCATTTAATAGTAAAAATAATGAATTTGATAATAAATAAGTGAATTTCAATTGCAGAATTAAAACAGTACAGAGAAATCATGGTGGTGTCACGTAGAGTAGATGTATGAAATTAAAATTAGAAAAGTCAATACATGGATAATTGTAATATTAAAGCAGCAAGGAGAGTTGATGATAAACAATTTCATTAATTGATATAAAAAAAAGTAAAAATATTATGTATATGAACTCGTACGCATAGAAACAAATTTATCTGTAAAACAATCTGCTTTTAAAATTGCAATGTCCTCGTTTACAAAATAGGTTTCTGGTAGCGCTTTTTGAGTTTGAAACCTGCAGGTTCGTGGGCAAACGACCTCACTATTTTGTGGTTGAAATAATTATTATAATACAATTAAATTATACAGGTTTTATTCAGAATAATAATATAAAATTAAGAAAACTCTAAATACTAATAAAAATAAACTTAAAATATCCCAGGTAAATAAAAATAAAAAAGAAAATAATGTAAATAAAATGTAGTTCTGGTGAACCCTCCGTATCAGGACGGCCCTGTCTGGTTTATTCACCGTCGGTTGCGCTCTCTCTTGAGATATAACTGCCAAATATGAATTAACAACAGGTGTAATTTTCTTATCAAGGTAATTGCAAAAATATTAATTAGACCAGTAGCAGTATGTGCTGTGAAGTGCGGTTGAAGTGAAACAGGGATATACAGGTGGATGTACCAGGTGAGTAAATTAAGTATTATTTTATTTAGTTACAAAATAGCGTTATAATTTATAATATTGACGATGTATTTCGAAAATTTTGTAACTAGAACAGGGTTATTTTTACGTAAGGGGTTGATCGTAAAGGCTGCCTAGATGCATTATAGATAGATAGTAGGTGGTTTTATGGTTCTGAATAGGCATAAGGGACGAGGGAGACGATAAACATTGCAAACGAATTTCAGATGCTATTCTTGATGTTGATAAAAGGGGTGAATGATTAGGTAGGGGAGAGCTGTATGAAGGTCTGTTTAGGAACGAGAAGTAGGTTAAGGGGGACATTACAGGATAATTAGTATGAGGGAACTTGTTTTTGGGGCCGCAACCACCGGTCACTTTATTGGGGGATAATTGGGTGTTTTTGGATCGTTGATTCGCAGAGAAGTCGGGTGGGAGGTCCGGTGAAATTACTACATCGAGAGTAACAATTCAGAAGGTCATTTCGGTGCCGGACTGCCAAAATTATGGTCTAAATTATAACGTGACCTAAAATACGCTTCTCTTTTGTATAGGAGATTGGTAATTATTTCCAGAGGATTTTAAAGGACACACTAGTTAATAATACGGGGCAAAGCCTTCTGCAACTTAAGTGCAACGTACTTTAGACACGTTTATACACCGAACTCGGTGTTAGAAGCAACCAAGAACTTCTTCTGTATAAAGGTGCCTACTATAAGGGTGATTGTACGTACTGGAGGTGAATAATGGTAGATGCTGGTGTATGTTTACTTGTTAGAAACGTGTGTGTATATGAAATTACTGGTCTGATGATACTGATCGGGATACTGGATGTAAATCAGGTATATGTATAAATATAATAATTTTGAGCTGGAACAACCCCGTCAACAAAAAGCACGCCTATCAAAGCTATAATTATACATAAATTCAGCGAATGACACCCACTAGCAGGCAAAGATAGCAACAAAATTGAGTGGCAAACTTAAAGCGTCAAATGGAAAACATTGAAACTACAAAAAATAATCGAAATAGTAACAATAATAATACATTTATTGCATTAGAGAATTAAACAGAAAGAACACAAGCGTAGGAAGTTCTAACACCACAAAAACCCCAAAACCTCCTCCAATTTGTGTGGATGGAGTGACAAACTATTCACAAACGATAAAACAGTTAAGTTGCATAGTAGAATCTGAACAGTATTTCACAAACAGCCTCGCAAATATTGTAGTTATAGTTCATTGAGGAATGGTAGATACTTATCCCAATTTAATAAGACACTTTATAGGAAAAAATTCTATCATTATACTTACCAAACGAACGAGGACCGGGCCCACAGAATAGTCATAAGATATATGCATCACTCATCCCCAGTTGCAGACATGAAAAAAGAGATTGAACAAATGGGCCATAAAGTTCGAAACATAATTAACGCGCAACATGGGAACACCAAAATGCACTAATTTGTATGGAGGCAACCTTCCAGTAAACCATGTAGGTTTCGAATGCTACCTACAAATAGTAAGGAACAAAAATCTGAGGCAACCAAATACCCTCCAATACCTATCTACACTCACAAAGTTACGCGGACGCTACAAAAATCAACCCTGAACCAACGCATAACATTACTGCTATTTTTTCCAGATTTTTTCAAAAACTGATTTAATCAGTTACTTCAACAAAACAGTTTAGTTCTCAATATGATCACGCACCTAATCAACAAAATTAAGTAAAATGGCTTTATTGTTTACATATAGTATTGCAAGGCTAATGCCCTTCCACGCCATAAAGACGAAGTTAAATTATTCCTCCATCAAAATTTCATTGACACACTTTTAATCAGTGAAACCCATTGTACCAGTAGAGCTTACTTACTATGAGATATCAAATTATAAATCCTACTATACAAACCATTCTGATGGGACAGCTCATGGTGGAACAGCCATACTCATCAAAAATTCGATAGTACATTATGAAAGACCAAAATATGCAGAATTTCATATACAAGCTACTTCAGTATAAGCTAAGAGCCTTCCGCATGAGATTAACAGCACAGCCGTATATTGTCCACACCTCGTCATAATTTAAAAAGGCCCAATATTCATACCCGAAGGGGATTATAACAGCAAACACACACTATGGGACTGCTCCACAATTTTACCAAAGGCATATAATTGGTACAGGTATTGCATGATAATAACTACTCCTTCATCTCAACAGGCTCCCCGCCTTAGTGGCCTACTGATGCTAACAAGGTTCCAGATCCATTGGACTTCTTTGTAACGAATGGAATCTCCAAATTATATAGATATAACATAAAACCATGATTTATTCTCTGACCGCAATCCAATTATTATAACAGTTAAGTACAATGGTAATCGACTCCACAATAAGCAAACAGATTGGGAACTCTATCGTCAAATAATCCGTAACAATATACACCTTTCTGTAAGATTACAAGAACCAAACGACATTGAAGTGGCATGCAGTAATCTAATCGGCACTCTCCATCATGCAGGGAGAATTGCTAAACCAACAACTGTTCCAAACTTAGAACATGTAGTATACCTCTTGTAATAAAAAAGTTGGTAGCAAAAAAAGAAGAGCCAGGTCGATCTGGCAGCACATACGCACACCACATAGTAGAGAGAATACAATAGGATTGGCAACATATTTAAAATCAAAACAGATATTCCTCTGTGGCAGATTATCTTACTAGTCTCTTAAGATACAACTCCATCCAGAAGCCAATAAAAGCAACCAGAAAATCTAAAGTCACGTCCTCTCCTATTCCGAAAAACAGAGCACCCTCGGGCCCATGGGCTAAAAGTGATAAGGAAAAGGAAAACTTATTTGCGCACCTCACGAAAGTATTTTCTATTGAGTAGCAGAAGTGGAAGATGATCTATCCACGTCGATCCTAACACAGAATCATTTAAAACTCTTCACTCCAAAGGAAATACTAGAGGAATTTAAGAAGCCGAATGCAAGAAAAGCCCTAGTGTTAGACTTGATAACTAGCAAAATGCTGCAAGAACGGGGTAATTAAATTTTTATACGCCTTTAATGCAGTTCTAAGGCCAAAACCTCTTAAAAAAGCACAAATCATTATGATCCCTAACCCTGGGAAATACCTGAAAGATGTCACATCTTATCAACCATTAAGTTTTCTTCCAACGATTTCTAAGCTCCTTGAAAGATTTTTCCTCAATAGAATAAATCAATATTTAAATCAGCAAGCATGGATCCCGACCATAAATTTGGTTTTCGCGAAGCCCACTCGACCACACAACAATGTCACCGTCTAAAAAACCTCATTAACAAATGGAAAAACGGGAATACTGTTCCGCTGTTTTTTTAGACATGCAACAGGCATTTGACAAGCTGTGCCATCCACCTTTCTATTTTACCATACTGAAAGACTATTTGGAGGACCGTTACTTTGAAACCAGAGTTAACGAAGAAATATCAAACAGTCATCATATACCTTCTGAAGTTCTACAGGGGAGCATCTTTGCTCATTGCTATATGTACGTTATATATCCGATCTTCCAGTCTCAGACTAAACAGCTATTGGTATATTTGCAGACGAATACGTCGGTTTTACGACACACGATAATCCTTTTACAGCTTCACTGAATCTCCAAATACATGTAAACCTCATTGAAACATGGCTAAACAAGGGGAAGGTCAAAAGTTAGTGAAACACAAAATCCACACGTATAACCTTTACCCCCGAAAAGGTCACTGTCAACCAATAGCAATGAACCAAGTAGTGTTACCGTAAAATGAAGCTGTCAACTATCTAGAGGAAACTAACTTGGAAAGTACGCATATTAAAAAAACCGTAAATAGCTAAACCTAAAGGTTCCAGAACTTAACTTGCTCATTGAGTGTCAATCCAAACTATCACTTGAAAACAAATTAAAGATTACACAGCAATAATACGACCAATCTGGACATACGGGATTGATCTATGGGGTTGCGCTAGTAAATCAAATATAGCTATAATACAGAATCCAAAATTCTCAGAATATTTTGATTACACCTTGGTACTTCTCAAATTGCAGCTACAAATTTCATAACAACTATCATCCCAATTCATTCATTCCCCCACTGTTAAAACCATCAGAAAACAGAAGACTGAAACGTCAATGGCCACTCGACCTACAAATCTGAGGTGATCGCTGGATGTTTACTTCTTCACGCCATTTTGTGTACATATGTGTTAAGTAGTGTACTATAAATCACATTAGCTTATGATTTATGTATCTTACCGATTGCTAGTATACAAATAAACAAAAATCTGTAAAATAACATCCGGAATGACGTATATTATTACCACAGAATGATATACAAAATTAAATTAAATTTATAGTGCACTAAAATAATTTGTAAAATGCTGCAATAATAAAATTACCTCTAAAGTAGTAGATTTCGGTTTATTCATATCTCATATTAAGACAAACAGTGATGACGACATTAAACAGCACTTCTAGTTTGTTGAATAATTGTGCAATAATAAATAATACTTATACATCCGAATGTTCACTAATTCTAAGAATTTGATATATCAATATCAATATTGAATTTCAATATTGATAAAAATTTGTTATAAATATCGAATAATATTCAACACTTCAAAACTACCCATGCCAACAAAATGCTCTATGATTAGCCATCATTCCACTAAGTTCACAGCTGCGCCATCTTCTCTAACACAATATTATATAAAACTCCGCCAGCGAAAGCATTTTTTCTGATAAGAATAAAATTTGGACCAAGCATTATTGTGAAAACTATAAAAGGACTTTTAATGACAAAACATAATTTTGAAATGAATCTCCCTGAATTTTTTTAAGTATATACAAGATTGCCCAAATATTTTACGAATGGTACATTCAATGGAAAAATAGGCAACGAGTAACGTTTCGATCGACTTTTAATGTACCTTTAAAAACTGAAGTAAAATACAGTACCCGAGTTGGTCGATTGTCAGCAATTGTCCTCGCTTCGAGCAGTTGAAGGGCGACCGGAACGCTGCTGATATTCAATGGCCATTCCTCCTTTGAAACCGAAAAAACGATTCGTACACTTGAGTTTTACATAGAATATGTTATTTGTAAGCTGTTTGCATCATCACAACAGTTTCT
Source organism: Vesta saturnalis (assembly GCA_036346205.1). Classification (NCBI taxonomy): domain Eukaryota; kingdom Metazoa; phylum Arthropoda; class Insecta; order Coleoptera; family Lampyridae; genus Vesta; species Vesta saturnalis. Next base: position 4,688,941 of record JARFJB010000339.1, read on the forward strand.
GCTGTGTACTTGCCGAGCAAAAACCAAAACTTCACAGCCGCACGTTGTTCGTAAGAATCAGGCATTTCCTGTCACGTTTGCACTATACACACACAAGCAGAACTGCCAAAGAAACAACACCTGTCGCTGTCGAACGATACCGCTTGGCGGAATGGCTCAGGATAGGTCCTACAACCGGCCTCTGACGACGCAACCTGGAAACAAAAAGCACACGATGAGCAGTATTACGATTCCGGTTACCTCTGGGTCCCCCCTCATGTGTGTGTGTTTATATATATATATATATATATATATATATATATATATATATATATATATATATATATATGGTGTGAAGATTAGTTTTTTTTTCCTTTTACTTCACTAATATCATACAATTATTAAGCCCGTAAATTAATTATGCACCGTTGAATATTGATACGAGTAAAATCAAAAGATAGCTGTTAATTTTAAATAGAAATTTTTCTTTGTTTCAAAATTAAAACTTATCATGTACTATAAACAACCGTTAATATAAATGCAAGTTTTCTCTTTGTTATTCCTAAATTAAAACCTGATAAGTAGCTGTGGGAGACGCATACTTTGCAATACAACACGATGTTTCAGTCGTACCAATGGCGCGCGTATTGGCACGTCACAGGCTATTTTTCAAGAAAAATATAGGATGCCGCTGATTTCTCTAAAAATAAAAAATATTTTTCAATTCTTTGTTCAATTATGAAGAAAAAAGCTCTCTTGACTTTTTATCGTACGACGTACCGTTTTTGAGTAAAAAAAAAACTTTTAGTACATGTCCATTTATTACAGAAAAACAGTTTTAAAAATCAAGGGTTTCATTTAAGGGCAAAAAGGGCGACCTCGAGCTCGGATGCAAGAATCCAATCTTCTCCTCATTGACTGGCGAACTCTCTCAAAAACAGCAGGATCTGTTTTAATTGAGTTGCACCCTGCAATGATTCGATTTCTTAAGTCTTCTACGTTTCCAATGGAGTAGCGTGCACCAAGGACTTCAAATGACCCCACAGGAAAAAATCAATGGGATTTAAGTCCGGGGATCGTGCAGGCCATAAGTGAGGTCCACCCCGGCCAATCCAACGATTTCCGTATACTTGTGTTAAGAAATCACGAGCTACTTGACTGAAGTGGGCTGGTGCGCCATCGTGCAGATACCACATTGCATCTCTAATTGTTAATGGTACGTCCTCCAGAAATCCAGGGAGCGCGTTTTCCAAAAAGTTGCGATACACCTTTCCGGTAAGTCTACCGGGTAGAAATACCGGTCCAATTAGGCAGTCACCCACAATCCCAATCCAAACGTTCAAAGAAAACTGATGTTGAAAACAATTTCATTTGGATTCTCTTCACACCATACATGGTTATTATGGAAATTCCGTATTGCATTTCTTGAAAAACTCGCTTCATCAGTGAACAGAATCAACATCAGGAGTTGAGGGATTTGAACCATTTTTTGCAAAAGCCATTGACAGAATGCAATGCGAAGAGGAAAATCAGCAGGAAGAACTGCTTGAACGCGTTGTATATGGAATGGATACAACAAATTTTCCTTAGGAATGTGCCAAATAGTCCCATTACTTACATCAAAAGCGTCATCAATTTTTCGAGTAGAAGTACCTCGATCTTCTTCAATCATGTCCAGCACATCCTCTTCCAGCTCTACCGTTCTTGCTGTACTTGGCCTTCCTGCTCCTCCATTTCGTCTTAATGTGCCTGTGTCATAAAGACGCCGATGAATATATTCGAAAGTTTTTCTATCAGTAGCAATACGGCCCGGAAATCTTTCAGTATACAACCACCTAGCTTCTAATGCATTCCCATCAGCAAGTCCACAAATGTAGTGCATGTCGGTCATCTCGGCATTCGTATAGCGATTCTTGATAAGGAACTTCAACAAAATCGACACATTATTAATCACGAGACTCATTCAATATGTCAGTGAATACTACAGGAATGTTTAAAAATATTTTTGTTCGCATGATAAATGGACATACACTTTTGTTACTCAAAAACGATACGTCGTACGATAAAAAGTCAAGAGAGTATTTTTCTTCACAATTGAACAAAGAAATAAAAAATATTTTTTATTTTTAGAAAAATTAGCGGCATCCTACTTTTTCTTGAAAAATAGCCTGTGACGTTTCAATACGTGCGCCAATGGTACGACTGAAACATCGTGTTGTATTGCAAAGTATGCGTCTCCCACAGCTATTGACATGCGTAAAATTTCATTATGATATCTCAAACCTTTTTTTAAATTAAACTTCAACACGCTGTAGATCGGTTATGAAGCGTTTGCAGACCTATATATATATATATATATATATATATATATATATATATATATATATATATATATATATATATATATATATACCTTGTAAATTAGTTAATTTAGTTGCACTGTTAAATAGCAGTTTTGGTATAAACACTTAAAGTTAAATCTGAAATACTTTCTATGGATCCATCTACAAAAAAATGTATCTAATCTTTTACTTTTGTATAACATTTTGTGTATTTAAAGAACGCGAACACCGAAAGATGTGTCAAACAGTAACTAGCTTGCGGAATTGCGTGATTTTGAGTTGATATAAGTGTTGTTAGTTACTAATTAAACCGTTAGATAGAATAAGTATTTTTGTTAATGGAAACTGGCCGAATTTTATACCAATCTTTCTGTTACTTCATAAAGAATAATATAAGCACGATGAAAGAAGAATTATTTGAGTAGTTGATATAATATCAATTAAATCAAATTTTTACGCTGCCGCCTCATCGTTAAAATTACGGAATTTCCAGCCATTCTCCACTTTTGAATGTCGTACTCTATATAGGCTAGTGCTTTCACGAAAATCGTTATCTTTTTCGTTCTCACTGCGTTACGTATAGACGAAGCTGCAATTGTGAATTGATATAGGGCAAAGAATAGTTTAACAATTAATCAATCCAATTAAACTTAATAAAAGCTCCCTCTGTAATTAAGTTCGGAACCGTAGTAAATTTATTTTGACAAGTAGTTAAAAGTTACTTTGCTACCGAGCTCCGTTTTGGTTAAATCGTAATCAGTGAAATATAAATAAATTCACAGAGTTCATATTTATTAAGAATCATTAATTTTCAACCATCATTGGTGAAGGAATGTTGTTTGTCAAGGGGACCTGTGATCCTTGTCTACCTTATCCGCCGTCCGTACATACTAATTAAGTTTCAGGTACATCTACTATCATAAGGACCAGACCTTAAATTTTATCCTCCACTGAGAAACCCGACGCAGCCGTTTGGGAAGCCGTAGATGTGCAGAATTGGACCCAAAGACCGCCTGAACGATAGTTTATCTTTGGATGGCGTCCGGATCCGTCATCCGTATACTGCCCAGGAGTTGACAACGACATAAAATAAAATACCGTAACTTATAAGTCAAGTTAATAAACATATTTCCCAAACGAGTCTTTTGTGTTGGACTTCGTTGAGTGCAAGCTACACTTGCCACCACCGAAAACCCATTACGATACATGTTATATATATATATATATATATATATATATATATATATATATATATATATATATATATATATATATATATATATATTATGTCACAGACTCATAACTTTGTCTCTCTTTAATAGAAAAATAATATACAAAACAAATATGCATATAACGTAAATGCGAATAAAATCGGGTTTACTAATTTAATGGGAAGACAAGATTATTTTACATACCACATCGATTGTAAGCATCAAATTCTAATGAAATTTTTGTGTAAAGTATTCTAACCACCGAATACATTATGAGAATTGTTGAAATACATTATAAACTTCGGAAGCAATTAAGGTTAGATTAAAACTTTTACAATTAATTAATAAATTACTGTTCAAACTTCGTTATACAGGCATATAATACTTTAAAATTTTGTTTACGTTAAAATGCTGCTCTATATAAATCATATTATCATTAATTTCTAAAGAAACCTTTTGTATTTAAACTTATTTGAAACTTTCTTTGTACTTTAATGTACTACATAACAAAATACTTTGATTACGAAACAATTAAATCTTCATAAAGTTTTGATTACATCAAATCTTTTATCGTACAGAATTTGAGAAGTATTGCAGTTCATTAAAGCGCAAAAATAAACCAGAGTATCTGGAAATGAGAAATTAACTGAAATTAAGAGATGAATATTCTATTATTGGATAAAAGTCAGAATTCTAACCACATATTTTATTTCAATACGAAAGAGGATAAACGAATGATTTGATCCATATAAACAGCATCCATTGAATATTTCACATTTAGGTTTGTTAATTTTAAAGTTACTTTTAACATTTCGTTATCAATCTATTTTTTTTTTAATAATTAAATTGCTTAGCATGATTTAGCTAATTTTATATTTAAAAGGTGACATGTTGATTTTCGCACGATATTTATACATTCTAATTTCAATTTACATTTAAATTTACTCTCGTGCACGCCTAATGAAGCACCATTTGAATATCCAGCATAATTTATACTAAATGAAATTGTGAATTCAACACGCAACAATAAAAATAATTTACTTGTATTTGATTATTTTTTTTATTACTATTGTTGTAATTATTTGGAATTAAGCGTAAATTAATACTTTATAGGATAAATAAATTAAGAAATATTATTTTTCTAAAACTGGAATTTCCTTCATGAGTGAAGCAACTTCTGATTAACCAAATTCTTTGAAGTAATTTTAATTTAAATAAAACACAGGAAATGTGAAAAAAGTTAATTGTATTTCGGAAAAATAAGAAAATTATCATAAATTAATATGAATAGATATTTATACTTATTTATGGATACATACAATAAACTGTGATTGATAAATTAACATGAATAGAAAATTATACTAATTAGTACTTATATTAACTGTCCCACTGTTGATCGCAAATAATTTTTTATTATTTTAAGTTTCGAAAAACTCCTTTCGCCGCTACCAACTGTCACCGGTTCTAATAGCAATTACTGAGTTTGGAAGCAGGTACATAAGATTATTTGTAAATAGATATTGAATAACGTTTAATGCATTCATTTCAGAAGAACTATGGGATGCAATGTCATCAATTACATCTGATAAATCTTGGGCATTAATATCTTTTTCATTTTTAGAAGGATCAAATAATATGTTGGCTAAGATTTATATTTTAATGACCTAGTTAATTTATCTATTTTAGAAAAATTACTTAAGTAGCCCTTAAAGTCAAAAACTATGTAATGATTTTTTATTTGATCGAACCTTCCTTCGATTTTTGTTAATGCAATTTCCAATATCACAAAAGAAAAATTAATTTGAAATCCTCTAGATTTTTTGGAGTCTCATCCTTGCTGTCATAATTAAATGATCGTATTTCATTCGAGGTCTAATAGTATAGTATTAAGTGGTGAAAATGAAGGGTCGCAATATTCTCGGTAATCTTTTTTGCCTGTTCTAAAATACTACTAAATCCTTTATCTGATCTAATATCATGTAAATATCCCTTAGTTTGTCACAGTAATAAATAAACAAATATGGCGCCGTGAGGTGCGATTGTGTCTAACGAGAGCTATAATAAACTTTGTAAAAGATGCAATAAAATTCCACAATTTTATTTTAAGTGTAATAAATGCAATGCAGTTTTTTATCTTGGATGTGCGAAACATATTAAAAATACTACAATCATTGATGATTAGCAATTGGTTTGTTGTGATGGTGATAATGCAGCTCAACCTGATGATAACGGTATTGTTGACAATTTATATAACTTCTATAAAATTGTACCAATTGGTAATAAAACTTTTAAAAGAGCTAATTGTTGACTACTTATCAATAATCAGAATACAATAATTCATGCACTTAAAAACAAAAAATTACTTTTAAATAAGTTACATTCTAATGATAGTTATAAGGTTAATGCTACAAATTCTACATCTACAGTTTCAAGTATGAATGGTGGGGATGCACAAATAAGTAATATGTGTGATCAACCTATTGGGGAAAAACTGATGTTGATGTTAAGTCCTCTTATGTAATCATCAA
>JARFJB010000339.1:4700000-4775000 GCA_036346205.1 Vesta saturnalis
AAACGATAACTACTGTATGATAGAAGAAAGATAGAGTGGTTTGCGGCATAGCTTTTATTATTTAAGTGTACAATTATTTTAAACAAATCCCTTTATGCTTTTAACAAAAGGAAAATAAAATGTCTTTGTGCAGAATAGCATCATTTTATGTATTTGTCTCAGTCAATATGTAATCTTGTTAGTAATTTCTGTTTTATACAACGTGTATACACATCAAGAGAAAGTAATATTTGTGAATAACGTCAAAGAAGTTCTAAAAGGAAACGTGGCGTACAACAATAAAAGACAAACAAAAAGATTATTCTGGTCACTTTACGTAAGAAACACGTCAATGATCTTTAATCCTAACGCCAAAACTACCATTTTAATTGCAAAACTCACTCGAAATAATTACATTGAATTTTCATGTGTGAATTTTACACACGTAAAATAGCGGCCCTGTATTTATTATGAAAGGGAATTCAGAGATTTGAAATAGCCAGCCATATAAGGAACGTTTATGGAGCGTTAAGAGTAGGACATTACGCTCCAGCACGAAATGCTTCTGACTGAAGCAATCCTATTATTGCATCAAGAAAGGAACTTCAAATACAATCCTGTGCCTAAGTGACCCCATTAACGGGATTAACGCGAAAACTGGAAATTTGTAACTCTATGACAGATACTTAATTTAATTTTACCTTAATTGTAGAACTTCATTGTTTAAAATTATTTGCTTTAAACAACCTTGTTGTAAAGTAATTGAATTATTATATTTTCGAATATTAAATAAGTTATTTATACACAGCAGTCAAACGAAATAAAACTATGTGAGATATGTATCTTTTTTGATAACATAATAGATTTCTCACAGCGTTATTTTGTTTAAATGAACCGTGTGTTTTCAAGTTTTATTATTGAAACGTAACTTTATTGTTTCCTTTTGCCTAATAAAATAAATGCAATTTTAAGGTCTTTAGGCGTTAACATTTTTTGTTGTGTCACAGATGGAAATACAAACCATATCTTTTCATTGCATAGATGTTGCCCCCTTAAAGGAAATTATTTTCATACCTTATAATCATTTTTGCTACGAAGTAAGCTTTACCAAGGGTTTTAAGTCCACCCAAACGATTGTAAAGTAAGCAAAGTTATTAGGATGTATTGCATGATCACTCTTGTGCTCCTTCGGGTCATAATGACCCCAACTCCTGAAATATGAATTAAAACCAAAATAACAACAATTTTTATACATTTATTAACTTTATTTCTCTAATGCAACGCTTTTTATATGAAACGTGAAACTTACAATAAATTCAATCAAATTTAAATAAAAAAAAAGAAAACGGAATAAAAAATGTGTGATAATTGATATGATTCACTATTTCTTACAGTCGGGACAATAATAGGTCACGCGTTCTTTACACAAATATTTTTTACACTTAATGCAGGTCATATTAGTTTTGTTATCACATTTAGAAGGGAAAAATTTGCAGCGTGCTCGTTTGTTTTGTTGCTAGTTCCAGGAAGAGGTGCTAGAATTTTACCAATGGTTGTTGAATAGCTGTTACAATTGCAGCTGCTTGTTCATTATGGGAAGATGTTTTCTGGACAAAATGTAAGGATTTACCAATTGTTTGCCCAGTTGTTCCAAAACAGTCTTCTTTTGAACAAAACATTTTTATTCCAGTCTGGATTTATTTCGCGCCATAAGACGAAAGCATTATAGGCACAGGTATCTAAAATTCTGTAAAATAAGATTATGGGCCGTCGATTTGTTTTTCGTTTGCATGTGTATGCACCGATTAGCTGATCTAATGTATCAACTGCTCCTTTGGTAGAATTATAATCAAGTATAATTTGTGGTTTTTGTCTTCTCTGTCGCTTATTTGTTTCTGGTTATGAAACGTACTCATTAGAATAACCTTCTTGTATTTTTTTGGAATATAACTGCAGTAGCTTTAGTAAAATAAAATTTGGAACTATGCACAACGTTATTTACTTCCATGATAGGTAGCTCAGGCTTGCTTTTCCTGACAGTCCCTAACATAGTAAGATTTCTTTTGAGAAGCATTTGACCCAATTTATACGATGTAAAGAAATTGTCACAAGTTACATTCTGACCTCTTAGTCCATAAGTAAGGTCTAAAACTACTCTCAGCCCCTGATCCTTCTCAGGTTTTCCCCCAGGTGGTTTTCCGTATATACTTGAACTTCTAAAGCATAAGAACTTGCACTATCACAAAGCGTCCATATTTTGATGCCATATTTTGCTGGCTTGCATGGACAACGACCTCTAAATGCAACCAGCTGCTCGTCCACAGTTACGTTTTGCCCAGGATTGCATAATTTTGGTAGTATTTCAGCCCATTTGTCCCAAAATTCTCTAATAGGAGCCAACTTATCCCGTAGCCTTCTTTCTTGACGATCTTCTTTATTATCAAACCGTAACACGCGTGATATATAATAAAATCGTTTCAGCGACATTGTTGCGCGAAAAAGAGGTCTGCCTGTTTCTGCATTCCACAAACTTCTGGTAGATTCATCATGCGATCTGTAAACTCCTCCTAACAGTAACAAACCTATGTACGCCTGCAACGTAATGTCATCTAATTCTTGCCACTTGTCACCGTACACTCTACGACCTTCGATATTAGTCATTTTCATAATTATATTTTCCAGAGAACTATTGAAAAATTGCTGAAATGTAGGTTTTACATCCTGGATTCGTGCATTGCTGTATCTAGTTGGACCTGGAGCGACTTTTATGATATTTGCACTAGTTTCACGCCCTGATTGAGGAAATGGATCTGACATCCAAGTTATGACATTATCTTTAGATTGAACCGATTGAGCAGGTGGCATCAATTGCGTAGGATTTGTCCGTTCAGCATCATCGAAAAATCATAGTCTGACTGTTCATAGTCACCATCTTCACTGACTTGATCTTCTTCTTCAGAAGCTTCATCGTCACTGTCACTCAAATTATCAATAAGTTTTTATAAGTCTTCGCCACTAAGATAGTTTTTTGCCATTATTGTTATTTCAGCACTTTAGAAGAACTAGTAGTACGTACAACAAACCGCACTTTACTCTGCAACGTAACAAACAAAACTGTCGGTTGCATACTGCGACATGATATTTATACCTGCTGCTAGTCGCAAGTCTGTTCCTGTTTCGACTTGCACACGCGGCTACAAACCTGCCGAAGATGCTGTAGTAACTCGCATAGGTTTGAAAAAGCATGTGATGATTAAAGACCGGATCTATATGCATTTGCACATTTTTGCTAAATGTTTTCGAATTAGTTTAAGGTTTTCTTTGCGTTTCAGGTTATTCTAAACTAGACAACATTAGTTTTATACTGCATATAAATGCATATTTTGCAATAAATGCATATTTCTTTGCATATATAGTCATTTTTACGTTTTTTGTAAGATCTTTATCAAAATCGTAAAAATGACTAAATAATTTTATTTATATAAAAACCATAAAAATGAATTATCATATCACAATTTTTATCAGAAAAATTGAAATGTTTTATTTGAAAGGCAAACAAAAAAAAACACTTGTTCATATCTACCATCAGCTTCAAGGAATTGCTACAGTCCGGGACATGGCTCTAAAACTCCGAGGTCTGAAGAGGCAGAGGGATAAATTCCGCATAAAAACTAGACTCACGCTTGATATCATAGGCGTACGTAGTGTTATTTTTATACATAAGATAACGTAAAACGACAACTATTTTTTACATTTGCAAACTGCGTTGTGATTTTGCGTATATATTTTTTATAAAAAAAGCTTGCGTTTCCAAAATGTTGAAGTTTTAAAAGCTCCTTAACGCATTAAGTTTTATTTATAAAATACGGTGAACTAAGTTTACGCCACTGAATAATATCTTCAACGAAAATAGAATGTTATGTACAACACACATTTTGTGCGCAATAAGCCGGACGCGACCTTCGCGTTGATGATTTCCAATCGTTGAACTCAGTATTGACGGGTTTCGGAAATAAAATGGATTTTAGTGATATATGAATATGACTTATTAAAAGGATAAAATGTTAATATTTAATGCTTCAAAAGTGTTAATTATGTTATCATTATATTTTTATGTTATTATTATTATATTATTTTCAATATTTATATATTAATATTATTAAGTTACCACCAGAACCGATTCTAACGCGTTGGGGCACTTGGTTTGAGGCAACAGTGTTTTACCAGAAAAATTTTAATGACATAAAAAATGTATGTGTAATAATAATTTAAAACATCAAAATTCTGAATTTTAACATTTAAAATAAATTGTTTTAGGTAATTGACAGTTTCGACAGCTCACAATCAGCAGCAATAAAAGAAGCAAATAATGACAAAATACAAAATGAATTAGCTTACATTGCCACTAACTTTGCAGTACTGATTCAAACAATTAAAGCACTAGAATCGGCAGGTGAATCACTAGTGCAAAATTTGGAGAAAATAGCAGTTATCTGTAAATCTTTAGCAAATGCACCAGGGATAGTTGCTAAAAAAGCATATAATAAACTTGAAGCTGTTCTAACAAAAAATCCTGGTTTGACACTTTTAAGTCAAATATCCGAGGTTTTGAATGGCTCCAGTTCAATACACTGGGCACTAGAAGTAGAGAAAGTTGCCCGACTATAAATTTATGCACCTGTAACAATGTGTGATGTAGTTAAAGATCAAAATTGATTTTGCGATATAAAAAATATCTAGTATCAGTTACAGAAGACAAAATTTATACGCCCGAAAACTTGGAAAAGTATCTTATTTGTCATTTTAATTGTAAGTAAACTTCATATCATGTGTAACGCAAGAACACTATTAAAATTGAAAAAATGCTTTGCTTGATTTTAATTTTTAATGCATATGCGCAGTATTTAAATGCATATTTAAACTGCATATTTCGACAAAATCTGTTTACATTTAGCATACATGCATCAGTTTTGACTGTCTTAAATGCATAATAAAATCCGGCCTCTAGTGATGACATACATATTATCTATTCTCAAATTTTCAATACAAAATAATTGGAAATACAAAATTTATACGTCCTAAACTAATGTATTACAGCCTTTGGGTCATTAATGACCTGAGGAACATCAATGTAACAATCATGTTTAAAAAAATAAGTTTTGATTTAATTTTAAAAAATTAAAACAATTAACAAGCCACCTCATTCTTCAATGCATTAGAATTACTTTAAAGTCATTAACCACGAGGTTTAGATATTAATAAACAAAAAAGTTATCTAAATAACAATTTTATTTCGGGTCACATATACCCGAAGGTAACAGCGGGTTAATATTTGCACTACTATCGGTTTCAAAAAGCAAGATAGGTCAGTTTGAAGGCCCTTAATTAGTCGGGCTAGCACGTTTTATGTGCCATTTTTAATTTAAAACGAAAGTATAATAATTTCTTTACAGATCGAGTAATCATAGCGGTATCTAACCTTTGCCAGACTGTCTTCAAATAACAGTGGCATTACTCTAACGTTAGTAGCTTTGTATCGGTGTCTGACGTTGACGTTGCACAAAGTGGCGTAATAAATATTCCGCGCGATTAATTATAAGTTTTTTCTGTCTTTCAAATTTGGTTTCAAATGAATTAAAAGTAGTTTGTGATTTAATTTGAATATATACTAATAGTTTTGATATTTTTACAACAAATTACTAAACAAATAGCGCTATAATAATTAAATCACAAACTACCTTTAATTCATTTGAAACCAAATTTGAAAGACAGAAAAAAAAACTTACATAATTAATCGCGCGGAATATTTATTACGCCACTTTGTGCAACGTCAACGTAAGACACCGATAACAAAGCTACTAACGTTAGGAACGTAATGCCACTGTGAGTACTCTTGCAAGACAGTATGGCGGTAGGTTAGATAGCCGCGTGACTATGATTATATACTAATAGTTTTGATATTTTTACAACAAATTACTAAACAAATAGCGCAAAAATAATATAATATCCACAATAATAAATCGTTTTTATTCACATTTCATAGGTTTGGCGTGCCTATAAGATATCCAAATGGCCTGACTGAGGCGGAGCTGCAACTTATTACAGATGCAATTGTGAATGAGCAGGCTGAGGATGAAGTAGGTGGTACAGAGGAGAAGGAGAGTTCAGAAGATGAGGCCATCAATGAAATTCAACATGACTCGTTATCAGAAATACAAGCAAGTGACGAAGAACGTTTAGAAAGTGATGGCAGTTTGGAAGGTAGTGAAACTCTTTCAGAATGTTCAGACCAAAATGAAAATATTTTTGTTGGTAAAGATAAAACAACAGTATGGCATAATAATCCATTCGTCAGTAAATTTAGTAAAACAAATCGCAAAAATATAATAAAAATTTTTCCTGGACTAAAGCAAAATTCAACCAATATCAATGATGAACTAAGTGCTTTTCAAATATATTTTCCGGACGACATTATTGAACATATTGCTTTGTGCACAAATATATTCATTGAAACAATACAAGGAAATTTTGACCGATCAAGGGACGCCAGAAGAACTTCCAAAAATGAAATTTTAGCGCTAATGGGATTACTTTTTATTTCTGGTGTTAAGAAGCAAAACCATACCAACTTCCTCGAGTTGTGGACGAATGATTGATCGAGAATTGAATTTTTAGGGCATGCATGAACTATAAGACATTCTTGTTCTTGCTGTCAGTGTTACGATTTGACGACAAAAGAACTAGGCATGAAAGGCAAACAAGTGATAAACTTGCCCCAGTTAGATTTATGATTGACAATTTTGTTTCTAACTGTAAGGAAAACTTTTGCCTTGGCGAAACGTTGACAATAGATGAAATGTTAATTCCATTTACAGGGAGGTGTTCTTCCATCCAGTACATTTAGCATAAGCCCGCGAAGTACGGGTTAAAAATGTTTGTTGTATGCGATTCAAAGACATTTTACGTTTCTAATTTGGAACTGTATTGTGGTGTACAGCCAGAAGTTCCCTATAAGCAGTCTAATATCCCGACAGATATTGTTCATCGGCTAGTCCAACCGTGGAAAGGGCATAACCGCAATTTAACCTGTGATAATTGGTATTCTAGCTATCCACTAGCAACATCACTTTTGAAGGATAAAATGACTGTGGTTGGAACACTCAAGAAGAACAAACGGGAGATACCCTTAGAACTCCTTCCAAATAAAACAAAACCAGCACGTTCAAGTGTTTTTGCATTTCAAAAAAATGTAAGTCTCGTTTCTTTTGTACCAAAACGAAATAAATCTGTGGTTCTAATATCAACCATGCACAGTGACGCAAATGTGGATGAAGAAACTCAAAAACCCGAAATTATACTCTTTTACAACTCCACAAAAGGTGCTGTAGACTGTGTTGACCAGATGTGTAGTAACTACTCTGTATCGAGGAGAACCAACAGATGGCCTTTGTGCATCTTCTTTCAGCTACTCAGTATTGCTGGAATAAATGTCCAAATTTTGTACAATGCAAAAAATATAGAAAATCCTTGCATGTACAGAAGAGTTTTACTAAAAAATCTGGGTATGTCGCTAATGAAACTTCATCTCTCTAAAAGGGCTCAAATCAAATCTTTACCTTCTGACATAAAAGCAATTCTGTCGAAATATAAACATCAAGAAGACCAAGAGGAAGAGCCGCCAGCAAAAAAGAAAAGTGGTCGATGTGTGTTTTGTACTAAAAAAAAGGAACAAAAACACAACTATAAGATGTTCACGGTGTCAAAAACTGGCTTGTAGTGAGCACGTAACAAAAACAATTTTGTTTATTGAGTGCAACCACCAAAGTGATAATCAAAGTGATTAATTTTATTATAAATACGATTATCATTCATTTTCATGCGACTTTTCTGATGTTTGTATAATTTCTTAATTTCCAGAATATTTACTGTTTTTGTTGTTAGTGTAGATTGTCATTGTCTCAATATATGCATAAGCACTCAAATTTATTGTTTTGATACCTGGTTTATATTATAGTAATCAAAAACAGCAACAAAATGTAGTGGCACAGAAAATGTGCCGCGCGACTAATCAAGAGAAATTTTGAGGCGCGACTAGTTAAGGGTTAAAAATTAAATTATCATACAAAATGTAGTTTTGCGGCCCGTGTTTTACATACGGTCGGTTTCGGTGCTCGCAGATTTCTTATTTTTGTCTTAAAATGTGCGAAATTTTAACCAGTGACATATCTAAGTAATATAATGGCAACTGCAGTTTCAAATTTAGAAAAAATGTTTAAATTTTGAAGAAAGATGATGTGTTCCCGATACATGCAAACTTCGCTCTAAATGCAAATATTTTCGTTTTAAGTGGACCGACATATAGGTTTTAATTATTCTTTAACGTTCCGTATTAAAGTACACGCATTTATCATGTAGTTTAATCCCGATTAATAAATAATTAAATTTTCAGTCGAGAGAGAGAAAGATAACGGGCTACGATGGACGAGCATCGACTCAATACGAATGCCGTCGCATGTGCGATGCACGAAGTCGAGCTTCACTCTGCTAAAATAAACGTTCCTTAAAGAATATTATTTTTTCGGCCGATTTATTAAGAATATTGATCAAGACATCTGGTATGAGGACAAGGATTTTTTTTATTTATATTATACAATTTAAGGTACATATTAAATAAGGACAGCAGAAACTACAAAAATCAACAAATAATTGTGTGGAATGTGAAATGAGAAAATACCGTAACAATAATGACTATTTAATGCATTTTCTGTTATATTACAGCTATATATAATGTTCTTAGGAGTAATATATTTTCGGAAATGACGTAAATTGTTACGAGTTACTTATTAGTTACCACAGTACTGTAGTAGAAGTTCGGTTGTGTTAGTGAACGTATTTTCAAAGTGCAAAAAGCTTTTACTTTGGCGGAAAAGGGGCTAATATTAAATGCCAAAAAGTATTTACAAGAAAAGAAATCTCGTGGATTATCTGAAGATGTGACTAAGTTGTTGAACGTACGGAAAAGTGTCTTAACATCTCCCAGCCCTCCGTTTATGGAGTATTCGCCGAAGAAAAAAACGAAATGGTTTGTTTAATCCTATTACTATAGAAGAGTCTCTTCCAGATATTACTAGATCAATGGTGTTGGACTTTTACGTTGAAGGAGAGTTTCCTACTGTAAAAGAAGTGCACACAAGATTAAATAACGAAGTTGAAGATTTCCCAAGTAGCCTACGCAGATGGTTAGTAAGTCTAAAGTTTACTTACAAATAATGTTATAAAAAGCCTATTTTAATGGAATGTCCTTCAGTTGCGACACAAAGAGCCGAAATTTTGATACGAATAAAGCATTTTCGTAATAACGCTTGGGAGATTCTTTGCACGGATGAAACATGGTGTGGATCAAATCATACCAAGGCCAAAGGATGGCAGGTGGATGTGTCTACGGAGGAAAGGCATGATAATTTTGATCGTTTTCGCGGAGTTTTGCAGGTATGCTTAACAAATGTATTTCTTATCATATATACGCCTTCATCACACAAAAGCATTCTAAAAATACGCCATTTCTTTTAGTGTGCATATAACTTATATTCTTGTTTTAAATATCTATAGGAAGTAAACAGATTTCGAGTAGGTACAATGTCGCCAAGCGGTTCTGAAAAACGCGTAATTTTTCTACATATTGGAAGTTGTCCAGGATTTGTTGATGGGGTGCCTTAAATCGTATAATATAAATAAAAAAATCCTTGCGCTCATACCAGATGTCTTGATTAATATTCTTAATAAATCGTCCGATAAAATAATATCGTATTGAGTCGTCGACCGGAAGCTCCTCCAACGTAGCCCGTTCTCTCTCTCGAGTGAGAGTTTAATTATTTATTAATTGGGATTAAACTGCATGATAAATACATGTATTTTAATACGGAACGTTAAAGAACAATTAAAGCTACATGTCGGTCCGCTTAAAACGAAAATATTTGTATTTATAGAGAAGTTTGCACGTACCGTCATTTTTTTTCAAAATTTAAATATTTTTTCAAAGTTTGAAACTGCAGTTACCTTTATATCACTTCGATATGTCACTGGTTAAAATTTCGCACATTTTAAGACAAAAACAAGGAAGCTACGAGCACGGAAACCGAACGTGTGTAAAACCCGGGCAGCAAAACTACATTTTGTATGATAGTTGTAAGATAGTTAATTTACAAAGCTAAATGTCTAAATTATTTTCTGAGTGTTATTATATGTCTACAGGGAAGATCTCTGCCAAGTTTCACATCAATTGGGCTTACAATAAAAAGGTTATAAGCTTTCAAACTGACCTATCTTGCTTTTTGAAATCGATAGTAGGTATTATTAATCATGTGCCTATTTATTGGAAACAGGACGCATTAACTTATTGAAATAAAACCTTATAAGTCAAAATGTCTGGTGTGGAACAACACACGATCTTCCAATCTTCAAAATGGAAATTAAAAGAAAATGAATTAATTTTAATAACAATTTTTTTAAAATAATTATGCAACCACTTTTATAAGTTCATTACGAAAATAGACAACATCGTAAAAACAAAAACAATAATCTATTTAAATGGGCGTTTAAAATTTCATGTCAGATAACATATATCTGGTGTAGAACAACAAATGACCTTCCGACCAACAAAGAGACTGATAAAAATGAAATAATTTTAATAATAATTTTTTTGATAATTATGCACCCTTTTTTTAACACGTTCATAATGAAAATAGGATGTATTGTAAAAGCAAAAACCATAAACTGGCCCGATGGGCGTTTAAAATTATATGTCAGGTATAAGTTAATAGAAATCTAGATGCCAACCCAAACAAATTCCACTGTCGCCCGCTTCTATAAAAATATCGATAAAACAATTTAAGTTTTCAATCACATTTATTTAATTTTTAGACTTATTCCACTTTATATTAAGAACGTTTTAAAGAAAAGTTGAGTAAAATAAGTTTTGTATAAAAATATGTCCACATTTTCTTATTAAATTAATCACCATTCCGATATTAAAAAAAAATTTGAACTAACATTTAAACTCTACCTTACAAAACTTTTTGGCCCAAAATTGCGCGTTGTATCAAACAATCGCATAGATAGGTGATGAAATTTAATTACTTCAAACTGATATTTTAGCCATAAGCACATTTCTTTCTTTCAGTTTCAATTTCAGGTTATAAACTTTGCTTACAATAAAAAACGTTAAATTACAAACGTTATAAATGTATCTCTGTGCATGTTGTTCTTTGTTGATCTCGATATTTTGAATATACACCTCTCATCGCCGATAGAATTTTCCCAAAATCTAGGGAGAGGGAGAGGGACAGGGAGAGGGAGGGAGAGGGAGAGGGAGAGGGAGAGGGAGAGGGAGAGGGAGAGGAGAGGGAGAGGGAAGAGGGAGAGGGAGAGGGAGAGGGAGAGGAGAGGGAGAGGGAGAGGGAGAGGGAGAGGGAGGGAGAGGGAGAGGAGAGGGAGAGGGAGAGGGAGAGGGAGGAGGGAGAGGGAGAGGGAGAGGGAGAGGGAGAGGAGAGGGGAGAGGGAGAGGGAGAGGGAGAGGGAGAGGGAGAGGGAGAGGGAGAGGGAGAGGAGAGGGAGAGGGAGAGGGAGAGGGAGAGGGAGAGGGAGAGGGAGAGGGAGAGGGAGAGGGAGGGAGGGAGAGGGAGAGGGAGAGGGAGAGGGAGAGGGAGAGGAGAGGAGAGGAGAGGGAGAGGGAGAGGGAGAGGGAGAGGGAGAGGGAGAGGGAGAGGGAGAGGGAGAGGGAGAGGAGGGAGAGGGAGAGGGAGAGGGAGAGGGAGAGGGAGAGGAGAGGGAGAGGGAGAGGGAGAGGAGAGGGAGAGGGAGAGGGAGAGGGAGAGGGAGAGGGAGAGGGAGAGGGAGGGAGAGGGAGAGGGAGAGGAGAGGGAGAGGAGAGGGAGAGGAGAGGGAGAGGGAGAGGGAGAGGGAGAGGGAGAGAGGGAGAGGGAGAGGGAGAGGGAGAGGGAGAGGGAGAGGGAGAGGGAGAGGGAGAGGGAGAGGGAGAGGAGAGGGGAGGGAGAGGGAGAGGAGAGGGAGAGGGAGAGGGAGAGGGAGAGGGAGAGGGAGAGGGAGAGAGAGGAGAGGGAGAGGGAGAGGGAGAGGGAGAGGGAGAGGGAGAGGGAGGGAGAGGAGAGGGAGAGGGAGAGGGAGAGGAGAGGAGAGGGAGAGGAGAGGGAGAGGAGAGGGAGAGGAGAGGGAGAGGGAGAGGGAGAGGGAGAGAGAGGAGAGGGAGAGGGAGAGGGAGGATTTACCTAAAACCATATTGGTGATCACTAAGGGGTTTGCTAGATTCAAGTAAAATGAGTAGTTGCTGATTGATGGTTTTTTAAATGACTTTAGACAAAGTGCAAGTGGTGAAAATTGGTAGCTAGCTGGAGCGATCGCTCTAGACACCTATTTTGTAATATGTTAAACATTGGCATACTTATATGGCGAAGGGGGTTCCTCAGATTACATAGAGGTCGTATAGCGCTTAGATACGACTGGTACTTATTCAAAGGGGAATACTTCAACAAAATGTCCGTAGCACCGCGTTACGGGGTCACGCTTACTGATGATCGGTTCTATAAGGTCGTATCGAAAATGAATTGGTTTCATAGCGTATGAGGAAAAGGTGATTAGTGGCATATCTTTTCCAGAATTATTAAGACGCGAGTTTGATACAAATAAATGCACAAAAAGATAGGCTTAGTTTACAAAATCAGTAACCTTCAGATCCGTCAAGTGATCAGGGGGGGTAAATGAAGATGTCCCAAAGTGTTTACTGCTTTGCTTTCGCTGAAGACAAAATTTACGGCTGCTCAAAGGAGATGCAGCTAGTTCATTGGATTTTAGTTGCTCAACGAACTTTTTATGTTTAGTGGTAACACTTCGCACATACTTATAGCATCAGCGTGTTTTGTGTGACTCTCTACCATTTCATATGGTATAAGATTTATTTTGAAAGATATTTCATCAATTCAAGGCCTATTGAGGCTGCGTTGGAAACGGGAATTACCTTTACGATTTTGTTTTTTGGGAATGTATAACTCCATGCCATGAAAATGAGTTCACGTACTGAAAAAGCAACGCCCGAAGACGAGGACGACTTAAAAAAGAGATTCACGTCATGTAAAAGTTACAAATAATTCTTCTATTCATTCCATTGAGCTGACTTAAGAATGTTTAGATATTCCTAGTGGGAAAGAACTAATATTCTACAAATAAGTATGTTTGATATGAAAAAGGAGTCTAGAAGATATAGATATAGAGTATAGTTAGTCTTATCAAAGAATTTTGTAGGTTCCGAAATCATTTTTTTTGAGATCACATGAAATCGCAAATGTTTCTGAACTATGACCAGCAGGATTAGTAGTACATGGAAATTGAAGCCAATATCTCAGAAATGAGATATCTCAAGATGGAGATAGATGATAATCAACTTTCACACTAAGGTAATCAAACATTTCTTGAAAGTTACTGTCAGTGGGAGACCTGTAGGTGCTACAGTGGAATTTAATAAATTTAGAACCAAATCTCGACAAATTATTATAATTCAAAAAAAAAAGAAATGCTCCTGCAATGCCTTTGAAATATTCATTTGTTTGTCCTTCTTATTGAAAGTTAGAGTAAAGATTGTATTGCAGACAAATCAGTGTTTTTGGAGGAGACTTCTGTTTCAGGTAAGAAATGTCAGATGAAAATCAATCAAGATGTTGGGGAACAGCATTAATGACATGATACCGCGGATCTTACAATAATGGATCAGATAGTAAGTTCTTTTGATGACCGAAACCGCTTCGCACCTGCCTTCCAGGACATCCGAACAGGACAGTATTTTTTGCGCTAGAAACCAGGGACATCCTTTTTTTAAATTTTTGATTTTCAATCCGATAGGAAAAAAACAGGACGAGAGGATGAATAAGATGGAAATAGATTAAAGATAAGCAAAAAGGTAACAGGCAGCGCTTACCGAGCTCAGAGAATCGGAAAATCAATATTAAGGAGCCCATGGCAAAGGTAGTGGTGCCTTCCCGACTGGTATGGGGCACACATTGCTCGCATAATACTCCACATGAATACTTTTATCGTTGTAGATGGAATGAGTCAACAAACAAACACCTAAATAGGTAAACTCCAAATATACACTCTCTAAACAAACAGACGAACAGACAGGCTGCCTAACAATTACGCACGAATTATGCAAGAAAAAAACACGCTTGTATGGAGGTATTTGCGTGTTTTCACGGTCTTGTTCGCTAGTTTCCTTGTTTTGGGGTTTGAGTGCTTAAATGTCATGTTCTAGTTTCTTGTGTATTTAGTCCATGTTTGGATTTTTATTACTAGTTTGTTTGTTTTTAAGATTGCGTGTTTGTATGCTTAGACTTTGAGTAACTTTTTCCTTTGTGCTGGTATTTTTGGGACTTGACGTGTTTAGGTGTGTATCTGTGTTTGAATGTGTTAGTTTGCTGATAGATGTATGCACAGTTTAGTTACATTGGTATGTTTTCTTCCTTTTTTTGGTGCATCTTTGGGGAGTTCGAGGGTTTGTAGATATATGTTTTCTCGTTTACTTCTTTGGATATTTATTTGGTGCAGGTTTCTTTGTGTTGGGTGTCTACTTGTTTACGTATCTGTTTGTTGGATGCTAATTTTTTTGCATGTTTTAGTTTCTATAGTATATTTTTCTTGCTTGTTTGTGTGGTAGTAGGGGCTTGTTTGCTAATTTCTTTGTTTTGAGCATTGCGCGTTTGCATGTTTGTACGTATGGACGTTCAGTAACTTACGTCCTTTGTGTTGGAGTGTTTCCTTGATTGCTAGCGTTTTTGTATTTGTAGGTCCACGTGTTCGGATTTATTCGTTTGATAGTTGCATTACTCTCATGCGTTTGTTTGCTATTAGATTTTTATGTGTTTTAGCTAGTTTGGTAGGTTTGCTTACTTGTTTTATGTATGTTTTCGGGTGTTGGGGTGTTGGTAAGTGAATTTTGTGGTGTTTGTTAAGTAACTTATTACCCATCTTTTTTTTATTATTAGTGTTTATTGCACCATCTTGAGTAGCACATACGACTCCCTCTGTTGCAAAATACAATATACCCAGTTTCGACCAGTCTACTGACACCTCCTTATCAATTTCCCCAAAAGTGTTGGATGCTTGCCATATACCATATGATTTTTACAGTTAGTTTCAAAGTTTAATCGAGGTTCACAGTCTAAATCTTTTTTGTTTAAGTTAAGTCCCGAAAATTTTTTATTTGAGGTAATATGAGTTTTACCAAACAGATTATCCAAAGGGTGGAAAGAGTTTCTTAATAGAATTGTTTGAGCTTCGCATAAGTTAAATAAATTTAATAAACCTCGACCCCCACATTTTGTTTTGATATATAATATTTCTCCTGCATATTTTATTTGTTAATATATGTATTTATTTAACATTTTTATAGTCAAGATATCCGTGGCATTTAAATCTGTTTCTGGCCATTTGGGAATTCCAAAATAATATGATAAGACAGGAATCGCTCAAATGTCTATTGCATTAGTCATATTCCTAAAATTTAATTTCGCTTTTAAAATAATTTTGGGTCGATTGATGTAATTTTGCCTAAATTCATTTTCTAAAGAAGTATTATCCAAAACAAAATGTTGTTTAATACTAAAATATTTGTAAAATTCATTAGGTAACTGATTTTATTTACAATTTCCGGTATTTTTAATAATATTAATTTTCGCAGATTTATTATAACCAGATTCCATAGAGATATCGTCACTAAATAATTTTGTGGTTTGGATAAGATTTTCAAGTTGTGTTTCATATCTGGAATATAATTTTAGATCATCCATGTATAATATGTATAATGAGTTATATAACTGTTATCCTTAAAATTTAAAAGAAAACCTGAAAAAGAATTATTTAATACCTAATTTAGAAACTGGGCGTAAAGTTAAACAAAACCAAAGGGGACTTTGAAGAATGCCGTGTTTAATTTTAAGTGATATAAAATTGTTCGGTCCATTTATAATATTGGTGTTCCAATAATGCATTAACGATTCCAAAAGATTAATAAATTTTTATAAATTTTTAGAATTACTAATAACCAATAATGAGGAATAGAGTCGAATGCTTTTTTATAGCTGATATAGCATGCAAACTGCCTTTTTTTGCTTCTGCACAAGAGGTTATAATTGTATCATTAGTCAGTGGTCCACGCCATACCATTGTTCGTCCTATAGAAACTTTTTGTTCAAAACTTATAGTACAATCTATTTTGCAATGATTTTGAATGCTATTGGGTAGAATAGATGTAAATAATTTATAAATTGTCGGTAAACACGTTATAGGTCTATAATTCTGTAGTTCCTTTAATCTACAGATTTAAAACTCACGATAGCCACGGATACCATGACGTAACTGGAAAGACATCGAAGAAGAAAATTATGGACTCACGAATTGATGAAGAAACACAGAAAACACTGATACCGAGAGAAAAGTCGTCTAGATGCCCGAAGATGCACGGACTGCCTAAAATACACAAGGACGGTGCCCCACTACGGCCGATTGTTAGTTCTATTAGAGTACCGTTACAAGCGCTAGCTAAGTACTTTGCGAAGTAGTAGTATAGCTACCGCACTTCTGATCCACTTTTGTCACTAGATTTGTCACCAGATCTAGAAAAAGTCACCAGAAAAGTCACTAGATTTCTAGGTTGGTAACATTGCCTATTTCAATGCTAAGTCAAGGCCACGTTGTTGGTAACCCTGTGAAGTATAACCCTGCTAAGTCAAGGCCACGTGTTAGGTTGGTAACCCTGCTAAGTCAAGGTCACTCCTGTTGGTGAAATCGGAAGGGGGGGATTTAAAATTTTGGTCAAGGTAAACATAGAAGTTGCAAGGTAATCAAAAATAGTATTCAAGGTCGAAGACTTACGGAGGTGTCATATTACATTTCTTAGAAATATAAAAATGTGAAAAGCTAAAAAATAGAAATTGCAAGGTAATCATAAATGTAAGAATATAATTTTCAAGGTCAAACTTTTTGGAGCTGATCATCATCATATTATATTTCTAGTCAAGGTCAAAAGTAGGTATTTAACAAGTTTAAGCATGTTGTAATATGTAGGGCGCACATTTCTTATATAAATTGCAGAGAGCTGTATGTTGAGATCAGTCTGCAACTCGTAATTGTTAAATAAACAAACACGAATTGAAGAATTTAAAACACTCCTAAACACGAAGGATGTGTTTATAAGTAGTTTGGGTGCAGCTGGCAAAACAACAAACATAACATTTTCTTTTTAATAGTAGCACCCCTACCATATGTAAAATTGAAATACTAGAATTATTTTCTTAAGCAGCGTTTAGTCATAGTGAAATTGTGAGCAAGTAAAGTCATGCAAGTAGCAATAAAATCATTTCTGGAACGATCGAAACTCAGAAGTTCACCGTTATATATAGATAGCTCACATCATTGCAGTAACAATCTGAATAATAATTTAACATTTTGTTGTTGGTGCTGTCAAAATAGTGATGGTGGTAGTAGTAGTAAAAATGAAGAGAAACACGATGAAGGTTATTCTTCTGCTAAGACTGACTGGACATCATCACTTCAATATAAGGATGAAGTGTATAAACAAGCAGCTAAAATAAAATAAACTCTGCATTAACAATACCAGGCCAAGTAATTGACGAATCCGCGTAAAACATTAATTGTAAATGAAGCAATGAAATTAGTGCAAATATTTTTAAACTTGTAACCTTCAATAACAATAATTGTAATCTGTAGTAGGTAATTTTACATGTTATTCCTACACAGGCGTTACAATAACATATAATGTTCGTGAATAAGAATTTTTATTAAAATTAAGCCAATAGAAACCATTTATGTGTTGTATTGATTGTTAAAGCTAATTGTACATAAATCACACATTATTTTAACATAAAAGCCAAACATTATTGGGTACATACAGTATTAGTTATTAACGCAAAAATTAATCTTAAGAAAGTACGCTGAATTTTAACATTGCCATTGAAGTCTTGACAACTACAATATAAAATGTAGCATTTACGTGGAACTTATATCACATGTAATTGAAGATATAAAGTAAGAATCAGTTTAATATATAATATTGCTTATTTTTCTGCATTTCAAACTGGAAAAAATAATCCTAAAAATCTGATACTAGTTTCCTATTTTTTATATTAGTTTTGCGAATAATTAAATATTCCCCCAATTCTATACAATGGAAATAATTTAAGCATTAGACAAAGTTCTTTTGTTTAATCGTCTTACCCAGGTAGACACATATCTCTAAATTGATTGTGTGGAGTTTTCAATATTCTTATATTATTTGTACACTCATAATTTCAAAAGAATAGCTTAAACTAACAATTAACAATTTACATTTCAATAGTTTAATTTTTTCACATTTCTTTCTTAAAGAATCTTATATTTATTTTCGTTTACTGCATCCTGTGGGCGTTTTTTAACATAATTTTCAAATAAATCGGTGTTTCAAATTCGGACTCATTTGGTATATACGATGCAGCCCTTAAAAAGCACGAATATAGCTGCCACTACTTAGCCTACACAAGGTCACGTAAGTATATTCAGACAAGCTGTATATATAAGCGACCTCTGCAGCGTGATGACAATTGTATGTACAATGACAGTTTGTACATGTATTATGTATATTATCTATATTATAGAGCCCACCCTGAAATTCGTATTTACGAGTTTTTTCATATGTACAATCATATTTTGATGTACACGTGGGTACCTTAGAAAGCCCACAGCCGGGCTTCACATATGAATAAATAATAATTGAGGTTGCAGTCAATAGTAAATAGACCAGGAAAACTCTTTGTTACTAAATCGAGCTTTCAGAATCAACTTATTCCATTATCAAGGCACTAAAATTAGAATGAACAATTAAGCTTGCATAACTATAAATATAAATAAACAGCTACCTAACGTGAGTTACTAATTAAAGTTAAACATACACACACAATAAAATTTGTAACAAAACGTAACGATTAACATAAAATGTGAGAGCTTATGCAAAGTTGCCGGGAACTATCTAAAACTACAAAGACAACAATTGTCAATAATGTAACACCTAGATAAGACGAAAATATAAAGTTAAAATTTAAAATAAACAAAGAAACAATGCTAAAGCATGAAAACAAAATTTGGTAAAATGACTGGGACAAGCAATGCAATAATTTATCAATTCAATTTTAAAATTAACGACACTAAACAATCAAAAAAGTAAAATAACTTAATTTAATAATAATATAAATTGAAAAATACTTAATCATCATTAGAATTTTGTACATTTCTTTCAAATAAAAGAATATAACTGAATATGCTACTAAGTTTATGTTTATTTAAACATCACTACTAGCATTAATTCAGTCAAGATTACTATAATATATATATATATATATATATATATATATATATATATATATATATATATATATATATATATATATATATATATATATATATATATATATATATATGTTACATATACAGGGTGTTTGAGAAAGATGCGGCAATATTAAAGGTGGTGATTGCCCAGGTTATTTTACACAATAAAGTTCCTATAAACATAAGTCCGCAAACGCCTCGTTACCGATCTACAGCATGTTGAAGTTTAATTTAAAGAAACAGTCAAAATTAGATTTTTCCAAAACGGTTTGAGATATCATAATGAAATTTTACGCGTGTCAATAGCTGTGGGAGACGCATATTTTGAAATACAACACGATGTTTCAGCCGTACCATTGGCGCGTGTATTGGCACGCCACAGGCTATTTTTCAAGAAAAGAGTGGGATGCCGCTTCTTTTTTCAATTGTGAAGAAAAAATCTCTCTTGACTTTTTATCGTACGACGTACCGTTTTTGAGTAAAAAAAAGAACATTTTAATTCATATCCATTTATTACAGAAAAAAAGTTTTAAAAATCAAGGGTTTCATTCAAGGGCAAAAACAAATATTTCACCAAACCAAATATTTTACCAACAAAAAATTACAAAAATTGTTCAAAGTGACCACCTCGAGTTCGGATGCAAGAATCCAATCTTTTCCTCATTGACTGGCGAACTCTCTCAAAAACACCAGGATCTGTTTTAAATGAGTTGAACACAGAAATGATTCGATTTCTTAAGTCTTCTACGTTTTCCAATGGAGTAGCGTACACCAAGGACTTAAAATGGCTCCACAGGAAAAAATCAAGGGGATTTAAGTCCGGGGATCGTGCAGGCCATAAGTGAGGTTCACCCCGGCCAATCCAACGATTTCCGTATGCTTGTGTTAAGAAATCATGCGCTACTTGACTAAAGTGGGCTGGTGCGCCATCGTGCATATACCACATTGCATCTCTAATTGCTAATGGTATGTCCTCCAGAAATACAGGGAGCGTGTTTTTCAAAAACTTGCGATACACCTCTCCGATAAGTCTCCCGGGTAGAAATACCGGTCCAATTAGGCAGTCACCCACAATCCCCATCCAAACGTTCAAAGAAACCTGATGTTGAAAACGATATTCAGCAATTTAATTTGGATTTTCTTCACACCATACATGTTTATTATGGAAATTCCGTATAGCATTTCTTGAAAAACTCGCTTCATAGGTGAACAGAATCAACATCAGGAGTTGAGGGATTTAAACCATTTTGTGCAAAAGCCATTGACAGAATGCAACGCGAGGAGGAAAATCAGCAGGAAGAAGTGCTTGAACGAGTTGTGTATGGAATGGATACAACAAATTTTCCTTAAGAATGTGCCAAATAGTCCCATTACTTACATCCAAAGCGTCAGCAATTTTTCGAGTAGAAGTACCTCGATCTTCTTCAATCATGTTCAGCACATCCTCTTCCAGCTCTACCGTTCTTGCTGTCCTTGACCTTCCTGCTCCTCCATTTCGTCTTAATGTGCCTGTTTCACAAAGACGCCGATGAATATATTCGAAAGTTTTTCTATTAGGAGCAATACGGCCCGGAAATCTTTCAGTATACAATCGCCTAGTTTCTAATGCATTCCCATCAGCAAGTCCATAAATGTATTGCATGTCGGTCATCTCGGCATTCGTATAGCGATTCATGATAAGGAACTTCAACAAATTCGACACATAAAAAATTATTAATCACGAAACTTATTCAATATGTCAGTGATATGTCAATGAATAATACAGAAATGTTTAAAAATATTTTTGTACGCATGATAAATGGACATTCACCCAAATGTTTTTGTTACTCAAAAACGGTACGTCGTACGATAAAAAGTCAAGAGAGCTTTTTTATTTATAATTGAACGAAGAATTAAAAAATATTTTTATATTTAGAGAAATCAGAGGCATCCTACTTTTTTCTTGAAAAATACCCTGTGACGCGCCAATACCCGCGCCAATGGTACGATTGGAACATCGTGTTGTATTGCAAAGTATGCGTCTCCCACGCGTAAAATTTCATTATGATATCTCAAGCCGTTTTGGAAAAATATAATTTTGACTGTTTTGTTAAATTAAACTTCAACACGCTGTAGATCGGTAACGAAGCGTTTGCGGACCTATGTTAATAGAAACTTTATTGTATAAAATGACCTGGGAAATCACCCCCTTTAATATTGCCGCATCTTTTTAAGCACCCTATATCAACGTGTCCCAGATAACATTTCCAGCATGGGGATCTCGCTTATTATAAAAGATACAGATTTGGTTAAATTAGATGGATTACTCCTAAGGATTAGTGAAATTATAGGACAGTCTCCAATTTCCAAATTTCCATGTATTTTAAGACTTATGGCAAGAAAAAGAAAAATGTCAAATTTCTTTTTCTTGTAATATCTTTTTTGTTATATTAGACATATAAATTTTATTTGCACTTTCTTAAGATATCTTTTATGCAGAATTTAAATATCAATTTGGATTTTTTTTTGCACTTTCTATTTTTTAGTTTCAACCCCTAAATTAAATTTTTCTTATGAAACGACAAGTCGACTTTGAAATAATTGATCGTGTTTTTTTATCCTCTTTACAATGATATAGCACATGTACTATCTATTTTTAAAAACAACAAAGAAAATTAAAAAAAAATTATTTTATTAAAGACTAACAATAAGCAGGCCGTGAAACATAAAAACACAATCGAATTTAATGTCACTTGAAAATTATTCGTTCCAGAATATTTTTGTGTCAAACTTAGCTTTATTTACTAATACTGAAAAGTTTGATATGTTGAGTTGTTACATCTTGCCTCATAAAAACAGTATAGAAGCTGAACGGATGTACTTGAGCCTGTATCCTGAAAGAAGGCAGCCGAGTGCTCGTACGTACAGAAATTTGGTAATTAATTTAAAAGAATATGGTTCATTTTCAAAACCTACTAGAAATTAGAAACTACGGAATGAAGATGCAGAACTAAATGTATTACAATCAGTTATTGAAAATCCTTCAACATCTGTTAGAGAAATTGAACATAACACTGGTATTTCGAAAACTACATCACAAAGTATTTTAAAACGTCACAGGTATCATCCGTATAAGTACACCATTCTGCAGGGACTTAGAGATGGAGATCAGGGGAGAAGATTACAATTTTGCCAACGGTATGTTAATCAATGTGAGAATAACGATAATTTTCCAGCTACGATTTTGTGGTCTGGCGAAAGCAGATTTACAAATAATGTCCTTTTCAATCGACATAATGTTCACTTTTGGGACCGTGAAAATCCTCACGTTGTTAAGGAAAGTCGGCATGAAGTGAGATTTGGTTTTAACGTCTAGTGTGGCATTTTAGGCGCTAAACTTATTGGGCCCATATTTTTTAACGAAACATTAAATAGTGAAAGGTATTTGAATTTACTACAAACTGATTTAGAAAATAAACTTGATGAGTTACCACTGATTGAGAATATTAATATCTGCTTCCAACAAGATTGGCCACCCACAATTCAAACATCATCAGCGAATATCTTAATAATCGGTTTCCAAATTCATGGATTGGTAATCGAGGGACGATTTTATGGCCACCCAGATCTCCAGACTTAACGCCCTTGGACTTTTTCCTTTGGGGCTACGTAAAAATCAGTGTACGTGCAAACATTTGAGAATGCCGAAGATCTTCGTGAAGCTGTTCTTGCAGCATTTGGTAGCATTAAACGCCAAAAACTATGCAGAGCAATTACGCCGACACTACGCAGGGCACAATTATGTTTAGAACGGAATGGTCAATTGTTTGAACATCTTTTATAATTGGATAATTATCTCCAATACTATTACCTCCTTAACTCTTGTTGTTATCTATTATTTGTCGTTTTCTCATGTTCCACGGCCTACTTATTGTTAGAGTCTTTAATAAAATACATTTTTTTAAATTTTCTTTGTTGCTTTTAAAAATAGATAGTACATGTGCTATATCATTGTAAAGAGGATAAAAAAACACGATCAATTATTTCAAAGCCGACTTGTCGTTCCATAAGAAAAATTTAGGGGTTGAAACTAAAAAATAGAAAGTGCAAAAAAAATCCAAATTGATATTTAAATTCTGTTTAAAAATATATTAAGAAAGTGCAAATAAAACTTGTATGTCTAATATATCAAAAAAGATATTACAAGAAAAAGAAATTTGACATTTTTCTTTTTCTTGCCATAAGTCTTAAAATACATGAAAATTTGGAAATTGGAGAGTGTCCTATAATTTCACTAATCCTTACGAGTAATTCATCTAATTTAACCAAATCTGTATCTATTATAATAAGCAAGATCCCCATGCTGGAAATGTTTTCTGGGACACGTTGTGATATATATATATATATATATATATATATATATATATATATATATATATATATATATATATATATATATATATATATATATATATATATATATATATATATATATATATATAATATATATATATAAATGAAACAAGGTAACTAATTTAATTTTAATCTGGACGAGTGTGTTTGACTTCGTAGTTGGTCTAGTATGTGATGTAGAAGGTGCAGTAGTTGGGACGCCAGGAATAGTTGCAGCATAAGTGTTTGAAATTTCTGGAAGATTTGGAGTTGATTGAAATGTAGAATCAACTTGTTTAATGATATTCTTCCAAATTTATGGCATTCTAGAAGTGTCATCTCGTTTATTGAGGGCGTTTGGTCTTCTTTCAATTTCAACTGCTTCTCTAATAATTCTTGCTTGTAAGGTATATAGAGGTGCAATTAAACGGATATTGTTGGTATTAATTTGGTGTCCTGTATCTAAATGATGTGTAGCTAAAGACGATGAAGGATTGTGCTGTTTAATTGCTAGTTGGTGTTCATCGGCTCTCGCATATAATATTCTGTTAGTTTGTCCTATATAAGTTCTTCGACAGTTGTTGCACGGTATCTCATACACTCCTTGGCTTTCATTAGGAATTTTATCTTTGGGGTTTCTTAAAAGTTGGGACAATGTTGAATGTGGTTTGAATACCGGTCTGAAGTCGTTTTTGGGAAATTTCTTTGCTATTCTGTCTGTAATTCCCTTTATATAAGGTAGAATAACAGGAATCTTTCGTTCATTGTTTGACAAGTTATTATTTCTTGGTCTTCTTATTTCGTTGGTAATTTTCAATATTTCTTGATCTTTGTATCCATTTTGAACTAGTATTTTATTAATGGTCTTCATCTCTTCCGTTCTAGAATTTTGGTCAGATAAGTGGTAAGAGCGGTATATCAAGGTTTCATAACGCTACGTAATTGACCAGGATGGTGATGCGAGAGAGTTCAAGTATCTATTCGTATGTGTTGGTTTTCGATAAACTTTGTGTGTAAATTTACCATTAGGAAGTCTTGTTATTAGGGTGTCCAAAAAAGGGAGTGAATTATTTTCTTCAACTTCCATAGTAAATTTGATGTTGTCGTGAATGTTATTAATATGTTCTAGAAAATGGTTCAAGTTTCCTTTTCCATGGGGCCAAACTACAAATGTGTCGTCAACATAACGAAACCAACATTTAGGTTTTAAATCTGCAGAATTTAAAGCAATGGTTTCAAAATGTTCCATATATACATTCGCAAAAGCTGGAGAGAGTGGTGAACCCATACGTGTTCCTTGAATTTGCTTGTAGAATTGTCCTTTGTATGTAAAATAGGTTGAGTGCATGCAGTGGTTTATCAATTTGAGTATGTCTTGGTTTATTGAGTGTTTTTCTTCTAGAATTTTCATCGTGTCTTCAATAGGTATTTTGGTGAAAAGTGACGTTATGTCGAAGCTAACTAAAATGTCATTTGGAGCCAAGGGTACAATTTTGAGTTTGTGTAGAAAATCATAAGAGTTTTTGATGTAGGATACAGCATTTTCAAAAATCGGTTGAATAACTTTGGCTAGATAACGAGCAAGGTCATGAGTCGGAGAGTTGAATGCACTGACGATAGGGCGTAATGGCCAGTTTTCCTTATGTATTTTTGGGACTCCGTATATTTTGGGGATTCTTGAACTCTTCTCTCTTGGAATTAGTTTCTGTTTTGTTTCTTTGTCTAATTTTGTAGAATTAATGATAGATTTTGTTGTTTTTTCTATGTAGGTGGTAGGATTGTACTGATTTTTCTTATATTCTGAAGAAGTTAGCAGTTCAGACATCTTGTGGTGATAGTCTCTAGAGTTCACAATGACAGTAGCGTTTCCTTTGTCAGCGGGTAGTATTAATATTTGGTCGTCATTTTTGATTTGGTGTAACATTTGGAGGTCTTGTTTGGTGATATTTTGTTTGGGAAGTCTGCAGTTCTGAAGAATGTGTGCTACGTTGAGTTTAATTTCGTCAGCTACCGTAGATTCTGTATCTTTTAAGGCGTATTCTACGTTGGTGATGATGTTTTCTACGGGAATCCGTTTAGGAGTGATGGCAAAATAAAACCCTTTACCTAAAACATTTAGGACGTTCCCGAAACGTTGAATTAATTTTTACGTTTATTTACACAAGTTTTAAAGAAAAATCGTCTTATTTAAACATGAATACTTGTGGAAATCTAAATAGAAATATATATATATATATATATATATATATATATATATATATATATATATATATATATATATATATATATATATATATATATATATATATATATATATATATATATATAATACCGTGTTCAAATTTCCCGTATTTATTTCACTATCCGTAGCGGTCGATTGCGCATTTATACTTCCGAAACAAAAAGAAAGGATATTACATGCTACGAGTTTAATATGAACCTGAAGAGACCGGTTTTCTACGAAAAACGGGTCATCTTTGAAAATTTCTTATGAATTGACCATATTACATTTTGCAAGTTGGAGCTAACCAAAAATTAGCAAAAGTCTTCTAATTTTTGACAGATTTAATTCTGAAGAAAATTTAATTATTGTATATTGAATCACAAACACAAAATGGCGTTTGTCTCATTTTTTTTTTAATGGAACACCCTATATTTCAATTGACCAGTCGCTAGAGCTTCTCATGGGCTTTCCAATGATATCCCATGGTGAATTTCTAAAATGGTTTGTTATGTCTTCATTTTCGATTAACTGAGGATAACAGCACATTTAACTACTTTCTTGTTGCTAAGGCAATCTTATCACCTTATTTTAACGCTATCACCTTATATTGGGGTTCTAATGATGCAGAATTGTTCACTAATACATTTATTTCATATTTGGATTGGTAGCTATTAATATTATTATATCTCGTACGAGTGATCAAATGGTCAAAATGAAGAAAATGCAATGGTTCACAGTTCTCCAATATCTGTGAGTGCTTTTTCATAAAAATGAAGTTTTGAAAACAAGAAATGTGTCAGATGATATACGTTGTGGGAGAATGCCATCAGAATTGTCTTTTGGCTAAAAGAGTTTATAAGCAAAAATTTCCGAATGTAAGATCCGCAAGTGATCACGTTTAGGAATTTTTGACGCCTCGGTGAGTGTAACTTATTGAAACCGCACTAAACAATCATACTCAATAGATATGGACGGGAAGTCAAATGTCTTAGGTCATTTGCAAGAAAATCTACATCAGCATGCGACAAATTTGAAGAGAAAACCACATTAGGTTGGGCTCTGTAAATAAAATCATCAACAGAAAGAAATATCATCCGTACAAGAGTATTTTGCACCAAGGTTAGCATAATTTGTGTCTCTATTAATTCAATATTAAAATTTTTTAGAGTTGTACGGAAATAACCTTCAAAATCGATTGAATTTTTGTAATTCAATGACAGAAAATATTGAAGGTGATTCCGACTTTCCTCGTCTCATTGTATTTAGTGATGAAGCGACATTTAGAAACGGTGGGCACCTTAATCGCCATAATATGCATTGTTATGCCACAGAAAACCCACACTGGACGGGAGCAATTGATTCACAACGTCTATGGCAAATCAATGTTTAGGGTGGAATTCTAAATGACAAAGTAATTGGTCCATTTTTCTTTGACGGTGTTTTAACCGGCCAAGAGTATTTGTGATTTCTGTCAGAAGAACTATCCATTCTACTAGAGAATGTGGATCTTAGAACTAGAATAGACATGTGGTACCAGCATGATGGTGCCCCGCCCCACTATACTAGAAATGTGGATAGGAAGAAGAGGGCCGATTGTGTGGCCAACACGCTCTCTTGACTTGACACCAATGAATTTTTTTCTCTGAGGATGTGTAAAAAATCAAGTATTTCGCGACAAGCCAACTACTGCCGACAATATGAAGCAACGAATACCAAATGTGTTTCAAAACATTCCACAGAATTTTACAAGACGACTTCAACTGTGCGTCGAACAAAATGCAAGCATTTATGAACATTTTTTGTTTTTTAATTTGTTCTTAGATTGACTTATTCAGTTAGGTTGTATTATAATTCTCAGTTTATCGAAAACGATGGCTTAACCAGTCATTTTAGAGGTATACTGTGGGGTATATTTGGAAAGTTCATGAGAAACTCTATCGATTGGTCAAATGAAATATAAGCTGTTCCATTACAAGAAAAAAGATAAATGACATTTTGTGTTTGTGACTCACCATGTACAACAATCAAATTTTCTTTATATTTACAACATCTGACAAAGACTAGAAGAATTGTGCTAGTTTTTAGTTAACCCTAACTTGCAAAATGTAATTTGGTCAATTTACAAAGAAGTTCTCAAAGTTGACCTGTTTTTTTTTACAGAACTTTGATCACAAATCTCTTCAAGTCCATAATAGACCCATAGTATGTGATAACTTTCTTCTTGTCTTGGGTTACAAATCGAAGTATCGGGTAAAAGGGTCAATCCAGGCTAAGTGGTCCAGCACTAGTTGCTTGTCCATCTCAGAAAAATTTGATACTCGCTGGGATTGTTCCTTAGCATGTAGTGAGCTTAAAAAATTTTTTGAAATTTTTTCAGATTACCGTTTTTAAATGACGCCCATTTTGTTATATGTCGATCGTGGTTTTTTCGTGTTTGTAAGCATCTGCGGTTTTTTTAATATCTCAGCAATGGGTTGCTTTAGGCCTATCAAATAAAAATAATTGAATTCAGTACACTTTGGCCTACAAACTGAACCTATTATTACTTGGCTTCATGTGTCTTTTTACAGATTTTTAAGTACTCAAAGTTTTTGTTTTCAAATTAAAAAATCTGAATTTTCAATCAATAATTTTTCTAAGAAGGGACAGTTTCTCATCCCTAATATTTTTTGTGCTTTTACACTTCATAGTAGTGTAATTGTTTATAAAGTTTCAGTGGTGAGAAGTTACCCCTTAAAAAGTTACAGGCTTTTAAAAAACTGATTTTTGCAGTATTTTAGTTGGGGAACCGATAAAAATCTGAAAATGGCACATTTTAAAGGTCTTTATGGTTGTAAATCCCAGTATAAATTTCAAGTCTGAGATTCAATTGAAGTCAGTTAAAAAAAACATGAATATTAGTAAAATTGCGTTCAATTCCTCTACTTTTGAGGCACAAAATGTAGTGAATAAAATACACAAGTTGCATGATAAAGAATTCATATTTAATTGTTAGAACTAATTAAATAAAGAATTTTAAGTAAAAAATTGGCTAGACCATTCTTATTTACAGTTGTGCAATGATGTGTATGTGTAGTTTAAACGAAATAATAAAGTATACAAATTGTAAAATAAAAAACAATCAAGAGTTTGAATGTCAATTCTTAAGTTTAAACCTTTTTAAAAGAAATTTGAGAACATTTATAGGTTT
This sequence comes from Vesta saturnalis, assembly GCA_036346205.1. Classification (NCBI taxonomy): domain Eukaryota; kingdom Metazoa; phylum Arthropoda; class Insecta; order Coleoptera; family Lampyridae; genus Vesta; species Vesta saturnalis. Next base: position 4,729,205 of record JARFJB010000339.1, read on the forward strand.
ATAAATAGCTAAACGGACAATTGTTTTTTATTTACTTTTTTAAGGTGTAGCTCGTTGAATATCTGGGAGATTTCTTCACACACTTTGGGAGTTAAGTTAAATGTTCGCGCTGTCACAGTAGTAAACTCCAGTGGAGACAGCTTCCTTAGTACTTTTTTAACTGGCATCCAAACTTGATCTTTTTCATTTTTTTTTAATGAAGTTCTTGGTCCTGGAGGGTGATAAAATATGACGTGCACATCTTGGTTTTGGTTATCAACATTGTCGACTTCTGCAATCCACCACTGACCATCATAGACACAAGCCACTATGTCTTTATTCTGAATTGTCAGTGGCATAGCTTTGCCAGTTTGGTGGAGTACACTGTCTGGAGATGTTGATGTTAACTGACACTTCAGCAGGTTGTCTGACTGTGGTATAAAACATACATAAATATAAGCCTGCTTTTAATATTAAATACACCATTTAAAAAAAACAAAAAGGATAACTATTTCGTTATATATCTATAGTAATGGTGAAAGTCTACATTTTCATCATTATAATATTATTGCAGCGTTCTCCATCAAAATATTTAGTTTTGTGTTTGTTTAAAATTTGCCGCACCTTAAAATATGCGAAATGGCGAAAATTTTGCATAAAAACTGTCAAAATCTCTATATCTTTTCTTCAACAATCAATTTTCCAAAACGGTTCATTAACACTATTTCCATTGTAGTTAATTTCATATGGACTTTGATTATTTCTTTCAATGATTACTGTTGGTGCACAATAAATTGATAAATGTATTTAATATATAATGAAATATTATTCTTCAAAAAATTTTCAATTACTTTTTTCAAAATATTAAGCATAAATTTTATCTTAAAGTAGTTGTTAAAATTTAAATTTGGTAATTGGTGTCATCAAATAATTTAGTTTTAACCAAAAAATCTTTTTTCAAATCATTATACAGTATGGAACAGCCAAATGGAATAAATTCAGTAGCTCCATTATTATGCATTTTTTTAGAAAATCCTGAAGCACGTCAATTTTTAATTTTAAAATGACATCTTGTCACGTAAAAATGTTACGCCTAAGATCATCTCCCTTAAGGTGACAGCTACAACCCTTAAATTTTCAAATTGGAAGTGAGGGCTTGTAATACTTCATTTGAAAGGTCTTTTCTCTTTTCAAAACTGCTATGTTTTGAATTTTATTGCAGAAATTAACATTAAAATAAAAAAAAAAATTATTAATGGAGCAGATGTTCAAAATGCATGCCTCCAGCGTCTTGGTAGCATCCTAGACGTAAATAGTAATGTCTTCTAACGTTAGTTAACATCTGTGGGGTAATAGACCTAATTGCAAGTGTTATTCTTCTTCTATCTAGCGATTTGTAAAGATTGTGTGGAGAGATTGCCGGACATTGACTTCGTAATGTGCTGGTACGCCATCCTGCTGGAACCATATTGCATTACCTGGAAGTTTTGGGTTTCCTTCAGCTGGATACAAGTTTGCAATCGCCAATTATTCCTGCCCAAACATTTACTTTCGCTGGGTTTTGCGTATGTAGTTCCCTCATCCGGTGAGGATTTTCCCTCGACTAGTAACGACAGTTTTGGCGATTAACATGGCCGTGACGAGTAAATGTAGAGTCATCCAAAAATAAAACATCTTCTATTTGTAAAGTATTGTCATCTATCATTTGTTCAAAAAGGAGAATTCGTCTATCAAAATCGTCTTCCGCGAGCTCATTAGTTGGTAGCAGTTTATATGGGTGCATCTGATTTTCTGCCAATACGCGGAGAATTTGAGGAATGGCAGATATTTAATGCTGAAGCTGTTTGACAACTCGACGAATGTGGATTTTCTTCAATAATAAGCATTACATCCAACTTCTGACCATCACTGAGTTTATTGGGACGATTTTTCTTTAGCTTTCGTCCTCGTTCCCGAAACTGCTTCTCTATTTTACTTACGGTACCTTGAGATATCGGCGGAAACTCCGGATATTTTTCTTGAAATAATCGAACAACTTCGGCCTGCATTCGTGTTCTGTTTCCGTAACCAATCATCTGCAGAATCGTCATCTTATCCATTCCTGTTAGGTAAACCATCTCTCTTAATTGCAACATGAAAATTAAAGGAAAAGTTTTACCATGATAATCAAGTTCCTAGGTAATTTCATTAAAGCTGATAACGGCCAAGTTCTTAAGTTTCAGGTTTGTTCACTTGCTGCTTGCTGGTTTTTGTCGTTCGATTGTCGAGCAAAAATTGTTCGTATTTATTAGTAAGTTTTTATCTTACTGTAGTGAATGTCGGCAATTAAAGACATTTATTTTTGGTTATTATTAACATTTAAGAACCTAAAATTGACAAACAGTATTACTTATAAAAGTTTTATTGTACTGTAACGAATTTCCTACGCTGGAGAAACTTATCCGTTTTTTTAGTTAATTTCTCCAACAAAATTTAAAACCATAGCAGTTTTGAAAAAAAAAATGAAAAGACCTTTCAAATGACATGTCACAAGGCACTACTTCCAATTTGAAAATTTAGAGGTTCTAGCTGTCACATGAAGGGAGTTGAAATTAGGGATGACATTTTTACGTGATTCTAAATTAGAAATTGATGTCTCAGGATTTTCTAAAAAAATGAATAAGAATGGAGCTACTGAATTTATTCCATTTGGCTGTTCCACACTGTATATACTGAAATTTTCATCCTTTCTATTTACTTGAATTTGTATTCTCCAAATTACCAACATTTTCTTCTTGATATAATAAATTTCTTATAGTTCTTTTCAAATTTAAAATTTCCCAAATCACTAATTAATTTTATTTTTATAATTATATTTTTTCTATCAACTACATCTTGTTCAGTTAATATTAATTTTGGAAATTTGGCTTTAATCTCAGATTAGAATTTTTTCCTCCAACTAGGTAAGGGAACATCATTGCAATTATTTAGTGTGTATGTCCCCATTTACATACTGCGGAGGGATAATTGCACGGCATTCTTGAATTATTATTATTACTGCTTGAAATAAACATTGGATTATTTACAGAAATATCGATTTATATATGAACATTTTAAATTATGTAAAAAATAATTATTTTCTTATGATGCGTGCAGATCCAAGTAACTTGACTTTTTGCAGCTGCTAGATGGTATTCGTCAATTTTTATTGTTCCGAAATGCCAGTTGTGGTGTTTTGGCGCAGCTCCCAGTGTGTCAATTACTACTGGGACTACCTTTACTGGTTTGTGCCACAGTCCATTTTAAGGTACTAATATCGGCTTAGTTTTTCCTATTGTTTTCCATTCGGTTGTCACGTGGTATGGTAACATCAATGATCCAGACTTTCTTTTTCAACTATCGTTAGGTCCGGTGTGTTGTGTTCCAAGACCTTATCAGTCTGAAGTTGCAAGTCACAGAGTATTTTGGCATGTTTTTTTTCCAGAACCTTCTCAGATTTATGCTCCCAGCAGTTCTTTACCTCTGGAAATGGGTCATTTTGGCATAAGTTCCAATGAATCGTTTGGGCCAGATAGTTGTGCTTTTTTTCGTGGTCTGTGCAATTTTTATGCAGCATCTAAGGACATGATCAATTGTTTCATCAGCTTCCTTGAAAAGTCTGCATTTTGAGTCATAAAATGATTTTTTAATCTTGGTTTTGATCGCATTTGTTCTTCTCGCTTGGTCCTGGGCTGCAAGAGTCAATCATTGCCTCCTTCTTCAATGTTCCACTAGTAAACCACAACCATGTCTTTTTATCAAATTTTCCTTCAATCTTCTCTAATGATTGCCCATGCAAAGTTTTGTTGTGCCAGTTGTTAGTTTTGGTTTGTGTTGCAGTTTCCCTATATTGACTACTTGCCTGCTGTGTTTCAGAAGCTTCCGATTATTTACTTCCATCAATGCAGGTTCTTCTCTTTCTTTGATGTGATCTGCTAATGAATGCTTTTCTTCTTATACTGTCTGTTTTACTTGCAAGAGTCCTCTATCACCACATTTTCTGGGAAAATATAATCGATTAACATCACTACGAGGATGTAGTGAATAATTAATTGTGACAAGGTTTCTTGTTTTTGTGCCCAAATTGTCCAGTTCAGTTTATATCCAGCTTACTATACCAGCAGTGTATCTTATGACCGGTATGGCCCAGGTGTTAATGGCCTTGATGGTATTGCTTCCATTGAGCTTGCTTTTGAGAATTTTTCTATCTCTTTGTATATATTGTAACGAACCGCAAGTCATTACTTCAAAATTTTTTTAATTAATTAATTATTTTACAATCAGCCCTCGTAAAAGAAATGATGTAAGCTTTCTTAGTATTCAACCACCTGCAAAACTTAATCTAATATTTCTTAGTATTCCGTATTACTCAGTCACTTACATATATTGCTCATTATTTCGTTTGATTGCACAACAATAATTAATTTGTTTCCACTCCAACGTATATTTCATAAAACATCGAAAGTTTTATACGTCAGAGTAATCTCCGCCAATTACAAATAGGATTCCCCCAAACAGAAGCCATCACCGCCTACTGAGGGTCCTCTATAAAAACCGCGACGCGCACCTTTGGAAATTAATTATTGTGAATTATTGTAAATTCAGTAGCCGTACCCGTAACCGACCAGCCGCCGTAGTAAAATTAATAGTATTATATCTATCTGTAGATCTCTATCTATCGGTATTTAAAAACGCGCCCCGTAAACGCATCCCGCCGCCGAGAAGTATAGCCGTAACCGTAACCGACCAGCAGCCGGAGTAGAAGAGTTCCGTCGCGCCACTTGAACGCATCCCGCCGCCGAGAAGTAGTTAGTTGGTTTCACCAGCTCCTGTATTAGTTAGTCCGTTTGATTAACTCCGACTCCAGAAAACCTGCACGTGACGGTTGTTTGAAAGTAAATCGCCGCAGACCTAGTGATAGCCACCGCGAGTTTAGCTCTTTGAATTTGCCGAACGCGCATCGCGAACCTTTTGTAAATCGAAAGCTATCCTCGATCTTTGTGATTAACGACACGTAAGTCTGTAGAGTAACTCAGAACACCAACATAAACACAAACACACCAAACCCCCAGAGGCGACGGGCTGGGTCCCGGAGCAGTCGAAGAACAACAACACACCAACCCCCAGACAGCCACGGGCAAAAGCCACGAGGTAGTCGGGAGTGCTCACAAGCGCAAACACACATAAACCCCCAGACAGCCACGGGCAAAAGCCACGAGGTAGTCGGGAGATAATAAACACCAACACACACAAAATCCCCAGACCGCTACGGGCAAAAGCCACGTGGTAGTCGGGAGTATACACCCACCACGCTAACATATACCAACGAGAGCTAAGTAGGACTGTATAGACCTGCAGCTTTCATCAGTTACGCTTACTTACAGTCTAAACACCTGAATTCACCAGCTCGCTGGAGAAAGACCGAAGTGCTGTAATCACAAATCGAATTAACCGTAGAGTATCCGTCAAAGACCTGTAGTAGAAGAAACCGTCCCCGATACCCACGCGCTTAGTAAACGAATTTCAAGAAAGCAATCAATTAATTGTTTTCCACCAGCTTATTCCGCAAGTATAAAAACCGCCTTTAATAAATACTCGTTTTGTGTGTATACCATTAAGTAACGTCGATTGTATCTACGTGAGATTTCTTTCATTGACATAGAAGAAATCACCACCATAAAATTACCGCCCAGTAGATAACGTGCGAATATATTATACAACCAAACGTGTATAATCCGCCTAGTCTAAATTTAATGCAAAAGTAAACCTCTGAAGAAGTCATATTTTCAAGCATAATACATCGCGAAAGTAAATTGCTCCACGAAGCATACGCGCTTGTCCGTCTTCCAGAAATTACTAAAGGTAAAGAGCCGCACGCACTTAGACCGGTACAACCGTCATGCGTACCACAAGTGAACTCGGGATATCGATTTTCACTAGTGACCTAGAATCGCGCAACCCTCGTTTTGAATAACCAGTAGTTTGTTTATAAATTCTTTTCTTTTATAGACAGGGCCGTATCCAGCCTAAATAATTAATTAAACATTACGTTAATAATCATTTAAATATTACGGTCATTATTGAGTGTAACTAGGGAGCATTAAAATCTATTTTCCAGAAACGACTTCGACAAGAATAACCGCATTGAGCGAGTGGAAGGAAGGACGCCCCCGACGCCGCCGTCTCCAGCAGAACGTCCAGTTGTTTGGTATTATTACGTTTAGGTTAGTTGATTTAGAATAAGCATATATATATTAGATTTGTAAATATAGGAAAATATATTATTTTAAACCATTTTATTTTAATTATTTTATGTGGACAGTGTAGAGCTAAGATTAAAGATACCGACGAACCCACACCCCTCTTTAGTTTCAAATATAAAGACCGATTGCAGTTTAGCCGCGGCAAATATAAAAATTGTAAGAAAGGACCTTACAATATTATTTGCCGATCACATTTTTCACACTCTCATGTTTGATGTTGCCAAGTTGTAATATATGCCCAAGTATTTATAAGTCTCCAGTTCATGACATTTGATGATTTGTCCATGAGGAATGTTTATGCAGTCACTTTCAGTAATTTTGCTCTTCTTCATTATTACTGGCATACTTTTCCAACCTACATTCCATGCTGACGTTAGTGTTGAAGATTCGGACAATGTTTGTCAGTGGCTAGATTTCAATTTCGGTTTTATCGTATAACTTCAGGTTATCCATGTACAGTAGATGAGAAATTTTCTTAGATTCTTTAAATGTTTGATAGCCAAGATTTTTATTCTGTAGTATTGTTGATTACGGAATCATTGCTATAATGAGAATCAGTGGTGATAATGAGCCTCCTCCGTAGTTTTCATTTCCAACAAGCAGTCCCGTTTTCCATTGTTCCATCATGTTTTCAGTGAAAGTGTTAATATTTTTGTAGATCCCAGTGGTGTCCAGGCATTTGGTGATCCAACCGTATGAAAGTTAGTCAAAGACTTTTTTATAATCAATCCATGTTGTGTAAAGATTAGTTTTTCGGTTTTTGCAATTCTCTAGAACAATTTTGTCAAATAAAATCTAATCTTTTGTGCCTCTGCTTTTCCGTTTATTACCTTTCTGTGCATCTGCTAAGATGTAATTTTCTTCAAGATAATCTTAAATTTTGCCCTTATAATGCCAGTCAGGAGTTTAAACATAGTGGCTTGTAGTTTTCTGATGCTACCCCTTTTGCTGGATGTTCTCCCACTTGTTAAACATTTACTTATACTTCCTTTTTGCAGCATATCATTGAATTGTTGGGTCATTTTTTCATGCAGATTAGTCAGACATTTAAGCCAAAATCCGTGTAATTGGTCACTACCAGGTGACGTCCAGTTTACTATTTTTCTCACTCGTTTGTTGGTAATTTTGGCTGCTATTGAACGTGGTTTACAGTTAGCTTAGTGATGCATTTCTGTCATTTTGACAGAAGGTGTTAATGAGTAATATTTGTATAACATGTCCTTAGGCAGCGCATAATTACTTGATCCTTTCTGTTCAAGCAGGCTTCATTGGTCCACTTCCGTGGTCTCGATTTTATCGTTTTTAGGATGCTTTCATTCGCTTGCCATATTTTAGTCCATACTTTAGATATTTTATTGTTTATTTTATATCTTATGGTTTCTAATGTTGGAGGGATATCACTGTCGTTTTGATTGTTGGGATCTGATAATTATGCTCAAGCTTCGTTTGCTATATTTGTAATCCATGTAAATTTAATTTTTGCACCGCTCTCTTCTAGGGAAGTTAACTCATCAAATACTTTGTTTGTGACTTCATTCTGTAGGAGGTTTTTTTCATTTTGTCAATGCAAAGATGGATATGGTAAGTATGATTGCATTTTCCGTGTCATTGCGAGATATTTTTAGATTCTGTACCACTTTCGAGATTAAGAGTTCATGTACTGTGCTCATGATTGAACTATTGTCTGTTTTACACGTAATGAAGTTTTGTTTGCTACTATGGAGGAAAGGGTTTTCCGGTGCGAGTTAAAACCACAAGTATGTATTATGGATGCTCTGTTATTATTAGACAGGTTATTTATGTGGTTCGTATAGACTTCTAAGGGTGTGATTTTGAAGTTGCGTTCTATTAACCAAGTGTCAATTGTAGTGTTTGTTCTTGTCCACGGGGGGCATTCGCTGATGTAACTTGTTAGGGGAGTGTCTATTTCTACATTTTCCTTATTCTATTTCACTACTTCTTCAAGGTCTCATTGATGTGGGTCTCCCGTTGAAGTTGTACTAACTCGTAGTTAATGTGATGAGGGATGTTTCTAATTTTTGTGCAGTAGGTCATCGCATGCTTCTTTCTGTTTAGATAGAGCGGTTCTACTCCGGACTCGCAGAGGACCGAGAGTTCCAGGCTTATTCGGAAAGTGCGTGTGGCTAAACGCAAAGCTACTAATTGGGTTCTATCTAATTTTTTAAGTTTTCCGGGTCTTGCTGAGGAATACACTATACTTCAGTAATTAAGTCTAGATAGAATTAGGGACTTGTAAAGTGATACTATTGATTCCCGATTTGCCCCTCCCCCCATCGGATGTTTGAGGTGCACCCTAACAAGTTAATAGATTTTTGGCATTTGTTTATTAGTCGATATGTGTGATTAGTATAGGTCAGTTTATGGTCGAACGTCATTCCCAAAATGCGGAGGTTATCCTTAGTTGCTATTGGATTATCTTGTAATGTGAGGTTTGGGTGATCATGTGGCATTCTCAGACGGCAAAAGTTTATACACTGTGTTTTAGGTGTTGAGAAGCGGAAACCTGCCTTTTCAGTTAAATCTCCTAGCCTGTCAATTTATTGTTGTAATACGTCTTCTATTACCTCCATCGAATAGTGTTTGTAGTATATTGTTAGACTGTCGACGTATGGAACAGATTTAACTTCTCGGTTGTCCGATTGAAGGACGTGGTTTATTGCGATAGCGAATATGCTGACGCTTAAGACTGACCCATGTGGTGTGCCATTTTCGACGGATCATAGCTCTGACATGTGTCGTCATACTTTGATTTTAAAGATTCTACTAGTTAGGAAGCTTTGGATACAGATGGGGAGATTACCGTGTAATCCTCATTTGTTAAGTTGTTTTAATATTCCAGATCTCCAGCACATATCGTAATTTTTTCCCGGGTTGAATGCCTCTGCTACCAAGTGCTGCCTGTTTTTAAATGCTTCCAGAATTTTGTTTTCTATATGTACTTATCTATCCAGTGTCGAATGTTTTATCTTAAAACCCACTTGTAATTTAGATAGCAATTTTTTTTCTGTAATATCTACATAAGGCGGTAATTGATGATTCTTTTAAACACTTTGCTAGGACAGCACGTTAAGGATGTCTGCCTATTGCTATTAGCGATTGTTTAGTCTTTACGTGGTTTGGGGATGGGAATTGCAGTAAACTCCTTCCACTTTAACGAGAACACACCAGACTTAAAAATATTATTGTATAATTGTAATAATTTTCTTTTTCAAGTACTGGGAGCTGCTTGATCATTTAATAATTGATTCTATCTGCACCTGTAGGTGTGTCGCTGCTGCCCTCTAGTGTCCCTTAGCTCTCACATAGAGAAATCCATGTTATAATGATAAGACACGCTTGTTATATAGTCCACCCAAATTTGTTCTTCTGTTTCTTTACGTGATCGGAAAGATGCCGAGTAATTTTCAGAGCTGCTTACCCTCTGAATGTGGTTAGCGAGACTTTCAGCTGTTTCTTGGAGATTGTTGATAAGTATATTGTTAATGTTTAATGTGGGTTATGTATAAGTATTGCTTGACTCTGTTATCCTTTTAACCTCTTTCCATACTTGAGCGTTTCCTGTTTCTGGAGTAATTCTTGCGATATATTTCTTCCAGAACATATATTTAGCTTCATTAGTTTTAAATTTAATTTTTGCTTTTAGCCTTTTAAAATAAATCAGATTCTCTAGCGTTCCGCTTTTTTATACTTGTTAAAAGCTTTTCTCTTTTTCTTTATCAAATCATCGATTTCCACCATGGTACCCTTTTCCCAGAAGCACAGCTTTTGCTTTTTGGGATGCTGTTTGATGCTGCTTTTAGAGTTTGATCAGATACATGGTTTACTGCTTCATCAATGTCGTTCTTAATAGCACGGAGGTGTATTTCGTTATTGAAAACATCTCGATTGGCTTTGTTAACCATCTTGCTGTAGAAATGGTCAGTTCTTGTTCTCACCTCCGTGTTTAGAAATATAGGAATAGCATCGCTTGCTCCTTCTTCTGACAGAACTTCCCACTGGAACTTTGTTGCAGTTGAAGGGGTGACTAATGTGAGGTCAATTGAAGATAGGCTGCCTCCATCTCGTATACCTAAATGTGTAGGATCTCCATTTTTAGGACTACTAAGTTGGAAGAAATTATTCAATTACTCTTCTTCATGTGCCCGTTTTGTCACTGCCCCATAATGGGGAGTGGGCTTTGAAATGACCCATTAATATTAACGGTTTACCCAGCTGCTCTACCAAGCTCTCTAGTGATGAGGCACTTACTTGTTTGTTAGGTGGTGAGTATAAGTTATAGACCGTTAACTTTATGGGAAGCTCAATTCTTACTGCTACTGCTTGCAATTCTGTTCTGACAAAGATTTGGGTGGCGTGGCATCTTTCATTATAGATAATGACAAAGACAAAATAAATTAACAAAATACAAAAGAACATATATAGACAAACATAATGGAATAAAAATATCACAGATGTTTCTTTGCAGTAGTGAGTTTATCACAGCTTGGTTTGACAGCTTAATATCAACGTTTTATATCACAGGTGTTGTTATCACAGTATCAGGTGTTTGATTTGCTTTGTTTTGTTTTAGCCTCATAACTCGATGCATTCTATGAGGTAATGGTTGAGTCTTTCCTTTGACTAATACGAGGGATCCCTTTAGGGCAACCCCTTGGTTTATTGATTTGGCTTTGGCCGGATTTTTGGGCGTCAGTTTCAGAATTACTTTCTGCGTCAGTGAAGTATTCTCTCTCAGGGTCCGTTTCACTCTGATTGTATGATAAGTTCGAGACGCTCTGCTAGTATATGCTGGTCGTTGCAGTTACTGATTCTAGTTCCTGGTTTGCAGCGATTGGTGATGGTGAGGTTGTGCGATTTTCCTGTATGAGCACTTTACTTATAGGTGTTGTTAACGAAAATGTGTTTGATGGCCGTAGTTCTGCTCTCAAGCTATTTACTCGATCACCAAAAGTTTCATTTGGTACTACATAAGCTTTAATATTGACCATGGTCCTAGACTCCTGAAAAGACTTGTTCCTATGCGTAGCCTGCACTCTCACAGTTTCTTTTTTTTCCATGCATAATGGACAATGTTACATTTTGACGTGTGATGCTCCTCACAGTTAACACACTTTGGTGGTTCAGTGCACTTCTCTACTTCGTGTTGGTTTTTACTACACACACAAATCTGACTTGCGTTAGAATATTTGGGTAAGTGGCCAAATTTTCATGGCAACTATAAATTAAATTAAAACAAATTACATAGCCTGTTTTTCTACTACGTGGGTATAATTAACAGTCATACTCGTTGCAATTAAACATGAAATTTCCTCACTGCGTTTTGAATACAGAATTGAAATTAATGATCCAGGACTATATGAAAAGTTCGAATTTCGGTCTGAAAGAAATACTAATTATACTTTTCGTCGCTATAAAGGTAAATTAACAATTAAAAGTCATGCTGCTGTTATGGATGTAGGTTGTGATCCAGGTCACACAACCATCTATTTCTGACATCTTCCCATTTATATCAATGGACTTTTGGGAACAGACATTTTCCCAATTATGATATAATATACACATAAATATTCCGAAAGTCTGCTTTCATAAAATGGACATCCATAATGAGGACATAGCAAAACTTCAGCAGATAAGCTACGAAGCGTCACTCGCTGTTGGGCTGGTATATAGATTAGAATTTTTTTCTTGGTTCGCCGTAGTCAACCGCTGATGATGATAGCGTAGCTATTGAAACCCGTCCTGTGTTTTTTAATTTTGTGTGGTACGTGTGTTCAATTTTGTTTGTTTCATGTTTTCTTATTAAATTGTCGATCTGATCGAACTATGTCTAATAATAATGTCACGCTACGCAATCATGTTTTGAATGTTATTCCTAACGAGGTAAAAGTTTATGTCGGAATATAACCATTTGCGCCTAAAAACTTAGAAATTAAGTCAGACACTCATAATGAAGCGGTGGCGAATAGTATGCGCAGAATTCTCGTATTCCAGTGGGCTCCCTGCTCCAGTGCAGATGTATAACGGATACATGGGGGAGGATTGAGGAGTGTCTGATTTTGACGAAAATGCAATTCAATAACAATTGGATTCCGGGGTCGCAAATGGTAATTCTGTTAGTTTGCATTTGGCATAGATGTTGCTTGTCACAATTTTTGGCAACTAACATCGCAAAATTATTGTGCAGGTATATCTTTAGCAATATGGATGCATGCTTCAGACGAACCAAGCATGTGGATCTTCTGTAACAGAGGAAAGTTTCAAATGAATCAGATTCAATGGTACTTTAAGAGACCATACAAAGGGAGAGTGTCCTCAGAGAAGATGTGCTCAATTCCAGCACAGATCCCGTATCATGTGCTGAAAATGCAAGGCGAGGCTGCACTTTCATTGTTGATACAAATTTTATGGTAAATAGTGTATAATAGTCAACGCTATATGTGTATTTGGTATCCACACAGTATAAAAAAAATTTAAAATCGTCCCTTTTGTATTCAGTGTCTGGGCACTTTTTCAAAAAGTAAATGTTTCATACTGAAGTCTCAAAGCAACCAAGTAATAACTCTTGGACATTAAGGGGTAGAACCTGCTATGTTGTGACTATTGAAAACCTATTCCCATGGTGTGTCATAGTCCAAGCTAAAAAACGGTTACTTGTGTCGCATCTGTTGCTCTGCAAGTATTAAAACCTTTTAAATTTGCCCCAAAAATGTCAACAGGTTTATGATTACAAGATATATTTTAGGTGCGATTTCAATTTTGAAATTTTGGATCGCACATAATAATTTCCCATTTCACTAAGGAAATAAAAACTAGTAGTTACCTGTTTCCTCAAAAATTAAACTTTACTCATTTTTTTATTCAGAGGTATTATTGCACTTCTTAAAACTAAGCTAATAACTGCACAATGCGTTTATAACTGTAAAGGGTTTTCTCGGTGGTGACAAGTCAAGCCGGCCCTCAACGAGCACCCATACAAAAATTAAGACTTGTTTGAAAATATTTTATTTAGAATAATTATTAGTTACGGTGTTGCTTTATTATATCGTGAGACCCTTGGACGGTTTGCGGACATCGGTTTTTCGATTGGAATGTATTATTAAAGATAGTTTATTTTACACAATGGAAACGAGATTACAATTTCCATTCTATTTGTTTACCTGCGATAAAAATAATTGCAGGTTTAACTTTTAACTTTAGGAGTGAATTAGTGGACATTCTTTTCTCTACAATTACAAAATTTAATTTGTTTCTAAACAGTATTTGCAGAGGCAAAATTATGCTATCATGTTTGAAATTGACAAATGTTCCTTTTTAAATATAATGTTACTCACAAACGGAAAAAAATTCTATTATTTAAAAATGCAATTCTAACAATACATTGATTAACTTATAAGAACGGTGTTGATTATTAATTATTTTATTAATTTGGGACTCCCTTAACTATATTTATAGAGTTTCAAATTCTATTTTTGAATGCGTCGGTTCACTTATCTCTAACTAACATGAATATACAAGGTTTTGAATTTTCCGTTTAAACGTTGCATTTTAATACAAACTAAATTATTGTTTACCAAGCCTTAGTTTCGTGATATGAAAAAAGAAGATTTGCATTTATATTAACGTTGTAATCTTTTTATCTTGACGTTTGTTTATCATAAACAATTTTATTTTGATTATCCAAAACTTTAAAATGTTCTTTATTTGGCATGTGTTACGAATCACGGTGTAATTATTTACAGTACTTAATTAATTGAGGGAATTAATTACAGTGTTTGTTAGCGGAGTAAAGGGAAAAAACTAATCTTCACTAGACATAGGTTTCCGTGGGATAGTGCATAACAATGCCTAACCTTGTTGTTAAAAAAAATAAAGTGTCGTTTCAATGAGAATATGGGAGCTTGGGATGTGTTACGGCCATAATGCGTGTTTTGTGAGAGAGCGTTATCATGATTCAAGAGTCCGGTATCCCTACGCACAGAATGTCTCAAACGCCTGACTACGGCCAAGAAATAGTCCTTGTTGACTATTTAACCGGCTGTAATTACTTCTAATGAACCCATAATAAACAACACCCCGATAACCAAAGAAAACCGTAACCATAACCTTGCCTTTGATTGACTTTCACGCGGTTTCTTTCGTTTCGGTTCATTTTCACACCGCCACTCGGATGATTGTTGGCTAGTTTAAATAGTGTATTCGGAACATGTTTCGTCACCAGCCATTATGTGTTTCAAGTCCAAAATATCCACCACAAAGTGCTGTGCCGATCCATAATATTGAGTTCATCAGCAATCTCTCTGATACTTGCATGACGATTATGGAGCACGATTCCCTTACATTTTTTGACGTTATCATCGGTTGTGAGTCTTAAAGGGCATCCAATACGCGGTGCATCTTCAACTTATTGTCGGCGTAAGAAATTTCGTTGAAAATACAAAATTTTTAACAAACTGGATTGATATAAGCAGACGCCAAAGTGGTACAGATAGCGCTCGCGTTTCACAGAAATGTTGGGTAAAGTTTCTTGGTAAGGAAATAAATTTGTTTGCCAGCAATATAATGTTATTTTACAGATGTTATGGTTTTGCTTTTAAATAAAAAGAATCCTTTTAGGTTGCATAATCAGAAATAGTTTATGGAGCGTCTCGGTCAGCATATATTAAAATGCATGATGACATTAATATTTGGTGTTAATGCAGTATACCAGTAACTCTTTAAATGCATTCGAAAACTTTGCTTACGTAATACTGACGTATTTTAACTATTATAGTCATCCACAAAGATCATATACAGGGTGAATCTCATCTAATCCCCCAAAATTAAGGGCGTGCTAGAACTCATCATTCTAAGCAAAAAAGTTTATATGTACATGAGTCCGGAAATGCTTCGTTTCCGAGATACAGGCTTGAAAAATAAGGTAAAGCTCGTTTTTATACTTTTTCTTCACAACAAATAATAAAGATTCTAAAAACTAATTCCAGACCGATGACGGACCCAGTATATATATATATATATATATATATATATATATATATATATATATATATATATATATATATATATATATATATATATACAGGGTGAATCTTATCTAATCCGCCAAAATTAGAGAAGTACTAGAACTCATCATTCTAAGCAAAAAAGTTCATTTGTACATAGGTCCGGAAATGCTTCGTTTCCGAGATACAGGGTGTCAAAGTTGAAAAAAGAAATCGCGTTTACTTCAATATCTTTCGACTGTTTCGAAATAGTTTCATGAAATTTAGTATACGGGTTTTTTTTTTGATGACAAATTCAAATTTGTGGTCCATTTGGTTGTCGTTTCTATAGGGCGCCAGCGGCAACGATTTCGACCACTGTAAATCGTAGCAATTTTTTTTTGCAACACTGTATGCCATTTTGGACTAGAAAAATCGATTTTCCTATCTTTTCTTTTAAAAAAAGGTATATCTTAGTGATGTCGCTAGGAGCAACCCTTTCCGAGAAAAACGCTTTTAAAATGCATACACATTTTCGGAGGGTATTTTTTTGACAGGTTTATCAATAGGAATTTTTAATTGTTACTAAGTAACTTACTTGTTTACTTATGTACTTATCTGTCTCTTTGCGTTCATTGATAATAAAATTTTAATAAAAAATCCATAATTAAATACGATAGAATGCCTACACATACAACATGTATACTTTTAATATTAATTTTTTTTCTTTTTCTTTTTTTAATGATGGATTTTTCTCGGAAAGGGTTGCTCCTAGCGACTTCACTAAGATATACCTTTGTGTAGCAAAATGGCATACAGTGTAGCACAAAAAAGTTCCAAAGATTTAAAGTGGTCGAAATGGTTGCCGCTGGCGCCCTCTAGAAACCACAACTAAATAGACCACAAATTTGAATTTGTCATCCCAAAAAAACCCGTATACGAAATTTCATGAAACTATTTCGAAACAGTCGAAAGATATTGAAAAAAACGCGATTTTTTTTTCAACTTTGACACCCTGTACGGAAACGAAGCATTTCCGGACCCATGTACAAATGAACTTTTTTGCTTAGAATGATGAGTTCTAGTACTTCTTTAATTTTGGCGATTAGATAAGATTCACCCTGTATATATATATATATATATATATATATATATATATATATATATATATATATATATATATATATATATATATATATATATATATATATATCACTGGGTCCGTCATCGGTCTGGCATTAGTTTTTAGAATCTTTATTATTGAAGAAAAAGTATAAAAACGAGCTTTACCTTATTTTTCAAGCTCTATAACCTAAAAATATTTTCATGTATACAGGGTGTTCTACTTTTGCCGCACATCACTGTACTCTTTTGTTTTAAATGGAATACCCTGTATATTACTACAGTTTTGAATTTCCTATTGAAATTGATGGGCAATTTGTTAAGAATATACAGTGTGGTACTTTTAAAGTGTTGCAAAGCGATATTGAGAAACGGCTGATTGAAAATAAATGAAATTTCTAGAGATACAATTGGTCGTTGGGGGACACTTTTTGACAGAGTAAGTAATGTTTTAACCCTTTCCACTGTTTATGGGTGGGGGGTAACTTTTAAATGTTAAATGGAAGGGTGCAGTTTTCTTTCTGATTCGTAATCTCCAGAAAAACTACGTTATAACCAATAAATAATTTAATGCTCATGTCAATGTCACTACGCTAAATTCAACAAAATTAAAAATAAAATCAACTAAAGAAAAAACTGATATTAGGTACATTATTTTATTATAATACATGGATTTTCGAAATGACGACCATTTTTTTCAGAAGCATTGTCGTTTTTTCTACATCCTCCGAGAATTAACATGTCAACTGGGTAAAAAATACGGTATTTTGGATAGATTATGTAGTTAATAATTATTTTCTTAGAAAGTTCATGATCTTTTTTGAAGCTACGTGGCACTGCAGCGATGATTCACCAGCCGCCACTGTTGTACTTATCATGACAACGAACGACTTGACATGTTATGACATTGCCAGTGATTTCCTTAAATTATCTTCGAGTTTAAAGTCTTTAGTTTAAGCGACTTTTTAAAATTAGTGTTCATTGTGTTCGTTTATTGTTAGTTAGTGTTAGTTCTGTTCGTTTGTTAATTATCTCTGTTGTTCCTGTTCGTATTTAATAATCTTAGTTGAGATTTTAACTACATATCCTTAAAATGAATGAATTCAACTGCCAAGTTCACATGTTGCTAATTCTCGGAGAATGTAGAAGAAACTACCGCAATGCTTCTGAACTTTAGGCGGTAAGATTTCCCCATTTAGCACCAAAATCTCACATGGCGTTCAAAAGATTAGAGACTAGGAGTCGCCAGACCGGCCAACTCTCATTCAGAAAACGCGGCAGGAGAGAAACTAAAACGAAGGACCACATGGCGGTAGGAGTTTTGGGAACAGTAGCTCTCAACCCTCATATTGGTTCCCGAGATCTATCCAAAGACGCCGGGATGTGTAAAACATCCATTCTCAGGATTTTGCACAATTTTAAATTTCATCCTTACCATATTACCTTACATCAAGGACTTCGAGAGACGGGTGCAATTTTGTCGGTGGTTTCGACAATGGATTAATGAAAACAACTCACTGGAAAACATTACATTTTCTGACTAAGCAACATTGACTAACCATGGTCAAGTCAATCGTCACAATATGCATTATTGGGCTCAAGAAAATCCACACTGGATGCGAATAGTGGCTAATCAACACCCTTGGTCAATAAATACCTGGTATGGGATATTTGGCGATGTTGTTATTGGACCTCATTTTTTCGATGGTAATCTTAATGGACAGCGATACTGCGATTTCCTTCGAAATGACTTGCAAAAATTGATGCCAAATATTCCAGAGCAACAACGTGAAGCAATTTGGTTCTAGCAAGACGGCGTACCACCACATTTCTGTCGAGAAGCACGTGCTATATTGAATGACACTTACACTAAAAGATGGATTGGACGTGGGGGACCAGCAAATTAGCCTGCAAGATCGCCAGACTTAACCCCTCTTGATTTTTTCTTGTGGGGTTTCGTCAAAGAAAAAGTCATGGTGACTGCTCCAACTACAGCCGAAGACATCAGAGAACGGATTACGCGTGCAGTTCGTGAAATGACCCCAGGTATGTTATTTAGAGTGCGGAATTCTTTTCGAAAGAGGGTTGATAAATTTTTAGAACAAAATGTCATTTTGAACAACTATTATAATAAAATAATGTACCTAATATCAGTTTTTTCCTGTTGCCTTTCTTTTTAATTGTGTAGAATTTAGCGTAGTGACATTGACATTGGCATTAAATTATTCATTGATTATAACGTAGTTTTTTCTGGAGATTACGAATCTGTAAAGAATACTACACCTTTCCATTTAACATTTAAAAGTAACCCCCACCCCTAAAAAGTGGAAAGGGTTAAAACATTACTTACTCTGTCAAAAAGTGTCCCTCAACGACCCATTGTATCCCTAGATATTTCATTTATGTTCATTCAGCCATTTTCTCAATATCGCTTTGTAACACTTTAAAAGGACCACCCTGTATGTTACCTATAGTCCATCGTTTCGGTGTTCCTACGTTTTTTTTTAAAAAATGACGTTTGCGGCATACTCAAAAATTACTAACATCTGTAAAGGTAAAATAGGTAGGGATACGCGGTTATCACCATTTGATAGAGCACGAAAAAATAGTTTATAAAAACTTAACTTACTTGAGATACAGATTTTGTGAAAAACTGAATCACGGATAACTTGATTTTTTTAAACGGAAAGCTATAATTTTTTTTACATAGACAGACGCAGATTTTTTTTCTTATTCGATTTTTTTAATACTCATATGGGTCTATCTTTTCTATTTTCTATATATTTTTTTCTTTTTTGCCAAGTCGCGGTAGCCATGTAATAGAAAAACAAGGAAAAGGACGCAAAATAATAATTTATTTTAATTTTATGTTAATCATATTCCATTTAACAAACTAAAGCTATTAGGAAAGAACAAAAATAAACAATAACAAACATTTTAATTCAAGACGTGCTCAAAATTCTGTCCGTTTGGTTCTAAACACTTTTCAAGCCTTTGCTGCAGATATTGACGCACATTTAATAGCATTTCTGGAGTTACGTTGGCAAATGCGGTTCGTATTCTGTTTTTCATTACTTCTTGTGTTGTAGGCTTTTCATCATATACGAAATTTTTGACAAATCCCCACAAAAAAAGCACATCATGGTTAGGTCCGGCCTTTTTGCAGGCCATGACAAGGGACTTCCTCGGACGATCTGGCTATTAGGAAATTGAAGATTTAAAAAATTCTGCATAGTCGCAAGGCACACCATCATACTGATACCACATAATATGTTTTATGTTGTCAGGAACTTTTTCGAGTAATTTAGGTAACAGATTATCTAGAAATTCCAAATATCGGTTACAATTCAAATGATGATCAAAGAAATACTTATCAAAAAGTTATTTACAATTACTCCCCACACCTTCATCACCCGTCTGTGCCGATGGTCCAAATATCGCACAATGTGTGGATTTATATTATCATAATAATGAAAATTCCGACGGCTTACTCGTGCGTCGCTGTGGAAGGTAGCCTCACTAGTAAATAAAATAATGGACGTATAACGTAGGTCCTCATTTACCTTATTTAATATTCATTGACTGAAAGATCTTGCATTAAAATCACCCACAGTTAATTTTTGGTGTAATTCTACATGATATGGTTGATATTTATTATGCTTTAGTACCCTCTTGCCGAAGTAATACTAATAGTACCAATTGCATTAGATATTTGGCTTGTGCTGACGTTTGGATTTTCGACTATGCTCTGCATTACCATAAATTCAGCTTGTTCTCTTCTAACTGTTCTTCTTGAAACATTTGCTTTGTAGTGTACCTTTTCCATTTGTTCAAATCGAGCCAATAATTTTTGTAACGCACGGATACTTGGAGGACGTCGATCAAGATATCTTTTTTTATACACACG
Organism: Vesta saturnalis; assembly: GCA_036346205.1. Classification (NCBI taxonomy): domain Eukaryota; kingdom Metazoa; phylum Arthropoda; class Insecta; order Coleoptera; family Lampyridae; genus Vesta; species Vesta saturnalis. The sequence goes on from JARFJB010000339.1 coordinate 4,749,493, forward strand.
AACAGCCAAAAGACATTTTCTTTGACACTCGCCCAAAACAAACACCGTATACCAGCTATACTATTACAGATACATAAAAAATTTAAATAAACAACTTGTAAAGAAACATGAGCACTACATTCAAAAATATTTTGCGATTTGCAGTATGGTCCAATAAACAGTGGTAACCCAAAGAATAAATGAAATATCCGGTATTTCATTACATTTTTGGAAAGACCTTAAGGAGTAGATGTTTTTTGGTACAGGTTATTGAGGGTCTAACCCTAACGGTTACTGAATTGTTTTAATTTTGAAAGAAACAACGTAAATACTATGTACAATTGAATTTACGTAACACAACAACAATAATATTAATCATAAATCGAATGAAAAAAGAAATGAAGGATTCCTAAACGAAGATAAATAATTGATAAGCATTCTAGTTAATGAGATACCCAACATGTTCACAGTCTTCTTGAATATATAATCTCCACGTGTCAAGAAAGAGCGACTAAAGTCCATTAACATTTGTTCATTAATTTCTTAAAATGTCTTTTTCATTATAATTTTCATATCCTCACGTGCTGAAGGTGTAGTTTGGTATACTTTTTCTTTTGCATATACCCACATAAAGAAATCCAATTTAGTCATGTCTAAAGATCTAGAGGGCCAAACAGTTGGTCCACCTCTACCAATCCACCTAACTACAAATTCATTATCTAAATACTTTCTTACTCGCGCGATGTAATGGTGTGGTGCTCCGTCTTACCGCAACCATAGTACTTCGTCTAGTGGCTAAAAGTACATTTTCCAACAATTATGGCAGTACTTCTATTACAAAATTGAGATAAGTATCTTTATTTTCTCGGTTATCAAAAGAGTAAGTACCAATTACATGTCTTCCTACGATTACCACCGGACGTTTAAATACCACCTGTGTTGGTTGTCAATAGCTCTTATAAAATAGGGATTCCTTGTGACAAAATAATGATTGTTGAAAAAACTAAGTAACTCCAGCAGCAAAAGTTTAATTTCTTACTATCAAAACGTTCGTAGCATGCGTGGTAAGGTGTCCCAGTTCAATGTAAATGTAAGTGATTGCGAATACAATATTATCGCACTAAGTGAAACGTGGTTGTCTAATGATATATCATCTTCTGACTATTTTTCTAATGACATTTATAGTGTCTTCAGAAAGGATCGTAATTTTGAAATAACTAAAACTAAGCGTGGTGGTGGAGTTCTAGTCGCGGTTAAAAAAAATATTATGACTGAAAAGTTAGATCTAATGAGTTTAGCAAATTTGTTACCGGCCTTTGATGTTATTGCATGCAGTTGTACTTTGAGCGCATGTAGTTAGTATGTATTCGTGGTATATATTCCCCGTACTCCGTATACTTTTGAACTTGAAGTGTTATTTGATTACTTTTTGCAAAACTACCCACTAATTTTGCGGATGTTATGAATTTAAAACAGTTCAATTATGTTTTAAATAATCAGGATAAATTGCTCGATCTTATTTTTGCTAGTATTAGTGTTACTGTTGGTAAGGAAAATAATCCATTATTAAAGGAAGACATGTATCATCCAGCGTTAGTGTTTTCCTTTAATTTATGTGTGCGATCGTCAGTCAATTTTTCTCCATCTACTTTTAGTAGCAAAAGATATAACTTTAATAAAGCAAATTTTCCGGATCTTTATAACGCTTTAACAACAATTAACTGGTCCAAGGTAACGGAATGTATTAATGTAAACGATGTGTGTGATAAGTTTTATTACATTTTATATGAAACGTTTAATGCACATGTACCCTGTTGCCGGAATTTTGGAACTAACCAAAAGTATCCTACATGGTTTAATAAAGCAATTATATCGAACGTTAGAACGAAATGCATATTCTACCATCAATACAAGAATCTCGGATGCAGGTATAGTTTCATCAAATTTAAGGAATTGCTATCGTTAATTAAACAACAAATCAATACTGCCTACAATGAGTATGTTAGAACAGTCGAAGGTTCTATCACTTTCAATAGTAAGACCTTTTGGTCGTTTGTTAGAGCTCGAAAAGATTCTTCTAAAATACCAGGGAAGTTATCTAAAGACAACAATGTATTGAATAACCCACAAAATATAGTAAATGCTTTTGCCCATGAATTCCAAACGGTGTATCAGGATTTGACGATGCAGGACGTGAACGTCATGCATCCTCAAATCTTGACTTATTTGATGATATATTTCACATATATCAGAGAATGATATTAGGTTGGCTATCTCTAAACTAAAAAATAAACCAACAGCTGGTTTCGATCAAGTTCCGAGCTATCTTATCAATGATTGCTCAGACATACTTATGCAACCACTATTAGCAATCTTTAATCTATGCTTAAAAACGGCAACTTTTCCTGATAATTGGAAAATCACGAAAATCTGTCCCGTACTAAAAGCTAAGGATCCCGCTGATATACGCAATTATCGACCGGTTGCAATACTTTCCAATTTTTCTAAATTATTTGAACTGGTTCTGTGTAGTCACATTTACAGATCAGTAGAACCATATCAGCATGGTTTTGTTAGAAAACGTTCCACCTGCACAAACCTTTGTTCTATCTCTCAATTTATCGCAGCAAATCTAGACATTCAAAAGCAGGTAGATGTGATTTATACTGACTTATCTGAAGCTCTCGATTGCATTGATCACAATCCATTGTTGGCTAAGTTAGAAAGTTACAGTTTCAGTAGATTATTGGATGGCTTTTTTAAATCTTACCTAGGTAATCGGAATCAAATAGTAGTATACAATGGTTATGCATCATCTCCATATGTAGTAAAGTGTGGCGTACCGCAAGGTTCACATTTAGGTCCTTTGCTTTTCGTATCATTTATAAATTACCTTGCTGAAAAACTTGATTGTAAAACTTTAATGTTTGCCGATGACGTCAAAATTTTTGCATCTGTCACTAATCTGAAGGACTGCGTTGCGTTGCAGCGTAATCTTTCAGCTCTTTTTAATTGGTGCAGTTATAATAGGTTTAAACTTAATATTAATAAATGTAGAGATTTATCGTTTTCTAGAAAGCGCAATCCTATACATTTTGTATATGAAATTAAGATATTGTTTTATGCCTTTGTGAAGTCTAGGCTTGAATATTGTGCATTAGTGTGGTCACCTCGTTATGGCCGCTACAAAGTTTTAATTGAGAATATTCAACGCAAATTCCTGAAGTATTTGTGCTTTAAGATGTTTAATGCTTATCCTGAGAAAGGTTGTTCAAATACAATGTTGCTTAACACCTTTGATATGCAGTCTTTAGAGACTAGAAGGAATATCATAACTTTGTCATTTTTATACAAAATGATACATAATTATATTGATTGTGCTTCTATCCTTACCAACATTTGTTTTCATATTCCTAGGTTAGAAATAAGACAAAGATGTACATTTCATTTTCCTTTTGCCAAATCTAATTTACTTTTAAAGTCATCAGTGGTTAAAATGTGTCAATTGTACAATGATATATGTTCTAATTGTGACATATATTTCTCCTCATTAACTTCTATAATTGACCGTTATGTTAACTACAGTAATAATAGTGCTTAAAGGTCTTCAAGGGACTATCCTATTGTCAACTATGTGTCCTTCTTGTAGATCATTTTTGTTTTTAGTGTTTAGAGTCATTTAACTCTGTGCGTATTATCGTTATCATTATTGTTATTTTATTATATATATATATATATATATATATATATATATATATATATATATATATATATATATATATATATATATATATATATATATATATATATATATATATATATAATTTATTATTGTTATTATATATTATTATTATTATCATTGGTAGTACACATAATTAGTTACTACTCATGTTGATGGGTTGATTATATATTTATATAAATCTTTGTATATGTGCAATATTATATAGTTTGCTATGTAATTGACTTTTGCTGTTGGGCAATAAAGGTTATTATTATTATTATTATTATTATATTATGGTTGTTGACATTTCCATTGTTATGAAATATAGCCTCGTGGGAAAACAGTACATAATCAAAAAAATGTGGTTTCTCATGAACGTTATTAAGTACCCATTCACAAAATACTCTTCTTCGTTCAAAATCGTTGCTTTCAAGTTCCTGTAGTAGTTTAATTTGATAGGGATAAAATTTATTGTTTCTTAATATTTTGGAGACGCTGGAGTGGTTAATATTTAATTTTCTACTTAAAATTCTTGTGCTAATATGTGGATTTTAGACTACATGTATCAGGGCTAATAATATTTTTTCTTCATTTATTATAGCTTTCTGTCGTTCCCGCTTTTCATACATAACTGTCCCGCTTACTTCAAACGAAAGTTTCAATCTAACGAATGCACGGTAGCCGGGATGCTTTTGGTTAGAATTCGCTGAGCATAAATTTTTCAGGCCAAAGAAGCGTTACCAACAGCCGCCCCGATACAATAAATCTTGTTAATTCTTACCAGTTTTGTAAACTTCATTTTACACAACACAAACCGTATTTATACCATTAACAATAACAAAAAAGACTTTTACAAGTTGTTTCAGACAGATAATTTTAATAATAAACGTAAAATTCGAGGATCTATCTAAATTAGAAAAAAATAATTAGGTAGACGATAACTTTCTTAATAATTTAAAAAGCGTTGTTTTTTATTCTCAAAAACTATTGGATTTTGACTGTTATCATTAGTAATATGACCACCCACCATTTAAATTGCAAATGGCTTTCTGTGGATTTGGCTAAATTTTAGATATGCTGTAGATCGTAAGGTTCTAATCAAAGACTAACGTACACAGAAAATCAAAAAACGGAGAGTTGTGAATATGGAAGTGCTATTTTTAAATGTGATGTGCAAAAGTTCAACTAAATTAGTTATTAACGCCAACCAACAGAAGTAATTACAACAATTTGGACCATGGGGCACTTTTTAAAACTTAATCGGTATTCACTTCCATCCCATTGTTGTTATTTCTAATGTTTGGATCATGTTGTTGAGCTCTATTAGCTGCGTCCAATATTCTATCCAACAAAGTTGATTTTGGGTAGTGAACATCATCTTCACAACGCGCATACCCCAAAAACCACAAGACACTAGCAATGTGCGCACAAGTTCCAAGAATTCTTGCACCTGATTTGCACGTACCAAGAATTATATCCTCCACATTCTCATCGGCTCCTTGATTTTCACTGAAGGTAATCCAAAGTGAGATGAGGGAAGTCACCTAAATCTACGAAGATTTTCTACTTTCACCCGGTCTTGTATAATATTAACCTGGCTTGTTTTTTCCAGAAATTGCTGATCCAGCTCTTCGTTAGCGCCTAACATAAGAACGCGAGGGTGAAACTTATCGCTCCAGCAACACGATAGGTTTTCGATATGCGGTATTGTAATTGTTTGACCAAGAAACTTAAATATGGATTTGAGGTGGCCGTTTCTAGCTTCAACTATCCACCTTGTTTTAGTTATTATACGGCACCTATTTCCTTCTTAAGTCGATAATTGGTTTTGGCCCCGTTCAAGAAAAGCTGGAATCTTGTTTGAAATACCCACATTGTGAAGCAGAAGTGTGGAATCTCGATATCCACGATCCAGCACAAAAATCTCTCCTTGGTGAAACCATGCCCTTGTTGCACCGCCATCCCTATTAAAATCATTAATCAGCATTTTGGCATTATTATTTTTAGAATACGAAAAAAGAGGACCATGGATTGCTAGTACATATCCTTCTGGAGCTACAATGAGAGCTAGTTTTACTAACTGTCGACTCTTATGCACGTTGTAAGATTTTCTTAAGACACGATGGTTATTACGTTTACATATATAGGATTAGGTCCCGTCGATATATGAAATTCCTATCGGTGTATTTTGTTGAGGATCATATAATTGTTTGGAAAATTCTGTTACATGGTTGGCAATATAATCCTTTCAAGTCCTTCAAGTCCTATACAACTAGGTATCATTCTCTAACTGTGGCAAAGGCCATACTTACAGCCTGTCTACTTGGGTGGTGTGAAATAATTTTCAAAAACTCGTCCGACAAACCTTGCCGAATCTTGCATAAAAACGTCTAGAGGTCCTTCTTGGTCACATACCTTTGTCTAACTTGTCGAGGTATTGAATCACAAAACGTATACAATTCCCAAAATTGTTGTTTAACGGGAGCTAGGGATTTGGAACCTTCTTCGATAAAACCATTTTCGTCCTCGTATATCACTTACTAACAAGTCTGATTTCTTGAAAAAAATGCCAGTAATTGCTGACCTTTAATAACGTATGGTCTATTACCAGACCGAAACTCTGGAAGTGAATGCTCCAAAATAAAATCCTTTCCATCCAAGTGCTGCTCTCAACATCGTACACTTTCTGGTGTGTAAATGTTTAAAAGAATAAGCGTATTTACTCTATACGATACGGACATTCTACGCACACTATCATTACCATTACAAATCAAACAAGTATAGGTTGACTTTTGTTTCAAAACATTTAGTCTTAAACAAGCTGAGTCATTTTCAAAAAGAGGAATTTCGTTAAGGATCAGCTGAAAACAATTATCGCAAGCTCTGGTCAAATCTGTGACTTCTAACGGTAACCTTCCATTCTCATTTTTTCTGAAAATGGTCCTTTTAACCATATTATTATCGCCATCAATTATATTCATTACCCCTTACCGTGGTAGCGTATTGCAGACATAATAGGGTAAACGATTTCTAATTCCATTTATACACAAATCACAATTTTTACGCAAAAACCGCTCAAACGAATTTCCATTTGATTTTCGAACTAATTAAAAGACGTGACGTTTTGAATGACAATACCTTTTTAGGTACATATGTTAAGGCACGTGTTGCTATGCTTCTTATGAATTTTTCCGAAAATCGCGGTAAATTGATAGACGTCATAATCACAACTTTGGCGAGCTGTAGCGTAAAAACTGTCCATTTTTCGACTTTCTGCCTATGGTAGTCTTGTTTAGAACCTTACAATGTACAACATATCAAAAATTTAGCCAAATCCACAGAAAGCCATTTGCCATTTAAATGGTGCGTAGTCATATTACTCTATACTCTATAAGTCTATACCAAAATGATCGTTAAGATCGTTTCAAAAATGTAATAAAATACCGTGTGTTTCGTTTAAAAAAACATAAGTTTGGTTAACCACTGATTATTTCCAGATAAACTGCTGTCAACCAAAACCATCGTATATGAGAATACCGTCAAGGTCGGAATGAGCAGTGTATAAATACGTTCACTTGGTACCAAGTGCCTTAGTTTACGTTTATCGCTGCTAACGTTCACATTATTCTCTTCAAGTGAACAGTATAAAGAAGTTTCGCCTAACGAAGAGAAAGGCTATTCTTAAACTAAGGAGAAGTATTGGAACGTTGAATGTGTTAAACTGGATAGGAACCATTAATCAAGTTATACGATACATTATGTTATCGGTTCCCCTCGCCGTAAAGTGGGCATAACCTTTCACGCAGAAATTTTTAAATTGAAACTATCGAGGTGGAAGAGTTTTAGTAAAGCATCAAAAGTGATATTTGGCTCTGTGTGAAGTATCTTTAAATCTTTACTAAAGACCAATACTGATCACGTTAGAACCGACACATTCCATGTGGCGGTAACGTGCTTCTCACCGCTTACGACGAGACAGCGACTATATAATAGTTACAGTAAAGAATCCATCATGTGGCGTGGAAAATAATTACTATACGCAATGAAGATAAGCTATGTTTACCTAGAGCGCTGGTAGTGTGCAGAACCCCTGCAGATAACGTGCAGAACGTTCATTGCAACGACTGCGGTAGAAACTTCCGTTCGTCATATGTCTTTTGAAGAATAAAGAAGAAAAACGAGATGTGTCTATACGTTTAACAGTATACAAATGCAACGTCTGTTTAAAGCATTTAATATTCGTAATTGACATTCACCTCATTTCTATGGAGAAGCATTTTGTAAACAGTGAAATGGTCATAAACCGAAAAACCATTTTTGTTTTATTAGATCACAAAATTCTTACAAAGAAAACGATTTTATTTTTATTGTATGAGTAGAAACCCGTCAAGAAAAATCTCTCCTTGTAAAAACCGCTGTAAAAATTCACAAAGTGATCCTTTGTGTATTTCAGCAAGTGTGTTCTACCGGCGACACACTGCCATCTTCTCTAATAGTATGCCCTCGATGTGGTGTTGGAGAACAAGTAATGCAGGGAGAATTCAGTATGAAACAAGATATTTAGTTCCCTGTTGGAACCAGGATAATGGCTTAAAATGTAGTTGTAATTACCTACTATGATCAAGGGTTTGATCATTGATTTATTTTAAAGTACACATTAGCAAACATACATTCTAAACCGTAGATTATTTATAAGGAGAGCCTTAATTACTTCCGTATACCACTTTCAGCTTTGCTAAATGTGTTTGGATTAGCTACAGCTATGAGACAAGAGTATTTTCCCATCTATTTGACATTAAAGGGAGAGTGGAGTATGTTATCTCATATTTATTACTATTCCCCGAATTGCATGAAACTCGAATCAAGAGCTGAATTTTTAATAAGGTACGAAGAACTGCAATCACCGCGTTATCTGTTTGAAATGTTGGAAGAGTTAAAAAAAGAAGATTAGCCTCGTTACATCGCAGATTTTCATAACTACGAGAGTATACAGCATGAATCTGGTACTATTGAGAAAAACTCCGCCCTTAGATATCTAGTAAAACTGATTTTAAACAGTTTCTGCGGTAAAGTTGACCAACGTATGTATTTTCTTCTCCATCAGTTGAAGTAAATAACATAAAGGATCCTCTAATTGTAAACTGCACATGCGTTGAAGATGCAGTTGACCCACAATCTAATGTAATCTGAATAATTGCAGACTGTGTAACCACGATTAATATTACTAGACTATTCAAGCAAGAGGAATTTCCCTTAACTATACAATTTTAGAGAAAGTTAACTTAGAGTCCTTGGATGACGAAAAAAAAGCAACTGGAACTCCTAATAATGCCATTAGGCGTACATACGACCACCTACTCGGGACGACACCCGAAATTAAGAGGCGATTAATCATCAAGAAGCATCACAGGGTGGAAAACTACAACACTATACCATATGCGTTCAAAAACACAAGAAAGTGTTTGTTATGCCAGGTGTGTAATACAGAATGGCATTTTAGAATACATTTCCGTTTTATTAAGTTGTTGATTAGTAACCTGTAAGTAATAATCATTAAATCAAATCAGATATTAAGGTAAAAAACATGTTCAAACCGAGAATAAATTTGAGTTTTTATATGTTTTCGACATATACTAGAATTGGAACGTTGTAATAGCGTGTTGTAGCCTTGAATAAATCTTTGGTGTACGTAACTTCCGTCTGCATATGTATTAAATGTAATTTTAAATAAAGAATAGAAAAATTATACTTGTATCACTCATCTATTTAACCACAAATACTTAGTTAACGAATTATTCTACTCAATATCACTTTATTAATCCAGCTAAAAAATAAACTGTATTACACACATACGCACATCCAGAGTAATACACAGCTTGATACTCGCATTATACAACAGTATATTACCTGTATTGATAACATAAAGCAATCACCAGTCAAACAAATATATGAAATCTAAAGGGAATTCCGCACTATTGAAGTTTTAGAACGTGTGATGTGTTGTTTCTGGAGCTGTATCGTTCAAGTGCCCATTAACATAACGGTAATGCCAAAGACAAAGTAGGACAGTAAACTTAGTTTTTTATTATTATTATGTATAATTTTTCACAAAAATACTTGCATAGGAAGCATACATAAACAAGGTGGTCAGTCAACCAAGTAATTACAATCTGGACTGATTCCCTAGTGCTTAATAGACCCTTTGGTAGGTAAATGGCGTTGTTTTTGGAAGTATACCTATCAAGCGCCCTCTGTGCGTGTTTGATGCCAACTGACAAAGTTACACGTCGTTTAAAATTTGAAAATAAATGCCAATTTTTGTAATAGTCTGCTTATGTATAAAGGCTAATTACGATTCCACATAAATAAAAGCTGACCGCAGGTGCACTATACCATGGCATTTATACTTATACCAAAATTATTTTTAAATACTAACTGCGAGATCCCTTCTAAAAGGCACTCAAATCACTTACAAATTTCAATACTATAGCCCGGGTATTAAACATTCAATATGATAATATTAACGAACCAGATCATTTGTCAAAATGAACATCTAATCAGATTCAACTGCCCCGTAAGTTCGCCACAAGGATGTCTAACAGCAAATGTACAAGAGGGTACATTACTAGAGTTTTGGAAACCGCAATGAAATTTTGCATTTACCTATATTTTAACTTCACACTGTCTCAATGGGCACGTTGATTTCTGATATATATATATATATATATATATATATATATATATATATATATATATATATATATATATATATATAAGGTGTCCCAATAGTGCGTATTCGGTCGACAGCTCCTTAGCCATTAAACTTAGGAGATAAGTTTAAATACGAAAGTTATCTATTTTTATTGGGTGCATAATCTAAAAATAGTTTGGTTTCTACAGGGTGTAATATAAAAGCGGTACAATATAGAACTTTTCATTTTTAAATAGAACACCCTATGTATTATTTTATTTTTCGATTCTCCTTATAATTTTATATCTTTTTTAAAAGAATTACTTACAAGCTAAATCTTACAGTTTTTGAGATATTTGCAGTTAGCTAAAAACTGACATTTTTGTGTAGTAATTCAAGTAGGCGTATCTCAGTTATTTTAAGGATAAAAAAATAATCTTTGGTATAGAATTTATTCATATATGAGCTTACTTTAATCTATTGTCAAAATTGGATTTCAATATACACGGTGATCACAAAAATTAATTCAATAACGTAAATTTGAAAATGCTATGTCTTCATTTGTTTAAATGGCACACCCTATACTGTTTTAATGCCTCGTCTTCGTCTATTAGTCGGCTTTCATTTCTGTTAAATATGTTCTATACCTATCTCTGATAGTTTCGGAGATATTTAAGTTTGTTCAATTTTTTTCGTTGATAACACTGAAGAAGAGTCGGTCAAAGCAATCTATGAATACATTAGAAACTAAAAAACATATTAACTGAAATACAAACACTTAAAATTATAATAAATGTTCCATGTGACCACCATTTTGTTGTTGGAAAACAAGAATTCTTTGAATAAACGACAAATTTACTTTTCGTAACGTGGAAACATTTATATTTTCAATGACGTATCTAATTCTTGCCTTCATACCATCTACAGTCGTTGGAGGAGCTTGATAGACTTTTTCTTTAATCCAACCCCAAAGAAAAAAGTCCAGCTTTGTCAAGTCAGGCGATCTTGCAGGCCAGGAGATCGGCCCTCCTCTTCTAATCCATTTGTTTTGAAATTCGATATTTAAATAATTTCTAACGTTTCTAATGAAATGCGGAGGAGTGCCATCTGATTGCAGCCACATTTATCTAAGGGTTTTTAAAGGTAAATCTTCAATAAAAGTTTCAAATTCGTTACGCAAGAAGTTTAAAAATGAAGCTTCATTGACCTTGTTTTCAAAAAAATATGGTCCTATAATTCTTTCCCCAATAATTCCGGCCCAAACATTAAGTGGCCAGCGGTGTTGATGATCAACAGGAATTATAAATCTGGGATTCTCAGTATCGTAATAATGGAAATTATGTCCATTAACGTATCCATTTTTGTGGAAAGTAGCTTCATCAGTAAATAAGATCGTGCTAAAATAGTTGGGTTTTTGTAAATTTTTATTTATGGCCCAATTGCAAAAGTTTAATCTATTAACGAAGTCATTCTCGTCTAATTCTTGTGCAAGTTGGACATGGTATGGATGATATTTATATTTTTTTAGAATTCTATTAACTGATGTTTTTGAAACTCCAACGTCTAATTCCAGTTGATACTTCGGGGTACCTGACGTACGAGTAAACATACAGAGTTTCGGTTTTCACAATACCGTGCTACTTCTTTCTGAGAAGAACAAAACTTTCATAGTCCGCTTCATTTCTGAGATATAGGGCGAAAATGAATGTATTGCATTTTGGGACCCCCTTGTATCTCTGTTACTCTTTAATGTATGCCAAAGGTAAACATTGGTTCTTATACGGTTTTTTTGTGTATAATGTAGTGGCGTAGTTGAATTTTTGCTGTAAGCTGCAAATTTAGCTATAAATAAAACTTATGGGTTTTTTAACGAAACACCCTATATAGTTTTCATGCGTTTGATTGGAAATTTTGTATGCTTTACAAAACATATAATACATGACGTGTATTTTAAGTAATAAACCTAAAATCTATGATTTCACACAATCTGCGTAATAATATAGTGTGTATTATATAGCATTAGAATTACTAGGTCGTGAGTTAATTATATTAGGTTACTACAAACATAGAAATTTAAAAAAATCTAAATCACCATTAAGACAAAATAAAACTGAAAAACACAATGTTAACTCGATAGTAACCCCTTAATAGATTTTCACCTAAAAAGAACTGCTCAAGATGGTTACCATTTTCCCGCAATATTGATATACAGTGGTTATTCTTTTTAAAGTATTTGAAATAATTATGGAACGTCTTTGCAAGTTTTGAAATACCTCATTGGTGGCATTAAGTAGTTTATCTATTGTCGGATGACGGGTACTATAAACCTTATTCTGCAAGCAGCCCTATAAGAAAAGTCCAGCATGGAAAGGTCAGGTGACCGTGGAGGCAATGTAATTGGTCCATGAGTACCGATCCACTTTTGCGTGAAATAATTGTCTAAAAAAGGTTGAACAATTAGAGCATTATGTGCGGGCGCGCCATCCTGTTGGAAATGTATCCTGTTAAGATGTGCTAAAGGAACATTATCTTGTAACAGGGATAACATCTTGCAAAATTTCAAGATATATGTTTGCTGTAAGACTGCCTTCATAAATTCTGCATTCTATTTGTTGCCCCAAAGTAATACAAGTTACGCTAAATCCAAATCGACCCTGTTGCTCCCTTTCGAATAGCACATCAATATTTTTTTGGGACCACGGCCTAGTATTGTGCCTGTTGAAAATACCGGCACTCGAAAAGTAGGCCTCGTCGGGCCATATTATGAATCTAGCAAAGTTATTACAATACAATTTTGTTCCAAATACTAGTTGAAAAACATTAAATAACGTTCTGCATTCCCAGGATTCAAATGGTGAACAATTTTAATCTTGTCTGGCTTAAATTTATATTTGGCCAATATTCTTTGAACTCGAGTCTTGGGAACACAATCTCCTACTCTATAACTCTATATAATTGTGAAGGCGTTGCCTCATGCTAAAACGTTGAATTCCTCAATATCGCGATTTTCCTTATTATACTTTTTTGGTCGGGTTGGATAAATGATCCATGTTCTACCAAAGTGGATCTACCGAGTGGATTTCCTAAAACCGGAAAAAACGCAAAAGATGCGAGAACAATACAACCATATTGAATTTATTTACAAATATACTTACAACTCTTTGGAAAAACCATTGTCTTTTACTCAAATTCACTCCGTATATTGTCCAAAACTTGCTTAACTTTAACAAAATTTCTGGTGAAGACGACTAGTATTCCTGCACAATTTAACCAAATTCCAACACCATTTACCTTGGAACACGCATTCAATTTTTATCATTGCGCAACGTTCGACATTTATATATGAAAAAATATACATACATAATTCCTTTCCACATTTTACTACAAAACCAACATATAAATTCCATCACTCACACGTCTACAACCATCTTATGTCCGAATTCTTTACTACACAGTTCCAAAGACGAGAGGAAATTCGGCAGCCTTCACCATTGCCACTATTAAATGCCTTCAACATGAAAATACTCCTGTATATGCTACACAGTGCTCCATTAAAACTCACGTGGCGTATCATTTACACCAATTCACATTCTACATACACAAAAAAAATTTTTTTCGTGCACTCACTTGATTTACATTCAAAATAGGTTCCATACGTTACCACAAGGGTGCATAGACGGTGCGTCAAAATCACTTTACATGATGTTAAACATCGACTTGGTAGCAGATTTTCTAAGTAGAAAGTACGTATTTACAAAGAAAAATCAAATTATGATAGCTGCAAACAATATGTTATAAGAAACGGTAATATTTTCACTAGAAAGAATAAGAAACATACAGGAAGAGGAAATCGTAAAAATTAAAGACGAGTTAAACCTGAATAGAATTTTTTTTTTATTGTGGACCTTAGGAGGATAGATAGAGGGATAATGAATTGCCAATAGATGCCTATGAAGAGCTACCTTAGATTTTCTCATATCATAAGTGAGAGGAAAACAGGAACTAGGGAGATCATTGCAAAGTTTAGAAGTCGTGTAGAAAAATGTGGATTGCGCCCATTTGGTACGACAAGTGGAGATTTGTACTGCATACTGATGATGCGAATGAGCGCACCGAGTGTTTCTCGCAAAGATAGCCCGAGATGGTATCAAAGAATATAATTCAGCAGCACAATAACCGTTGTAATAACGATAATACAAAGAAAGAACTGAAGCCATCCTTCTATGCTCAAGGGACTGTATGTGGGAAGTTAAGGACGGGTCATTTATAAGCCTAATCGCTCTTTTTTGAATACGATCAACGATATCGAGAGCGTATTGGGAAGCACTAACCCAAAGGTGAGAATTATGTTCCAGATGAGGCCGAATTTGGGCTTTATACAGCAGAAGGAGTTGTCGAGAAGTTTAAGGTATTGCTTAGATCTGTACAAAAACCCTATTTTACGAGCAGCTGTTTTGGTAGCTGACAGAAGATGGTCAACCCATGAGAGATTTGAGGATACAGTCATACCCAACAAAGTAATAGGGTCTGAAAACTTAAGAACTGAGCCATTCATACTTACAACAGGAAATGATCGACCTTTTTTAACGGACATAAGGCAACACTGAGTTTTGTTAGCATTAAATTTAACTAGATTATTGCTTCCCCATTCGAAAATACGCTGAATTTCTTTGTTGATTGAATTTGCCATTTCAGCTTTAATTTCTTGATTTGACACAGAAGGCGGATTATTACTATGAGTAGACTGTAATGCACTACAGTGAAGAGTGCTATCGTCAGCAAAGCAATGGATGGGGTTAGTTGTTGAAGAAATGAGGTCATTTATGTACAGTAGAAAAAGTGTAGGTGCTATAACGGATCCCTGTGGTACGCCTGCGTTAATTCCAACTTCCTTTGAAAAAAACCATCAACTACGACACGTATTCGTCTTTTATCAAGGAAACTAGAAAACCAGTTGATGAGCGTGTCATTTAACCCAAAGGAGGTGAGTTTGGCAAGTAAACACATATGCCAAACTTGGTCAAATGCTTTGAGATATCTAAAGCGACTACAACTGTTTCACCGGACTGCTCTAGTGTATTGTTCCAAACTTGGGTCACATATGAAAAAAGATCGCCTGTTGAACCACTTTGCCTAAACCCATATTGTTGGTCACTAAGGAGTTTGTTAGTTTTAAGGAACGTGAGAAGTTGCTGATTGATTGCTTTTTCCATGATTTTAGACAAAGTAAAAGTGAAGGCAATTGGTCGGTAACTTGAGGGATCGGTCTTATCGCCTTTTTTGGGAATAGGTTGAACATTTGCTAACTTCCATGATGAAGGGAATTACCCACAAGGCATAGAGGTAGTATAGAGCTTAGATAGGACTGGTACTAGTTCGGAGGAACATTTCCTTAAAACAATAGCTGGGATACCGTCTTGGTAAGTCGCCTTATTGAGATCAAGCCTACTGATGATCGATTCCAAGAGCTTGTACGGAAAATTAATTGGTTTCATAGCGCATGAAGAACATTTGACTAGGGGCACATCTTTTCCGAATCATTGAGACACGAGTTTGATGCAAACAAATCCAAAAAAAACGTTGGCTTTGTCTACAGAATCAGCAACTACCGATCCGTCAATAGACGTCATGGAGGGAAATGAAGATGTTCCATAGTTTTTACTAATGACTTTAGCTAAAGACCAAAATTTACGACTGCCTAAATGAGATGTTCGAACAACTTTTTAGTTTTAGTGATGACACTTTTGCAGATTTTTCTAGCACCAACGTATCCTGCATGACTGTCGATCGATTTATTAGATTTCCATTTAATGTAATATATATTTTTTAAAGATATTGCATCAGCATAATCCTTATTGAAGCAGGGTTGGGAACGTGAATGACCTATGCTGTACTGTTTTTTGGGAATGTATAACTCCATTCCCATGAGTATGACTTCAGATACTGAAAGAGCGATGTCCGAAGAAGAGGACGACTTAAAGGAATATTCACGCCATGGAAAGGTTGCAAAGAAATCCCGCTAATCACTCCATCGAGCTGACTTAAAACACCACAAGGTTCTATCGGTTTTGCGAATAACAGTGGTATTAGGTACAGTAGAAATGATTTTTATGAGACAATGGTCGGAAAGACCTAAAGGCGAGAGAACGGAAGTTCTATAAACAAGAGGGTTTGATGTAAGAAAGAGATCTAGAAGATGTGGAGTATAGTTAGGGTTATCAGGGATTCTTGTGGGTTCAGAAATCATTTGTGTGAGATCACATGAAATAGCAAATGTTTCTGCACTATAACCAGCGGGATTTGTAGTAGATAAAAACTGAAGCCAATTAGAGTTATGAACATTGAAATCGCCTACAAATGAGATATCGCAAGATGGAAACTGAGACAGGAGATAGTCAACTTTCATACTAAGGTAATCGAAGAAGTCTTGAAAGTTGCTGTCATTAGGAGACCTATAAATGCAACAGTAGAATTTCACAAAATTAGGACCAGAATGTTTAAACCAAATCACGTCAAAATTTTTATTTTTTAAGGAAGAAACCCTCTTGCAAACAATTCTGTCCTTGATGTAGGCACATACGCCTCCTTTATATCGAAAGTTAGAGTGAAGGTGGTATTGAGGAAATTGCAAGTCGGGTGACTCGGAGCTTTCAGAGGAGACTTGTGTTTCAGATAGAAACAATATATCAGGTTGTAATTGTTCAAGATGTTGGTGAATAGCATTAAGATTAGACCTGATACCGCGGATGTTGCAGTAGTGAATCAGAAAGTTGATACTTTCGATGACCGAGGCCGCTTGGGGCCTGCCCTCCCGGACATCCGAATGGGACAGGATTTAACGTCCGGAATTTATAACCCTAGAAACCACAGCCATCTTATTTTTTAATTTGGGACTTTTAATCCGATAGGAAGACAGTGAGGGCGAGAAGGAAGAATTAGGATGAGAATAGATTAAGGATGATGGAAAAGGCAACCGGCAGTCCTTACCGAGCTCAGAAAATCGGAGACCCAATATTAAGGAGCTCACGGTAAGGGTGGTGGTACCTCCCCGACTGGCATGGAGTATACATGCCTACCACCTTTATGTATATATAAATGCAAGAAGACAGAGGGTATAAGCAGAATGAAGATATTCTAATCAAACTAATTGGTGAAACAGAATTGTATGTACTTAATAAAAGGCTCGCACAAGGAATTATTAAAGAAATACATTTAAATTATGCACATATTGGAATGCGGAAAACATGGTTAATGTTCCGTGAATGTTGTTACACTAAAAATGATATTAAAATTAAAATAATTGATCGGTAAATCTAAAATTTGCATAGTTGTAAAAAAAAGAATTTTGAGAATTCAAGCATAAAAAGTGTTAAAGTTGAAAAACCTTTGGAATTAGTTGCTGTTGATTATATAAGTAACTTGATCAGGACATGCTGTATCCAAACATATTTTGGTAATGGTAGACGTTTTCACAAAATATACAAAACTATATGCAACAAGACAAATGATGTGATATATTGCATGAAGAAGTATATAACGAAAGTTGGAAAACCAGTAAGAATTTTAGCCGGTAACGCAACATATATTCATAATGAAAGGTACAAACAACGATTACATAATTTGAATGCCAAATATACATTTTGTAGTGTAATACATCCAAGAGAATAACATATAAAGGAAGTTATCAAATATTTAAGAATTTTAACGTATGATAAACATAACGCGTGGGTAAAATATCTATCAAAGATTGGAACATTTGTAAATGAAGTACCGAAGACAGTTTTACCAAGAAGACCTTGGCAAAAAGACAATGTAGAAGCAGAATTAAACGAAGTATTAAAGCTAACGGGAGAACGAATTGTAAGAATAAATAGAAGATATGAAGCAAAACAAAATGCAAAGATTAAGAAACGAACACAGTTTAATGTAGGTGACTTAGCGATAATTAAAAATTTAAAAGCAGCCAACCAAGATGAAAATAAATGTGCCAACTTATAGATGCCATATATAGGTCCATTCAAGGTAACAAGGTGTTATGTGTTAACAGATCCAAGTACAAATAAAACAAGAGGTATTTCTCATATATCCACCTTATACAATTACAAGAGATAAAAAAATTTAAATTTGAGGATCTTGTACTGTTATAAAATTTACATGGGACTTATCGAGATCCATAAAGGCGTTTAGTCCTTGAATTTACCAAGTGCTTTCGTTATTCTCTGGAGAAGTCTTCGCTTTTTAGCGGAAAAATACGACGTTTGTTCCAAAGTTTCTAACGTACAGTTCACAGTGCGCTATTAAACAAATAACCTGCTGTAAATAAATAAAGCCTTTCGTAACTTAAAAATATTAAGAATTATTCATAACTTGTACATTATTAGTGTAGAGATAATAAGCAACGCGCTGTAATTAAACCAGCTTTTGGTATATAGTTAACGTATAATAAAAGGTAACAAGTAAACTAGAATAAAGTAAAGTGACGAATTTCGTATTAATGTAAGTATTAGTGGACATACGATCAATTGAAATCCGGATCAAATCGCGAGCTGAAAAGGATGGAGTCGCTAGATATCTGATACGGAATGTTGCAATCATCGCCCCAGTATCACTCATATCGACGAGGTCACCCTATGAGTCCATCATAGGTGTCTGTGTAACAAAAGGGCCTCCCCAAGTAAGGTAAAATTTCTTTATTGTTGTGGTTGACAAAATTAAATAAATTCTTGTATGTATTTCATTATTATCATGTTTCTATGTACAAACGCATGAACGCACTGTTCTTTGGAGATCAACTTTTGATTATTTTATCGTCCAAATTTTTAACACTAGTGCATTCATTGATTAATCATTTAAATTTATTTGGGTGTTCCATATTTGTTATTTTGGTATGTCGAAGTTACAGTAGGTTTAGTACAAGGCCGTTAATGTAACTGTAAGTAGGGTCACAGCCAATTTAGACAAACTATTTGGGGCAACTCGCATAGAAAACCTATTGTACCCGATTTTATTTATTTATTTTATTTACCTTACATATATTTAGGTTATGTGAACCTATTATTACACAGCATCTGACGACACGCATTTTTAATGATTATTTTTTAATTTTCTCTTCTAATTAAAGTTTTGAAGTGATTATTTAATTATAACGTACATTTAGGCCAATGAATTGCTGCCTTCTTTAAATTTCTGACTTGACGATAATTAATTGCGATTTGAGAAATCTGATTTCAAGTGGTTGTGGTAACGTAATGTGACTATAGTTTATTGTTTTATTGACAAATCAGTGATTGATATTACGGCACGCCATTATTTTAGTTAAACGTTCAAGTATTTTGGACGATCTGTGAATTTACGTAATTAGGCGTTTCAACCCCTATTTTGACATTTAAATACTCTGGCCCCTTTCCCGTTTTATAACCTTTCAACCCCTATTTGGACATATATGAGAAACTATCCTATTGTGCAAAATTTAGTACATCGTACCTACAAGGACCGCTGGTTAGTCGTGGAAATTTTGTCTGCTATTTAGTTTTACTGCAGTTTATACCATAACACGAAACGAAGGTGATAATCATAAAAAAAATGGTTATTTCCAATAATAATAATCATAAGTTAAATAAATTATTATATTTTTAGTTCAAGATAGAAGAGTAAAATATATATATATATATATATATATATATATATATATATATATATATATATATATATATATATATATATATATATATATATATATATATATATATATTATATATATATATTATATATAATATTATACCTATACTTAACTATTGAGTGTATAAGGCACTTTCGATTTAGAATTGCCCAAAGAATACTCTTAAGGTATGGCCATGGAGGTATATATAAATTTAAATAGTGAGCTGATTATTCAAACTCATAGCTATAATTGTATTCACATACAATGAATACTAATAAGTCTACGCTTTGTAATAACTAGTCATTTCCTGTAGTTTCAAGGTAGCAAGTGGCTTATTTTGTCTACAGTAAATATCACTTGACACTTAAAAAAAGGTTCTTCAGTTACGTTATTTTTTAAAATTTCTTAACCTGTGCAAACCGGGTACCACGACTTTATGTATCTCAAACAACCAACAACCGAGCTGAAGACACTGGCCAACTACATTGTAAGGACCTATGCTCCAGTTTGGTTTGCCACCAAGAGATTTCACACTGTAAAATTCGGCCTGAAGCACACACTTAAGGTCATTCAAGCAACAAGACATTTACTGGACAACATAAAAGATGTGATCGATCCTGTCATTCAGAGAAACAGGTTCTTCCATCCAGAGAATACGCTGCTGGAAATGATAGTGGATGACAGAGAACACATATGTGGTTAGGTTACAACAAAGTCAGATATCAGCAACCAGTACCTGGAGAAAATGTAAGAACCTTGAGGGTTCCTTCAATTAATTTTGAAGCCAAAGACTACACGCAATTGGTTACTGGACTAAGTAAAAGCTGACCCAACCACCATTAATGGCAAGGATGACCACAGAGCACATTCTGTCATTGCTTAAAGACAAAGTCTTTCCTGAGTTTGAGTATTTGAAATTTCCATATCACTCTCAGTCGGTAGAGTGATATGTAAAACTAGTGAAAAGTTTGCGGGCATGAAAATCTAGATAGTTTCATAAGGACAACTTTAAGATTAAGGTCTTGGATGATAACATTTGATACAGAGTTGCAGTTTAAAGGAGAACAAGTGTAAATAATCACACCCCAATTAGGTTAGTTGGGTTGGATATGGATTGGACTAGATATGCAGACGCCTCCACGTGGTGGGTCCTGGGTCATTTCAGCACAAAATGTGCAGAAACGGGCGGAGAACTGCATTATAATGTTACAAGCATACAAAGATCGCTAAACAAAATATGTTGTATTCTTCAACCATTAACCCAACCTGGTTTTATTCCTTCAGCATGTGTTCAAAAAGAGCCGATTTCTTAGATTTTGCCCTAAGTTTAGGTTTTTTGCGCGATCTCAAAATACACAGCAATAGTTCCAAAAGTATTTTTTATATATTAAAGAGACAACGAATACATTTTATGGTTTTAGAAGTAAAAAAATATTTTAAAACTTTTTACAAAGTTTTGAAGAAAGCAATCTTCAAAAGGCTTGACTGCAACTTGTACTAATGGTGTATAATTGGTACATGAGTGATAACCCTAAAATTCAATGATAATTATATTAACAATGTATTCAAATAAGATACAGGGTGTCCGGGGAGGAACTGTACAAACTGAAATGGTATGTTCCTTGGGTCAATTTAAGTAAAAAAAGTCCCATAAACATAGGTCTGATTCGCAATAGTTGCCCAGATGCAAGCGTTTAAAGTTTATAAATTATCACATATTTTTTCAATAGTAATTAGTCAACTGGAAAAACAAAACCGAAACAATCTGTCATTTATTCGTTTGTGTTCTCTAGTAAATTGCGCCTCGTCACTAAATAAAATGAATGGAACTAGTTGAGGATTTTCTTGTAGCCACTGGCAGAAATTCAACCGCAAAGCAAACTCTCCAGGTTCAAGGTGCTGAACGTTTTGTGTATGATAGGGATACAAAAGCCCATCATGTAATGTTTGCCATACTGACATACGGGGGACTCCCGTTCGAGAAGAAATTCTTCTAACCCTCAACCCTGGACTCCGATCAACCATCTGTAGAATGTTTTCTTGCTCATTCACATTTAACTCCACAGGACGATCAGATTTTATTGAAACTGATGGAAATGAACCATGAGTTCGAACGTGTTGAAACACAGAAGAAAAGGTTTGTTGATTTGGAATCCTCCTGTTGGGAAATCTTCGTTCATATTCCCTAACGGCAGCTCTCGCATTTCCATCACAAAATCCATAAATGTAAATGATCTCAGCATATTCTTCGTTAGAACATTGAAAAGGCATTTTAAATTTAAATTACACTTAATTTACTACAATCCACTTTGTCATTATTAGAACACAAACGAATAAATGACAGATTGTTTCGGTTTTGTTTTTCCGCTTGAATAATAATAATTACTTTTGAAAAAATATGTGATCATTTATAAACTTTAAACGCTTGTATCTGGGTAACTATTGCGAATCAGACCTATATTTATGGGACTTTTTTTACTTAAATTGACCCAAGGAAAATACCATTTCAGTTTGTACAGTTCCTCACCGGACACCCTGTATATCAAAATATCACTTACGTAGGAAAGATCATCATATTAAATTATAATTAATAGGTATAATTTTCCTACAGCAAATTCTAAACGAATTGAGGTGAAATTTTCAACATGACATTCTATAATGTCAGTTTCTTAAAAATTGGCTATTTCAAATAAAATTCAGTTTAATAACTTTTGGTGCGAATTTTGAATAATAAGAAATTATGAACTGTTAGAAGGTTATTTTTTGTTAGCTCCAAATTAAACCGTTATAGTATATGATACCAAAATGATGTTATAGCTTCAACCCGACGCCTGTAATTATATGCAGCTTAGTAATCCGTGTCCAAACCAGCTTGATCGTTATTCTAAAAATTATTGAATAAATAAATAATTACAGTTAGAGTTTCTATTGTAAAGTAATAAACGGGTCCTATTAAAAGCCACAGGCTGGGCCCCTCTTTTAGCTGGTTTTGAATTAACTATAAATAGCAAATACGTCTTGCTTGAGTTATTTGTGTTTAATATTATGGATATTGTTTAAAAATCGCAATGGTAAGCCTTTGTTTTACATTATGCATTATACATTATGCTTAATTCATTTGTTTAGCTAACACTTGTGCCAAACAAGTGTAAAATAAGATGACCAATATTTTGTACAAATACATTAACCTGTTTCAATTATTTTTTAAAATTAATATTAACTAATTTGAAAACCGATAAATTCGTGCACGTTCTCAAAATTACTAGATATGAAGCGATTGGAATTCTAGAAATAGTACTTTTTACTTTCCAACCTAAATATTCATTTATAGCCATAGAAGGGTAAGACGTGTTTTCTTCACTATCGCCAAATCAACTTATTAGAACAATTATTGGCAAAATGTGTGTGTGCGTCCGTGCTTACGTGCTCTCGCGCATCCCCGCGTCTGCACGATTGTGTGCCTGTGTGCCTGTGTGCCTGTGTGTCTGTGTGTCTGTGTGTCTGTGTACCTGTGTGTCTAGATGTCTGTGTGTCTGTGTGCCTGTGTGTCTATGTGCCTGTGTATCTGTGTGTCAGTGTGTCTGTGTGTCTGTGTGTCTGTGTGTCTGTGTGTCTGTGTATCTGTGTGTCTGTGTGTCTGTGTGTCTGTGTGTCTGTGTGTGTGTGTGTGTGTGTGTGTGTGTGTGTGTGTGTGTGTGTGTGTGTGTGTGTGTGTGTGTGTGTGTGTGTTGTGTGTGTTGTGTTGTGTTGTGTTTGTGTGTGTCTGTGCCTGTGTGTCTGTGTGCTGTGTCTGTGTGTCTGTGTCGTGTGTCTGTGTGTCGTGTGTCGTGTGTCTGTGTGCTGTTGTGTCTGTGTCTGTGTGTCTGTGTGTTGTGTATATATGGTGCCTGTGTGTCTGTGTTTCTGTGTGTCTGTGTGTCTGTGTCTGTGTGTCTGTGTCTGTGTTGTCTGTGTGTCTGTGTCTTGTGTCTCTGTGTGTTCTCTCTCAGTGTGTGTGTGTGTGTGTGTGTGTGTGTGTGTGTGTGTGTGTGTGTGTGTGGTGGTGGTGTGTGTGGTGTGGTGGTGCGTGTGTGGTGTGTGTGGTGGTGTGTGTGTGTGTGTGTGTGAGTGGTGTGAGGTGAGTGGAGTTGTGAGGTGTGTGAGTGTGAGTGTGAGTGAGTGTGAGTGTGAGTGTGAGTGTGTGTGTGTGTGTGTGTGTGTGTGTGTGTGTGTGTGTGTGTGATGTGGTGTGGGTGTGTGTGAGGTGAGTGTGAGTGTGAGTGGGAGTGTGGTGGAGTGTGGTGTGGTGTGTGTGGGTGTGTGTGGTGTGTGTGTGGGGTGTGGGTGTGGTGTGAGTGGAGGTGGAGGGAGTGTGATGGAGTGTGGAGTGTGAGGTGAGGTGGAGGTGGAGTGAGTGTGAGGTGGAGGTGGGTGAGTGTGAGTGTGAGTGAGGTGTGAGTGTGAGTGTGAGTGGAGGTGGGTGAGTGTGGTGTTGAGGGGGTGGTGGTGGGTGTGTGATGGTGGGTGTGTGGATGTGTGAGGTGAGTGTGTGAGTGGAGGTGAGTGTGTGTGTGGTGTGTGTGAGTGAGTGTGAGGTGTGGTGTGAGTGTGTGTGGTGTGAGTGTGAGTGTGTGATGTGTGTGAGTGTGAGGTGGGTGGAGTGTGGTGAGTGTGGTGTGAGGTGGGAGGTGAGTGGGTGTGAGTGTGGTGGGTGTGGGGTGAGTGTGATGTGGTGTGAGTGGGTGGTGGTGGGTGTGGTGTGTGGGTGTGGTGTGATGTGGTGTGATGTGAGTGTGGGTGGTGGGTGGTGTGGTGTGGGTGTGTGTGGGTGGGTGAGTGAGGTGGTGGTGTGGTGTGTGTGTGGTGTGGTGTGGTGTGAGTGTGGTGTGGGTGAGGTGCGTGGCGTGGCGTGTGTGTGTGGTGTGTGTGGTGTGGTGTGGTGTGTGTGTGTGTGTGTGTGTGTGGTGTGTGTGTGTGTGGTGTGTGTGTGTGTGTGTGTGTGTGTGTCGTGTGACTGTGTGTCTGTGTGCGTGTGTGTGCTGTGTGCTGTGTGTGTTGTGCTGTGTGAGTGTGGTGTGTAGTGTGTCGTGTGTGTTGTGTGTCTGTGTGTCTGTGTGTTGTGTGATCTGTGTGTCTGTGTGTCGTGTGTTGTGTGTCTGTGTGTGTGTGTGTGTGTGTGTGTGTGTGTGTGTTGTGTGTGTGTGTGTGTGTGTGTGTGTGTGTGTGTGTGTGTGTGTGTGTGTCTGTGTGTTGTGCTGTTGTGTGTCTGTGTGTCTGTGTGTCTGTGTGTCTGTGTGTCTGTGTGTCTGTGTGTCTGTGTGTCTGTGTGTGTAGTGGTGTGTGTGTGTCGTGTATGTGTCTGTGTGTCTGTGTGTCTGTGTGACTGTGTGAGTGTGTCGTGTGTCTGTGTGTCTGTGTGCTGTGTGTGTGGTGTGTTTGTGTGCCTGTGTGTCTGTGGGTGTGTCTGTGTGCTGGTG